>OY284480.1:38132054-38703505 GCA_958336345.1 Dorcus parallelipipedus
CTTTGTGCCAAATTTTATCACCAATTTGATTACGCAACGAAAAATCTGGCATTCCATTTGAAAAAATCGATCTTTTTACATTTTTAACTCTTGATGAAAAGTATAAATGTTTCCATAGTTACTTACGTTATTTATTTTACTGTCACAATTTGCTGTTTTGACTGATGAAGCTAATACGTTTCCTTTCAATTTTGCAAAATATTAGACAGTTTTTCAAAAAGTTTTCTTTCAGGGTTTGTTTTTGGGATTTTGGAAATTCAAAAATATGTAAGTTTATAATTTAATTATTATCCTTTCAAAAAGTAATTTTTAGTACATATCTCTGACGAGGCCCAATAAGGCCGAAATAATTCACGTGATTTATAAGATATTCTTTCTCTAATACTGCCAATTAAACAAATCAATTAATTTATAAATTTAAGAATTATTCTCAGGCAAAGATGCTTATTTTAAAGAATACCTACGATAAAGGGATCTTTAAACTACAAACTTAATTAGATTTCAATTTTCAAATAAGAGTTACAGCCCATTTTGAAAACGTCAACCACCTGCCATGATTTCGGAAAATAATTTTTATCTCAAAAATTGTAATAGATGGACATGGTATGGTTTCAATAAAAAAGATTCAAAATTATGATTCCCATCTAAAAGTGCAAGAATAAATAGGGTGTTCCATTTAAAATAACAAAGTAAAAGGCGACTTCCGGTATAACCGGAAATATTTGAAAATCTGAAAATATTTTAGCTGAAGAGAACGCAATCACTTATATCTAATTCTAAATGTTCAAGTTTCTATTTTGGCCAGAACCCTAATGAACTTCTAATGAAAGGTCTCGCTGGGACAGCCTGTATAAATACAGTTCGAAAGGCCTCATTGAGAGACGTGTTAAAATTATTTAAGAAATCGAAAAAGAAACATTTTTTCGTACAAATAAAATGTGGCAAAAAATTAGAAATACTCTTATTTATTATTATTTCATAGTAGCAAGAGTTCTCAATAGAGGGCAGCAGTAAAACGACAGCTTCTCAAAGTCCTCAAGGTGCAAGTCGTAGCGCATCAATCAAATTGCAAAAAAATCCGTTTTATTGCTAAACCAAACAATCATTTTTGATCACACTATACAATGCAGAGCTTTTTTTGATTTCTTTATACATCAAAGTATGAAGGGATTTGGGATTTCCATTATTCGAAAGGCCTCATCGAAAGTCGTGTTAGAAGATTCGAAGAAATGTTTTTTTTTTGCAAATAAACTATCACGTCTTGCGATTGCAAAAAACTCTGAAAACAATGTTCAGTTTTTTTAGGTCTTTTTGAGAGGAAACGAGCAGTGGAAACTGAAGCTTCCTGACATTCACAAGATGCAGATTGCGGATGCATAGCAAACAGAAAGCCGTGGTTTACACTACTGCGTTCTCCTCAAAGATCTCCACGAGGTGCTGAAAATTTTTGGTAAACAAAGAAATCTTATGTAAATAAAAAATTACTTCCTCAACAATCATAATCATTTTGAAATGGAAAGTGTAGATGCCTGGTCAGGCGATATTAAAATTGTTAGAAAAACCAGCCTGTATCATAACGATCATGTTGACAAGAATGTTTTTTTTTTTAATTTAAAAGACTGGCAGATATACATATATCCTTTTATTTGCGTATGATGTACATATTATAACATTTTTCCTCACACAAACGTTTGGGTTAAATACTTTATTATTCCCTGTATGATCCAAGAGAACGGAACAAACACATCAATGACACCGTGTGGCTCAAGAACACAAACGGAACGTACACAGAATACGCGTCTTCTTTTAACGACAATCGAAAAACAACTTTACCCTGTTGCTGCTTCAGTAATTATTATTCACAAGTCTTTAACAAAACGGAAATTAACGCCAACAGCAGTAAAAACATCGAGGGTGATCCCCTCACATGTGACTCCTCTTTCGCATTATTATATTATTATTACGTATAAACAATAACATCTTCTCTTATAAGCTAGGTCTACACTCACATTTATTTCAATAAATAAAAACGCTCGATTCCTTATTACAACCTGTATAATTCCAGAACGATCTTGAAATGAGTATTGTGGTGGTTTCGAAACAAAAAATCGCGTAAATCCATCAATCAAGAAAATAATAATAAACTCAAGACTGTACACTTACACATTTATAAAAGCGAATATAAAAATTATTAAACCTAAAACGCTACGATTTTTTTTTCTTTGTAGTATACATCTTCATTCTGCCTCATCCTCTTTTTAAGACTGAGCGAACTGGTATCCGACGACGCCCTGATCTGCAAAAGAAATCGTCCGGATTTTATCGATGCCATTCGAGGGGGCCGCGCGAAAATAAACGTGAAACGTGCAAGGCTATGATGAGAGGAGCTCGAAACGCACTTACCTAAACTAAACACTTCGCAAATTATCAATGAATATTGCACTTATAGGTAACTTAAAACTGAAACTAAAATGAGTATGAAATTAGTAAAACGAACCAAATGAAACGACGAGCGCACTCCTTGGGAGAATCCTCAAGCAAATCCACCCGCCCCCCTCTTTGAGGATTCTTACAAGGAGCGAGAGAGCAAAACTGAAAGAAACAAACGGTGTAAATACTTGCGTAAATATTTATTAATGTTACATGCCGACATGCAAAAGTACATACAAATTACATACACTTCAAATAATAATATATTTCGAAGATTAAAAACAAACAAAAAATAATAAGGGGAGAAACTAAATAAATCATAAATAGAGGCCATACGAGTTAACTAACTAACTAATATGTACAAATCTAAAATATAATCAGGCTTTGTAAGATACTTCAAACAAACAAAAATTAGTGTCCTAATAATAGAAACATTTTTTTTATTATTATGAAATAAATAAAACTATAAAAGCATTCCAAGCAGAATGTAGCACGGCGTGTGTAAATTCAGATTGTACTTGAGCGGCTTTCAATAAAGCAACTAAATAAAAAAAATGCACTGGAGCTTGATGATTAAAAAAAAGGTAACGTACATGGATTGGGGCGGGGGCGGAGGGGGCCAATGAGTGATTGCAAAGTCTACATGACATCGACAAACATCTCGCAAGGATTACCCATAGCAATTTTAAAGGATTGTCTACTACCGGCTATGTCTTTCGATTGTGCTGCCACTTGCGTTCCGCTGCTTTGATCCGAGCCGTTTGATGACCCATTGCCGTTGCCAGTGGCGGCGGGAAGTGCTGACCTAGGCCCCAACGATGTCAGATCACTGTCCGAGGCGCTGCTGTGACCTGCAGCTGCGTCTTTTAAATGATCTGATCCATTCGAAGATCCACCTGAATTAACAAGAGTTAAAATATACGAGGGTCAAACAGAAAAAAAAATTGTGCCAATGCCACAGGCCTACTTTTTTGGGTTAATGCTCCGAGATCACCTAAGACTAATAATTTTAGTGATTTAAAACACATGCAAAACAATGACACAATCATAGTCGCACAGAAATTGATTGATTCTTAGGTATATACAGGCTGTATATGAATTCGACCGACAAATTTCTAGTGCACATTCTTCTCTTAATTTGAAGCATAAAAGGTTAGGACCAAAGCATTGGTTTTTATATGAAGAATAAAGTCTGTACAAGACAAAACATAAATAAACAAACAAACAATAATAAACACTCACCACTACCACTAAGCACAGACTCCTCCCTATTGTATCCATAAACAGTATTCTCACTGGCAGTATAAAATGGCATCGGCATGTACTCCAACGGGTTATACGTTCCGCTGTATGGCATGTAATTGGGGACGTTTGGCAAGGGTCCTACTGAATCGGTGTCCGCTTGAATCTTCAGATTGGACATGGCAGAGCACAGGTCCCCGAAAATGTAGTAGCACTGCTCGGAGAACGTGATCTTGTTGACGGTGTGCCTGATGAAGCCGGCCTTGAGGAGGTGCGAGGCGTACTTCCTGGCATCCCTGCGATCCTGGAAGCCGCTGACGTGCGTCAGTATCCAGTCGATCATGTCCGTGCCGATGAACGCGTTCGGTATCGTTATTTTCAGCCACATGCGATCCCGGATTTCAAGGCCGCTGTCTGGACGTTGCATGGCCTGGACGATCGTTGCCATCGGAGAATTTACAGTCATGGGTTCCTCTAAATCTACAAACAAAATTAACAATGAAGACCACGTAAAGCAAAATGAAATAATACAAGAAGCGTGCAACAAAAATTAAAAAAATAAGCGGTGCAGACGTACCAGAACCGAGCAGACACTCACGTTCATTAGCGGGAATGGTACTTGTAATGGACGCACTTGATACAGTCGAGCTGCTGGGTGGCCTGGCCACGGGGTCACCTCGTACAGCCGCCGTATGAGCCACCCATGCACCTAAAATGATCACCGATCGTAACACAAAATGCATAAACAGCTTTAAAGACATCACCTGGATCGATAGGCCGAACAGGTTCAGTTCTTGGTATCGTAAAATAACCTTTCGGGTTTGGATCCCAACATTTAGCGACGACCAATTTGATAGGCCTAAAACAACCGCAGTTTCTACAACGATAACAACAAAATAAAAAAGAACCTTACCCAGGTTTCTGCACGACCTCTCTGAGAACACGTACGGCTTCGTCGTTGGACATGTTTTCAAAATTGACATCGTTCACTTGCAAAATCATATCACCCGGTTCTATTCGTCCATCTAAAGCCACAGCACCGCTGTAATCGACAAGCAATTAATCCCTATTTTGTACGTTAAACCCCCGGCACGAACCCTTTCATGATCGATCCCACGTATATTCCACCGTCGCCTCCCTTATTGCTCTGCCCGACGATTGAAATCCCCAGGAAATTGACTGTGTCCATGTTGAGGGTGACCGTGATGATGTTCAGGGACATGGTGGAGTCGGTGATGCTTGAGTAAGAACTAGTCCTGGACATGGCCTGCATTCTTTGTTTCCTCCGCCTCTGCGGTCGTTTTCGGCCTATGTGCAATCGACTGACGCTGGAGCATTCTGAGAGTGCGGTGTGTCTTCCTGTTGTTTCCGATACGAAACTGGTCGTCTCTAAATCCGAACTTACAATCGATTCCGTCTCATACAACCTTAAACACAAAATTAAAAAATTGAACTAATTTATACTGCAGTCAACACTTCTTGAAATTAAATCTTCTTCGCAACAAGAACCAGTTCAGATGTTTATTAATAATTAACTACATATTGCAATTTCCTTTTGGTTCTCCAGATAAAGCAAAAATCGTTAAGCAATTGAATTCAACGATCTGCATTCCAAAAAAAAAAAATTTTTAAGTATGTATAGCCTTCAATGCTTAGCCACAGAATTAAAAATGTTTAATCTGTATATCAAAGTATCACTTGATTATAAAACATGAATAGGAGAAGAACAATAAAAGCAAAGGAGGAAAGAAATAAGACTCTTTGGGCCTCTATTTTTTAGAGGCCCATGAACCCATGAGTTTTAAGAGCCAAGCTAGAAAAAGTTCAGACCTGGTGCTTCTGGTTAACGTAACTGAATATGTCATGGCTTAATACTGAATTAATTTCATATAAGCATATCAAGAGTAAAAGGGAAAAGAGATAAGGTCTTTTGGGCCTACGTTTACAAGCCCGCACACTCTAAAATTCTTTGAGCTAGGGTAAAGATTAGAAGCTTGCTTAGCTACCAAAATTAATTAACCAACTCAACTCAATTAATTTCTGGAGAAGTTCAATAGACTAATGCTCGGTTGCACCAACTTTTTAAGCAGAGCTTAAATTTAAGTGGCGTTTAGACTATGACATTATTTATAGATTTAACAAAATGTTAGTCACATTCTAATTGATACTTAAGTTGAAGTTTTATGACCGGTTGCACCAACTTTTTATGCAAAACTTAAATTTAAGTGATGTTTAGACTATGACATTCTTTATAGATTTAACAAAATGTTAGTCACATTCCAATTGATACATAAGTTGAAGTTTAAATGTCAATCAGAATGTATTTGACATTAAACTGACCATAAGTAAATGTCATAGTCTAAACACCACTTAAAATTTAAGCTCTGCTTAAAAAGTTGCAACCGGGCATAAATGTCAATCAGATTGTATTTGACATTATACTGGTCATACGTAAATGTCACATTCTAAACATAACTTAAATTTAAGCTCTGCTTAAAAAGTTAAATTTAAGTTCTGCTTAAAAAGTTGGTGTAACTGGGCATGAAAAGAATATATTAAACAATAGAAATGTACACTATAAAGGAATAAAACGCCTCATTACTCATAGGTTTTGAAGACCAAAATGCCACAATTAATTTCAGGGATAATAACGTTTAACACTTTCAAGGGAAATAAAGTTCCTTCCTTCTGTATTATCTTTTTAGGTGACTACCATCTAATGTCATGATCTTCTAAAACTCTCCAATATCTAATTAAAATTAAATGAATAAAATAATAAAAATAAAATTTTGATAGAACATGCAAAACTAACTTTTATTATAATTTAAATTCACAAAGTGTAATGTTTAAAATTCATAAATTGTATTAGATAGTGATGCCATGTATGAGTAAATAATCTAATTTGTCTTTTAGGCGAACATTAACATTAATTTCAGTACACTTCTATGTTCCGTCCCCAGTTTCTGTTTACCATGGGGCGAAGCTCAGATGTATTTAGAGGATACTGCATTTTTTTCTGTTTTTTGGAAAAGTAGTTCTTTTGCCTTTCAGCCAGTTTTGAATAATTTAAACTCTTTAGCATAATGAAAGGTGGAGAAACAGCTGAGGGCTTCTCAAGAAAGGCAGTGATCGTCAATTTCTTAAGCATTCTTAAGTAAAAAAAAGCTAAAGAAAATCTATTTTTCAGAATCTGCAATTTCACCTTTATTAAAGGTAAATACTATGGACCTGATAGTATCAAGAAGTTATATTTGAAATGGTTGCCATCCAACAAAATAGGTACATTGGTTTCTCTTATCCAACAAGAACTCAAATAATTTTCTGGCCCCTTTAATATCTTTATTTTGTTGTTAAATTGTTCTTTTCGAGCGTTTTAGTTTACTGTACTTTTTATATCATGCATTTTTTTAATTTTTGCTGCAGACGCTTTGTTAGATCCAATTCTTTTCGCCAAATCTCTTACATAAATCGATAGTTGCTTCTTCAAAGTGGCCATCACATTGCTTTCCAAATTTTCGTGTTTTCTTTTCGCTTTTCTTGGCTTTTCATATATTGTCTAGGACTATAAGAAACGTGTTAACTGTTTTTTTAATGTTGCTCGAATTATTGGTTTCTTTTGCTACTAAACTCTACGACTTTTCATTATTGAGTAACTAACTCAAGTGCGCATAAATTTTCGTTACATTTTGACGCCATTTTCAGCTATTGACACAAATAGAATAAGTATGGCAATAAAATCGTACAGTACAATAACAACAAATTAAAAAAAAATCGAGTTCAAAACGTGTTCGAAACTACACAGGATTAAGTGTTATTATATTTCATACAGAGAAATAAGAGAGATAAAAACTGTCATTATTTTTTTTTTTTAGGTATAATGAAAATATCTTTATGAATTCTGCAATAGGCGCGCTTTCCTCTTGCACAAATGAGCCACTCGGAATAGCTCGGAGCAGTTCATGTGTGCAATTGGAAAGCGCTTTATGTTACTCAAATTATTTTCCTTCTTTGATATTTTGATTTGAAAATATTTCAGATGTGTTTATAAAAACGGAAAGAATACTCACAGCCCTACAAGTTTCCCCCAAACACACACACTATTCTCATGATGCTTAAGATCTGTTAACACTCAAAATACACTTTTCATTTTATTATGATGTATCAATGATCTAGTTTCAATTCTTAGGAAAATACTTCTTTAAAAAAAAAGAACATTAAGGTCCGATTTTACAATCGTCGGATAAGCATTATTCTTAGAATAACGTGACATAGGTGTGACGTAGATATGGAGGAACATTAAAGGATATTCGATGAACAGTTATTCCGTCCTTATTCCACGATTGTAAAACTGGGCCTAAAAATTTTAGGAACTTCAAAAGTTCTCGTTCTCAAGTCAGAGAACTTTAAGTCAAGCCTCAACCGACAACTACATAAAATAAAATAGTATAAGAACTAAAGTGTCCTTTAATGTACAATAATAAATAATAAAAAAATTATCTTAATTACCCCAATTGTACATTATAACATTTATAGTGGTTTTCTAAACTGTTCAGACCAATTATTATTATCAATTTTTCGATCATTCTCAACGAACAAATTATTTAAAAAAAATACAACTAAAGCAGAACTTAAATAAGCAAGAACAATAACCTCAGCATTTAAACTTTAACTCAACTTACTTTATAGAAATGAAGATCCAAAGCATTTTATAATAGACAAGTTTAAACAAATTCAATAAAAACAAGTAGTAGATAATGTAAACATAAAAAAATGCAAACAGAAAACTAAACGAGACCCAATTATGCAGAAAGATTTTGATCTGTTTCATGAGGCCACATTTATTTTTAAACTGAACCTTCCTTTAACTTTAAATCGTTAGGAAGTGCATCTAAACTAGTGACAATATTATATTGAAAGGACCTTTCAAAAAAGAGACCTGCTCTTTTATGTCAAGGTGGAATTATTACATTTTTGTGACGAATAATATTGTTCTAAATCATATTTTATTATAAGCGTACTAAACATCTGGAGAAAAAGCAGCGTTGCCTACTACTTTCTTATACAGTGTGTCATTGCATATAGTATTGAAGTATGGGGCCACAGCACGCATATGAACGACGTCCTACTCCAACAAAAAAAAAACAGTAAGAATCATGTGTGGAGCACAAAATAGAACATCCTGTAAACCTCTATTCAAAAAACTGAATATTCTAACAGCCCTTCATTATTCCTATACTACACACTATCCAAGATCCATAAAAACACTTAACTCACTTCCCAAGCACGCAGATACTCAGAAGTGTAACACCAGAAACAAAGAAGATGTGGAAGCTTCTTTCATCCGATTAACAACAAGTGAATACCTACGGAAGGAAATTGATCAACGTAATAAATGCAAAATCTGGTGGAATCTAAACCAAAAGAACTTCCAGAAAAAATTAAAAGACAACCTGCTAAATGGGGTCCACTACAATTACGAAGATTTTGTCGTATAAACTCGACATTGTTTTAAGTGCTCTATCCTTATTAGATTATCAATGTATGTTTTATATTGTAAAATACATAATAAACTTACTTACTTAAGATAGAGCTTTCTCATCAATAAGTTTTACATAGAAACTTATTACATGAAGATTACTGGTGTATGTAACATTCGTTCTCCAATATCTTCATATCTTATTATACGAGGTTAAAATGAGATGAGAATACACTGAGTTTGTATCAGTGGAATATATTTTTTAAACAGTGTATAAAACATACACAATCGTTCTGAATTTTTTGAATTCTCTTAATCCCTACTGAGTCTAGACTAGGACCATGCACAGTACAAGCAAATATAAAATGCGACAAAACCAAGGATTCAAAGAGCACTAATCTGTTGGCACAAAACAATTTTTGGTTAGTAAAGACTTTGATAAATTTTCACCTTAACTACTTATGGATTTTTCACAAGATTTTTATGTAGATTCCCTTTAAATATGCTGTGGATCACGATTATGACCTTGAAAGTGTGCAAATGCATTTTTGAAATATGTGACCTTGAAATTTCACATGAACAAGTAGAAATTATGTATTTTAATTTTTTTAAATGTCTATGAAGGAGTCCTATGGAACAAGAAAGCTCTAAATATGTTAAACTGCAAAGTGCAATTAACCTAAACTTATTTTTAGGAATTAAAAAAAAGCTCTATACCTAATAAAAAGAAAAATTAACATGGAGCCCCGGGGCAAGGATAAGAAAAGATTAGTATTTTAAAAATCATCAGACTACAATGTTCCATATAAAAAGATTAGCGTGACGTGAAACTCCTGCACAAGGACGATGTATTTTACACATCATGTGGAAATACATAAAATCAACAATAAATTTTGAAATTAAACTCTTGACACAGCGGGGGAGTTGTTCTTTGGGTTGCGGGGGTTGCTGCTGAACTGTCCCTTGAAACAACACCTATGTAATATGAACACACTGCGGTAATATTTGAACATATTTTATAGGTCACAAGGAACTGAATAAACGGCATTAACGACATTTGAACCATGGTTCAACTCTGAACTTGGTTCTATTACCATGACAACATTTATAAAGGCATACGTTGCTATAATGATGGAACCAAGTTAAGAGTTGAACGATGTTTGAGCAACTGGTCCTAAAAGTGAATGAAAATTTTGGCTGCTATGTCATCTTTTTGTATGAAACAGAGATTTTCGAAAATTGAAATAACATAATTCGTGAGAAATTTCAAGATCTCGTACCTCAAAATTTATAAATTTATGAAGTTTCACACTATTTCAAGGTCATAATCCTGATCTACAGGGTATTTGAAGGAAATCTTCACAAAAATTTGTGAGAATCGACAAATTTTTATTATTAATAAGCCTAACATCGAAAATCTGTATCCTTAATGAGTCCTAAATTTCCAACAGATTCAAAGCATGACACCCTCTCATTATCAAACATTATCTACCTTGGTAAATGGCCGTTAATTCTCGATGAATATTTATGATGCCTCCTGCCCTGCCTCGAACTTATAATACTTTCCGTATCGGTACAGACGGACTCGGGTGCTTGTGGAGGTAATCGTTGTTCCGATTGTATAGTAACACTGTCAGTGCACTGGGATCCACCGTCCGACTGATTCGAACCGTCGGCAGACACCAACTAAAAAAGTAAAACAGATCAGACCTTATTGTTACGAGGTTGCTGCTTGTTACTGTGACGTACCCAACTAACGACTCGCCCGTTGAAGCACGGCAGATGTGCGCTGTCTTCAACGATTTCTTCTTTGACAACACTGCAAGTAAGTAGGTACGAGGAAATTCAAATACAGAAAGCCAAGACAAGTAGGTAGAGGTCAAAAAGGTTTTCAATGGCTGCTGCCTTACATTTAAAAAAAATTGAAATGAAAAATGAAATTTAGCCGTGGACTGCGCACGTTTCGCTCAGGTAATTCAATTAGGGTTGAGAAACTTACCCAAAATCATCATCCATGGACTTAAAGAAAAACTTATAGTTGGGTCTGTTCAGGACATTTTTAAAATCGGCCAGCGTGACCTTCTCGGGTGCGATTGGTATCTTGACGAGGTACGGCGTTTCTTCGTCGTCTATGTGGTAGATTACCTTCGTCTCGTCCATTCCTGGGCGGTTTTTTTGCGAAAATTTCGGAAATTTTGACAGGAACACAACACCTTTAACACAACATGGCCGACGTCATTAAATCATCCCCACCCATGCGCTTTTTCTTCACTCGAACATCGCCGACGCGCGAACATCACCGAAGATCGCCGAAAGCCATTTTTAAATTAACTTATTAATCGAAATTAACTTCAAATTAATGAATTTATTAATCGGAATTAAGTTCAAATTAAAGCAGAACTTTTAAAAAACAAATTAATAAATCGATTCCGTGTAGGCAGTGGTACCAACACGTTTACTAGTTCCGATAAGCGCCGCGCAACTGTCAAAAGTGAATTAATTAGGTCAATAATGTCGTTTTCAATACGTGTGCTCATATGGTAGCAGTTTTAACGTGTCTACTCATGAAATAAATCGTGTTCGATACGAAATAATCTCGCTCAGCTGCGCGGCCGTGAATCGACGTCGAAGTCCGGCGAGTTTAAGTGAGAATTTTTGAATTCGCAGCGATTTCGCGAAACTAACCAAACCTGAGATGGACTGACTGAAACTGGAAATATGGCAGATAAATTGGGTCTGGGCAGCGAAGTGAGGGAGCTAAAGATCGGCCAGAGCTTCACGAATGCCAAATCCACTGCGTTCCATGCAATTCGATGTAAGTCCACTTCGTTATCTCTAAACAAGGCGAGATAGTTGTTGCTATGCCAATTGCTTTCAGATGATTTCAAACCGGCTTCGGTGGACGTCAATAAAATTGCCACCGTGGACATCGGCAACAACAATCAAGTAACAGTCACGGTCCCACATTTAGGTAAACACCCCCCCAAATAATCAATATCTTATTCTTATGTATTCATGAATCCCTTAATCTCTTAATTTTCTGTGTCCTGTCTCGACGGGTTTCGACTTTCAAAAAAGTCCAAACCAATTGAGAAAAAAACACCAATTTTATATTATCGTAGATGGTGCTGGTACACCTCAAACGATATTCAAGGGCTCCCAGAGGCCCTTCAACAAAGAGTGCGTTTTAATCATCGATAAAAAAACCGGAGATATCACTCTCGAAAAGCTCTCGAGTAACATCCAGGTCAAGAAAACTCGGAGCGAATTAATCAAGCCCCCGTTACACGCAGATCGGGGCGGGCAGAGTCAAAGCAACGACAGGAGCTCATTGGGTGCCCCGAATTCGCAAACGACTCCCATCGGGCAACGCACCTCTAATAAAACGAGGGTGACCAGTGGAAGCCGACGGGCTGACCGCCCTATAACTCATCTAATCCCTAAACATTCACCGCTACGTGCCAGCCCCAACTATCCTTCGCCAGGCCATCATAAATCGCCGAAACGAGATCGTGATCTGCATGTCAGCCCCGAGTAAGACTCTCTCGCAGCATACTTTTCGATTATCACTTCAACTTGTTATTTTTTAGAACCCACGGCTCACAAAGTACTTTAGCAAGTTTACCAATGATAGGAATAGACGACTATTCTGACCCGATTGTGCCAAGTACGCAGCCGAGCAATGTCCAAAGCATCGTCGAAAAGTCTCCGACGATCAATATATCCGACAATGAGAACGGCGTTCAGGAAATGAGTGATTCGTCATCGTCGTCCAACTCGAGCGATTCGGATTCAGACAATGAGAGGACGATCGTCAACAAACCGGCTCTCGATAGGACAAATGGACATACGAACGGCTTGCCCAGCATCGGCATGGCATCCAAGGCCCCCATGCCCGCTCATATCTTAAAAGAAGACTTATGCCTGTCGTCTGAATCGGAATCTGACTCGGATTAAACTCGTAAGTTCCACATAGATTCGCACTGCTCCTTTAATCACTTTGATTTCATTTTTAAGGTGTGTAAAGTTAGATGTGTGAACGTTTTGCCTGCCCGAAAATGGAACGCTATTTATATACATAACAAAGTATATTATTTGTTATACGAAACATGTATACTACCATGTATAAAATAGGAAATATACACTAAGCATCATTTACTTCGTCTTTTATTCGATTTATAACAAAAAACAAATACATTGTATGTACACTTGGAGAGATTGCACGTGTATGTGGAGATGTAAATTAATTATCACAGGAGAATTACTGTCACATGATTATTGCTGTACTTCGGTAAACCCTAAAGCTTGATAACATTCAAGAAAGTTTTTTTTTTTAAATGAACTACAGAAAATTTGATTTTTACATCTCCACTACCATTATGGTAGGTAAAAATATGAAATCTATTCCATCTCTTTACTTTCATAATCTAAGATTACCTTCGCAAGTTGCACCTTATTCCCCAAGAACAAATTCTTCCGTTCCAAGTCGGTCTCTTCGTGGTACCTCACTTTCAAAGCGGGATCGGTGGCACGCATGCGATGCAAATCGGGGGAAAACTTCACAAACATCTCAAAAATATTCCCGGTTTTCCTGTAGGCTTCTTGCAGCACAAACGGAATGTCGTTGTCGCTTTTCACGATGGGCAAAGTCGAGTTGTACTTTTTCCGAGCTGAAAAAAACACCGTTTATTTCACCGGGCCAACAAATTATTTAAAACGTGATTTACCTAGCACGTAATCTCTGGCATAGAACGATACGTATCTGTATTCTTCTCTGTCGAACTGCCCGACGCGTTTGTTCACATCAAACGTCTGCACTTGACTGATTTTTGGATTGTACTGCCTGAACGGAATCGGGTTGAATATTTGGAAGTTTTCGATTGTGTTCATTTTCACCTGTAAATAAGTGAGTAACTTATTTACAACATAAAGGGCTTGAGACTTACCCTATTTAAAAATTCGATGCTAATCTCCGAGTACACATCTAAAAACAAAATCAAATCCTGCACACCTATTTTCCGCAAGGCTAGGTCCGTCACCACAAAATTCAAGGAGGGAAACTCCTGCAGCAAGATGGGGGTCTTCGTATTAGGCAACCGAATCGAAACCCACGCGACTTTCGTGTCTTCGGTGTGGTACTTTCGAGTCAAATTAATGGCAACGTCCTTCAAGTTCTTGTAGACGTCATCGTTGCCCTTACTCGTCGTATTGTATTGATACAAAAAGGCGAGCATCAAGAAGACTTTCTCCCGGTGGTCCAGCACCGAAGAAACGAAATTGTTAATGAAGCGATTGGCTTCGCCCAACTCGCTCTCTTGAATCGGAAGCAAAACTGTGACTCGCCCATTTTCCGTCGTGTACGGCTTGCTGAGGAATTCGACTTGCCCCAAGGGCTTGCAGACCTCAAATCGTTTCACCACTTCTTTCCCCGTGTGGAGGTCTCTAAAGGCCAAATCAATTTGGTAGTCGAGTCCTCGACTTAACTGAAAAGTGCGATAGCCGTTGATGAGTCGGCTAAATTGGAAATCGTTTGCCCTCGTGTATAAAACCTTAGCCGTGATAGCACTTATAACTCGTTCGATATCGTCCAAGTCAGCGCGGCTGTGCCTGCGTATATTCGTGTAGTCATCCGGGAAGAACATGTGCGTCATGTTGAAGTAAAGTGTGGGGGCCACGTCGAATCGACTCGCCGGTTTACTCCCGACACGTTGCCCACTCGGCCAATTCCCGTTCAACCCCTTCGCTAACCTGTTTATTTCCGACTTGATCCTCTTCAGCTGCTGCTTAGAGTAAAAGGCATGTAACAAATAGAAATCGGTCTTCTGCAACACGGGGTGGACAGTGATGGATTTCTTGAAACCCCTGTTTTTGCTTAAGGCACTCAAATAATTCTCCAGCTCGAAATGCTTGAGCATGTAACTCCTCATGCTCTGATTCTGCACGACGTCCTGGCAGTTCAACCTCAAACTGTGGTGAACGCAACGCCCCAGGTTTTCGCCCAAATCCTCCGACACGGCGTTCCTTATGCACCAATCTAAGTGATCGAGCATCGCCCTCAACACAGAGTTGCTGAGCAGGATTCCCGAGCTCAAATCACAATAGCTACCATCACTGACTTTAACACCCAGGTAGACGTTGAGGCTAACGCTGATTTTACTAACGATCTGCTTCAGGGCCCTCGCGTTTAAATAATTGTGGTCGTGCATCAGGAAGTAGTAGTCGTAATCGATGAAAGAGTCCCCGATGTATTTGATTATTTGGAACGGCCTGTACGCGTGCCTAGTTCCAGTAAATCCGACGATTCCGCTCAGATTGTATCTATTTTTTATGTTCTGCTGTGCCGTCACAAAAAACTTCACCTTGTCCACCAAATGTGCGGTGGTCCTGTTAATGTAAACGGCTTGGGTGTTAATCTTTTCTTCCGAAGACAAGACCCCGATGAAAAGCTTCTCGCGTATACCGAGCTCTGTCGAGTAGTACCTGGGCCGCACCAGCTTCGTCTGCTTGGGTTTCTTCGTCGTGTTGTTACTCTTCAAGAGTAATTTAGGCACTGTCATGTTGGTGCTCAACTCGACTGGATCGAACACAATGGGTTCGCTGGGGCCATCGCAGGTAAACTCTCTGAAATTCGAGGATAAATACACGCCCAGGACGATCCCGAAGAGCAGGTAGGCGTTGTTGGAAATGAAACGGAGGAAGAACTTGAGCAGCCCCATCGCTCCAGACAGTTGTTGGTCCCTGTTGTCGACGTCGTCAATTACACATTGGCGTGCTTTAGAGGCGCTGATTAGCTAAAATAAAACAACTTTGTTAACAACAAAACTACAAATAAGAACGATTCTGGGTCCATACACAACTGTTGTTTACTTAACCTCAAAGGGCGAAATTTTTTTAAATCAGTTCTGCCACACGTCGCAAGTTAAAGGCGGAGTGTTCAATCGAAGATTGTCGTGTAAAAGCGAGTGTAATTAAGTTGTATAAATGAAACTGCAACGAAATTAATTACCATGCTTTTTTAAAAAGGGAAGACGTCGCCTATTCTTTCAGGTTATGTCACTGTTATTTGCGGCCACAGATCTTTGTGGCTCTTTTACGTTGGCGTTGGCTATGATGGGCGGGGTTTATTTGCCCAGCACTGTCGCCAACTTAGTTTTCGGTTGAATCATAAATTTGTGTGTATTTCATGCTCGTATAGTATAAACCGTAAAAAATATTAATTTATTAATATATTTGCGTGCATAAATTACTCTAAATTGCTTGTAGTAACTCAATTTTAAAATTATTTTGGGCCACCTCGTGTTGGTGTAATTGTGGTTGTCATGTTGCCAGCGAAAGCTTAAGGTAATGAAGTGAGCTGCTTGTTATGATGAACTTGCGACCTTCCGGACGACCTTGCAACGTACTAGCGGCCATTTAAAATTTAAAGGGCGCGTAATATTTTATTTTTGTATTTTTTTTGGGTAAATCGGATCGAATTTGGTGCAAATTTGAATTGTATTACAATAGTTAAAATTATAAATGTAAATGTTATAAACGTCTCGCTGCATGTTTTGTTGCATCATCAATGTGTGTAATTATAAAATTGTAATATGTGTATTATGACAACTGTCAAAGTTATAATAAAACTTTTCTACTATTAATGACGTCATTTTCGTCAATTATAGTAATATTAAAAAAAAACATTTAGGATCTTGTTAATCTGATTGATTTTTAGGACACTTGTGACAGCTGTCAAAATTTGAACAATTGATGACCACATTCTAATCAATCACATTCATAAAACTTTTATAGTTAAACTGACGGATTTTTTTGCAATTTTGACAAATGTCAAAGTTTTATTCGAGTCTTAATGGACTGTTGATAACGTCACTTTAATTAATCCCATTAATAAGAAAGACATATTTTAACTGTCAAACTGCTTGACAGTTCATTTTTTGACATTTCTGACAGCTGTGGCAGTTTTAACAAAATTTTGTAAAAGAATATTGATGTCATTCTAATTAATCTCAATCATAAAACGCTTATTTTAATTACATAATTGATCATTGTTAAATTGATACCTGATTTTTTTACAATTTATCAGTTGTCAAAGTTTTTGTTAATAAAGTTTTCTAGTGGACCAATAATCAAACTGATTGACAGTTAATTTCTTGACAATTACGACAGCTGTACAAGTTTGAACATAATTTTTGTAATAAAATATTGATATAGACGTTCTTATTAATCACATTAATGAAAATAAACTTATATTTTAATTGTCAAAGTGACTAACATCTAATTTTTTGGACAATTTTGACAGTCGCCAAAGCTTGAAGACACTTTTTGTTTTTAATAGACTATCCATGACATCGTTCTAATGAATCACATTAATAAAAAAGACTTATATGTAAGCTGTCAAACTGATTAACACATTTTGTGACAATTATTACTGCTGTGAAAGTTTAAATAAAATGTTTCTGGTAAAATATTGATGTAGCCATTCTAATTAATCAAATTGAAAAATAAACCTATATTTATATTTTAATTGTTAAACTGACTACCATCTAGTTTTTCTGACAGTCTTTAAAGTTTCAATATTTTTTTCCTTTTTACCCTAACTATCGGTGACATCATTCTAATTAATCACATTAATAGAACAAACTCATATTTTAATTAAGGTTTTTTGACAATAACGACAGCTGTCAAAGTTTTAATAAAATTTTCTAGTAGATTATTGAAGTCTAATTAATCCTGCCAATAAAGAAATCTTGTATTTTGATTGATTTTTTGACTATTTGATAGCTGTCAAAGATTTAATAAACTTTTCGTCTTATGACGTCTTTCTAATTAGTTACATCAGTAAAACACTAGTACACAGTAGATGATATCATTCTAATTGATCACATTAATAAAAAATCATTTTAATTATCAAACTAACTTGTCACCTGATTTTTTACAAATACTTTAACTGTCAAAGTTTTAATAAGATTTTCTAAGTTTTCCTCGTAGAATGTTGAGACGTCATTCTAATTAATTACATTAATAAAAAAACATATTTTAATTATCAAATTGACTCACAGCTGATTTTTGACAATTACGATAGCTGTCAAAGTTTTAAAAAAATTTTCTAGTAGGTTATTATAACGTCATTCTAATTAATCAAGCCAATAAAAAACAACTTATATTTTGATTGTCAAAAAATTGACTAACACCTAATTTTTTTGACTATTTGACAGCCGTCAAAGTTTTAATAAACGTTTCTAGTACACTGTAGATGACTGCATTCTAATTAATCACATTAATAAAAAACGTTTTAATTATCAAACTGACAGCTGTTTTTCTGACAATTACGTAAACTGTCAGAGTTTTATTAAATTTTCTAAGTTTTCTAGAAGACTGTTGATGACGTCATTCTAATTAATGACATTAATAAACATATTTTAATAATCAAACTAACTGAAAGCTGATTTTTTCAAAATGACGATATCTGTCAAAGTGTTAATAAAATTTTCTAGTAGATCATTATGACGTCATTCTAATTAATCACGCCAATAAAAAACAACTTATATTTTGATTGTAAAATTGACTAACACCTGATTTTTTGACAACCATCAAAGGATTAATAAATGTTTCTAGTACACTGTAGATGACGTTATTCTAATTGTTCACGCCAATAAAAAAGAACTTATGTTTTGATTGTCAAAGTTTTAATAAATTTTTCTGGCAGACTATTCATGACGTCTTTCTAAGTAATTGCATTAATAAAACATACTTTAATTATCAAACTGACTGACAACTAATTTTTTACAACAATTTGATAGCTGTCAAAGTTTTTATAAATGTTTCTAGTACATTGTAGATGACGTCATACTAATTCACATCTATCACAATACTAATCAAATCAATAAAAAAACTTTTTAATTATCAAATTAACTGATAGCTGATATTTTTACAGTTACGATAGCAGTCAAAGTTTTAATAAAATTGAGGCTTGTGCGATTAAGCAGTCTGTTGACAAGTTACAACGAAATTGTGTGATAAAAAAAGACACCTGCTTACACTTCCAAGGCCCACTTGGATAATCACGTTATTAGATTGAAAGTTAAAGACATTTTTTATTAAACGGCAGTTTCAGAATATGTATCATGTGTTCATGTAATATTCCGGTAGCATTGCCCGGAATGTGACCTGTCCAGCCGAGAAGATATGCCATCCGAGATCCGGGATTGTCCCGAAATTCCCAATATCAGATTTTGCGCCATCTGGTAACGAGGAATCAGCTGGTAACATTATTATTATTGAATATTGAGAAAAATGTTTGGTAAACTAGCAAATTAGGTTTGGCTCAGAAAACTCCATCCAATTCAGATTGTTTTGGATATCCTGGATCCACGCTACCTTTCATCCGGTACATGGATGGTAATCTCTTCTTCGTTGTTCATTCTTTCATTCAAGGATTGTTGATTTGACTTTGATTTCCGTAATTTTTTTAAAAAAATTTATCCTCTGAATTTTTACTTTATTACTTCTTTTTTATTTTTCAACTTTGAAATTTACTTTGTATGACTTTTGTAATATATTCTTATTTTCAGATGATGTTTATGTTGTTGACTGTTTTATGGAAAATGATTTCAAATTATTAAACTTTTGAAAAATTGGATTTCTTTCTTTGTTGTTCTTTCCGTTATTTTTGGGAAATACTTGAACCATATGGTGATTCACGTAATATCACAGCAATGTACATACTTAAGAAATGTACATTAATACGTGGGGTGAACATTAAGTAACAAGCTAGCAAGGAAACGTGCGCTTGCGCGCTGTAAAAATCAATCGTGCGTTCACTCCTATCGATGAGGGCGTATTTTGCGAATTAATTCATAGATGTCGCTCGAAACCTCGTCTCGAATTAAATGAGGCAACTGTAAGCGTTAGTTAACACCTTCTGGTATAGACGGAGCAAGACACTAATTTTGATTTAGAAAAAAAGAAACACGGTGAAGGTTTTTAATTTAATTTAATTTCGTGTAATCTAATGAGATAATAAAATTCGCGTTTACCAATGGCAGCGTCAAGGCGCGAGATCAAAGAATCTCACACTGGGCTACAAATAAGCGCTTACGCCGAGAAAATTTAATAACAAATTCCTGTAATCAGACATAATTGTATTTGTGTACACTCTTTTGAATAGGAGCGCCCGCTGCAGGGGTCGGCTTTATTGGGGGCGAGTATAATAACGTAGCGGGTAGTGAGCGAGCGAGCAGTTCGCAAAACGGCGGCGCGTGATAATATTTTGCTAGGCCATCCCGTTCCCATTGTTGTGTCAATAACAATCAGCCGACGAGTGTTTCTTATTATCCTTTTAATTTTAATTAAATCCTGCCGAACTCTCTCTCCGTCTCTTTACCGACTCAAAGGTTTATTAGAGGGCCCCTGCGTTTAAAATTATTAGATTCGCGTGAACAATGGAACGCGCGGAAATATAATTTTTGTTAACTGCCACAATTTTTTTTTCTTGCTTGTGTGTTGATGTAGTTTTGAGCGTCCGCTCAACATTATCTTGTAAACAATCTAGTGCACACAATATTGAATTGGGTTCTCCTCGGGGGTCGGTACTGGGACCTTTAGTTTTCCTTCTTAGAAAAAAGGAAAAAATTAATGCGACAGAAACTTGTCGTCATCTCGATGCCTTTTGCATTGTTTTTTCTTTCTTTTTTGTTTTTGAAAAAGAAAAAGAAAGTTCAAACAGTTGTGGTAAAGTAAGTAATGACGTGAAAGTCCCGATTGTTAATAAAGTAAATCGAATTTCGTTGTGAAAACAGATCGAAAGCAAAATTTCTCTCACGAACGTCACCGGCGAACTTGGACCAATTCTAACACACGATGATGCGAAACGCGGGCGGGTTTCAAAACTTTCGGTTTTTCTAATTTCAACTTTATTTTAAGCGAAGCCAAAAATTCACCCGGTTGAGCCAAACGGTAACGTGGATCAAATGGAAATGCTAGAAAACGTCGTAAAAAGGGATGGGCGTACCACAGGGACGCATTTTCACGTTCATTTTCTTCGTAAATGAAGTTGAGAAACGAAACCAAACGAAATGTGGAAGTGCGAAATTGCCAAGCGAAAACAAAGGCTGAGTTGAGGCAAATGGTGAAGTCGAACAGATAAGAATATCAACATCGAGAATGGGGGGGGGGGGCTGTTCCACAGGAACTCATTCTGGGACCTCCTCGTTTTATTCTCGTTTGCCAAACGAAAACAAAAAGTCAATTGAGCGAAATGGTGAAGTGGAACAAATAAAAATATTAAGAAACATCGAAAATGGGGGCTGGGTGTACCACAGGGACACATTTTATGTTCTCATCATTTTGTTTTCGTTTTAATAAGTGAAGTTGTCAGGCGAAATCAAATACTCATTTGAGCGAAATTATTGATTGAGTTTCTTGACCAAAATTGTTTAAATATAATTTGAGCAAGTCAAGGTACATACAGTATATCAATCCTTAATAAACTAGTGAATTATAGAAGAAATAAATTACAGCTATTATTGCTACACAATCAATACAGCTCTTCAGATTACTATAACTCAGTATACACTATAAAGACGATATTTCCTCGTATTAAAACATTAATATTGTCACTTGTTCGTTGCAGGAATTCTTCTATGGTGTAAAAACAGTTTATTGTTAAATAATCTTTTAGCGTTTGTTTGAAACGAGACATAGGTAACGATCTCCAGCTCACAGGTAAGTTATTAAATAATTTCAGGCCCATTGTCAGCGAATCAGTAGAATTTAGTCTCAGGTAAGGTACTATAAGATTTTGACCTGTGCGTAGGTTATAATTTTGAGCTTCTTGTCTAGAACTGAACTCACTTAAATTATGATACATTTCAATTATTTGCTTATAAATATAAACACCCGGTAGAATCGTTATTTTATGCTTTAGAAATAGAAATATGCTTTAGAAATAATTTGGTTTCCCGCGATTAACTTGGCGCGAAATTCAAATTCAAATCGAAGCTCAAGCAATTTTTTTTCCGCGATTTATTTGACACGAAATTCAAGACTTGATCAGTCTACTTCCTTGTGATTAATCTGGCGCGAATTTCAAATTCAAACTGTGGCTTAATCAATTTGGTTCCCCCCGTTCAGATTCAAATCGGAGCTTAAGCAACTTGTTTTTCCGTAATTAATTTGGCACGAAATTCAAATTCAAATTGTGATTTAATCAATCTGTTTCTCCACGATTAATTTGGCACGAAATTCAGATTCAAATTGTGACTTAATCAATTTGGCTTGCCACGATTAATTTGGCACGAAATTCAGATTCAGATTGGTGACTTAATCAGTCTGCTTCCTCACGATTAATTTGGCGCGAAATTCAAATTCAAACTGTCATCTAATCAAGTTGGCTTCCGGCGATTAATTTGGCGCAAAATTCAAATTTAAACTGTGACTTAATCGCTTTGGTTTCCCGCGATTAATTTGGCACGAAATTCATATTCAAGTTGTGACTTTATCAATCAATTTCACCGCGAATAATTTGGCGCGAAATTCAAATACAAACTGTGACTTAATCCATTTGGTTTCCCGCGATTAATTTGGCGCAAAATTCAAATTCGAATTGTAACTTAATCAATCTGTTTCCCTGCGATTAATGTGGCGAGAAATTCTGATTCAAACTGTGACTTAATCGATTTGGTTTCCCGCGGTTAATTTGGCGCGAAATGCAAGTTCAACCTGCGGCTCAATCTGTTTGTTTCCCTGCGATTAATTTGGCGCGAAATTCAAATTCAACTCGAATCTTAAACAAATTAATGCGACGCCAAATTTCAACTTACACTAAATCGGAATGGTTTGAATCAACGATTAATTTGACGCGAAATTCTAATTCAAACGTAAACTTAATTAATAATTTGCTAGCAATCGTAGAGTCAAACGTTTGAGCAATATTTGATATGTTTGACGCGCGAAATTCAAATTCATATCGAAGCTAGGATAACTTAATGTGGCGCCGAATGTGAATTTGAGCAGAAATGGAATTAATTGGCACGGAATCGTTTGAATCGGCGATTAACTTGACGCGAAATTCAAATCCCAACTGTGAGTTAATCAATTCGGTTTCCCGCGATTAATTTGGCGCTGAATTCAAATTATACTTGTGACTTAGACAATCTGTTTCCCAGCGATTAATTTGGCGCGAAATTCAAATTCAAACCGTGGTTGTTTCCCTGCGATTAAGTCGCAGTTGAAACTTGAATTTCGCGCTCGAATTAATCACGGGAGATCAAACGCTTGACTTTGCGATTAAGTTTACGTTGGAATTTGAATTGCGCACCGAATTAATCACGGTTCAATAAATCACAATTTGAATTTGAATTTCATGCCAAATTAATCGTGGGAAATTACTCAAGCATCGTTTTAAATTTGAATTTCGCACCAATTCGATCAATTTGTTTCCCCGTTATTAATTTGGCGCGAAATTCAAATTCAAATCAACCGCGATTAATTTGGTGCAAAATTCAAACACAAATTTAATTAATTTTCAAGAAAACGTAAGACGCAATTGTTCCTTCGCAGCGCCAAATTCAAATTCAAACCGTGACTTGATCGATTCGTTTTGTTTTCTCGCGATTAATTTGGCACGAAATTCAAATTCAAACTGTGACTTAATCGTCTACAGTGAGCATCCACTGGCCGATAGAATCCGCACGGCCTTTTTTTGGAGGAGGAACACTTTGTCCAGATGTGAAGAGTGACCCCACACTTCTAGGGCATACGTTGCTTTGAGTGAAAAATAGCATAGTAGTCCATTCTCGCAGCTTGGGTATTTATAATATTTTTAACTCTTCTTAGGGTGATGTATAACAAATAGAAATTTTAAAAGACATCGAAATCAGGAGGGGGTGTAGCACAAGGACCCATTTTGAGACCTCCTCACTTTATTTTCGTTTTAAATGAAGTTGACAAGCGAAACCAAAGGCTCAATTGAGTGAAATGGTGAAATGGAACAAATAAAAATATTAGAAAACATCGAATGTGTGGTGAATGGACAGAAAATTTCGGATGTCACTGACGTAAAAGTTAAGAAATTCCTATATGTATACGTCAGACAGTGACCTCCGAAATTTTCTGTCCGCAACTGTACCATAGGGACACATTTTGGGGCCCCTTCACTTTATTTTTATTTTAAATTAGGTTTCCATGCAAAAGCAAGGACTCTATTGAGCTAAATGGCGAAGTGGTACAAATAAAAATATTAGATCTGTTGAGAGTTCATAATTAGGTGTAATATTTAATTAAAATTAATAAGAAGGGTACTTCCTAATTTGATAGCTTTTTAATTTGGCTATCGGTTTCGATATAAAATTTTCATCAGGCAGCTATCGTCATAATGTGAAAACACTTTCATTGGACAGAAGTATTCAGTATTTCTCCTTCTTCTGTCCAATGAAAGTGTTTTCACATTATGACGATAGCTGCCTAATGAAGATTTTATATCGAAACCGGTAGCCAAATTAAAAGCTGTCAAATTAGGAAGTACTCCGCTTATTAATTTTAATTAAAAATATTAGAAAACATCGAAATCAAGGGAGGGTGCACAACAGTAATACATTTTCAGACCTCCTCACTTTATTTTCGTTTTAATTGAAATTACCCACCAAAACCAAACACTCAATTAAGCAAAATGATGAAGTGCAGCAAATCAAAATAATAAAAAAACATCGAAATCAGGGGTTGGGTATCACAGGGACACTTTTTGAGATCTCTTCACTTTATTTTCTTTTTAATTGAAATTAGCAAGCGAAACCAAACACTCAACTGAGGAAAATGATGAAGTGTAACAAATCAAAATCTTAAAAGACATCGAAATGGGATTGGGTACCACATGAACACATTTTGGGACCTCCTTAATATACAGTATGTCCCCGGATTGAGTTTGCAATACGGATCAAAAATTTTTGAATTAAGATTTCATGTTCTGTAGTTCAGGTATGCTTGACGTGAAATGAATTTGTGTCAAATTTGACGCCGAAAGTCTTCAAGGTGGCGGAATTAACACAAGAAGAAGTAAAATCTGTGTAGGTAAAGTGGTCTTCCTAGAAAAAAGAATTGAATTCCGGAATATTAGGATTTCAGTACAATTGTAAGACATTAACACTGTCAGGTGCTAATATGGACGGAATGTTATTTGTAATTTAGTTAGTAATTTTTCGTAATTCAATATTTCTTTCTAGGATGTTGAAATTTGGTATATCTCCCTAATTTGAAATGAGAATCATTTTATAATACTAAATTTTTGTCCTAAATTCAAAGGGAAAACCACTTTACCTACACAGATTTTACTTCTTCTTGTGTTAATTCCGCCACCTTGAAGACTTTCGGCGTCAAATTTGGCACAAATTCATTTCACGCCAAGCAGGCCTGAACTGTAGAACATGAAATCTTAATTCAAAAATTTTTGGTCCATTATACGTATTGTAAACTCAATCCGGGGACATACTGTATGTTCGTTATAATTGAAATGACCAAGCGAAAACATGGAAATCAGGGATGAGTGTGCCGCAGGAACACATTTTTGGACCTCTTCACTTTATTCTCGTTTGAAATGAAGTTGCCAAGCGAAACCCAAGTCTCATTTGAGTGAAATGGTGAAGTGCAACAAATAAAAATATCAGTATATTAGGTCAGCCTTTAACTATTTCCAAGGTTGCGAAAAATCTTGGACTTCATATGGACACTGGATTAAGATTTCGGGATCATGTTAATAAAATGTTAAAAAAATCTTACTGTTCACTTCGTATGCTTTATAACAACAGACATATCATTGATACAAATTTAAGAAAAATTCTTACTAATTCTTTAGTTTTAAGTCATTTCAATTATTGTTATGTTGTGTATGGATCCTGTATAGATTCATTAACTGAGACTCGCATTCAGAGAGTTCAGAATTCTTGTATTAGACTTATTTATAATCTCAGACACTTTGATCATGTTTCACATAAACTGAAGGAATTGAGTTGGCTGAACATGAAAAATCGTAGGAAATTACATTTTGCCGTTTTCCTTAATAAAATTGTTAAAAATTCTAAACCCGAATATTTGTCTACGAAGTTGCTTAAGTATGATTGTGTTCATGGAATTAATACCCGCTTTAAAAATAACTTTATTTTGCCTAAACACTCCAAAACTTTATTCTCCAGATCTTTTTCGTACAATGGACCAATCACTTGGAATAGTATGCCTCAATCACTAAAATCATGTTCCTTACGTACGTTCAAAAAGAAATTTACTTCTTTTTTAAATGATAGAACTCGATATTAAAGTCTCTGTGTGTGTTCGAATATATTTACTCTTATACAGTGATACACTCGTATTTCGGTATTTTGGTTATTAAAATATTTTGTATTGTACCTATAATTTATCTGTATGCAGTGCTCCTGAAATTCCTGAATTTCAGCCAGTTTTTATTTATATTTATCATTTGTTTTTTTTTCTCTTGTTACGGTAAATCGACGCTTGAATGTAAATGTATTTTTTTGATGGTTAAGTGAATAGCGTTGGCTAAACTTCGCCATAACAATAAAGACAATTTATTATTATTATTATTATAAACAACGAAATCGGGGGTGGGTGTACCACCGGGACACCTTTTGGGCCCCATTCACT
Organism: Dorcus parallelipipedus; assembly: GCA_958336345.1. NCBI lineage: Eukaryota > Metazoa > Arthropoda > Insecta > Coleoptera > Lucanidae > Dorcus > Dorcus parallelipipedus. The sequence continues at coordinate 38,158,852 of OY284480.1, forward strand.
TTATTTTCGTCTTCATTGAAATTGTCAAGCGAAACCAAACGCACAATAGAACAAAATGATGAAATATTTTCAGAGCTATCGTCTTTTATCATTTCAGTTACTTCGCTATTCATTTTCTTCATAGACGATTGTGTTTTGTTATTTCTTTGATTCTCTTGCAAGAAATAAATCACAAACATCAAAAACAATGCGACTGTCAACAGAATAATTTTATTACGCCGGTTTACACACAGACACCTTGATGAGTTTATAAAAAGTCAAAATATCTTCATTTATTATTTTACGAAAAAATGACAAAGAACAATTTTAATGAAGAATTTATTATTGTATGTATATCGATTGATAAAAAAATATACAGAATGTTCCATTGAAATGCGACGCTTTAGTGCCCTTTTATCTTTGTCATTAAGACTCCGAATGCAATATGTTTCCTTCTCTTTTTCCTGTGAACTGCTGCGTATCACAAATCAATTTCCAAATTGTATACCTATACATATTGCAGTGATATTTACCTATCAGAAGAAATTTATTCATCGTAAGCTGTTTCAAGGAATCTTCACATCATATAAAAACTTTCCAAAAATATAATACTCTTCACATAATATTCCTCAAATATACAAAATACCACAAATTCTTCAAATAACTTTCTCCAAATTACAACGATCTTCATCAAATTATGTCTCCACACATCAAATTAAACAGTCTCTCTATCGTACAGCGACAAGTTCCAAGTTAGAATTCCAGAAAATAATTTACCATTCCTAAATCTGGTGGATTGGATGGATTTTACCAACTGGCTGGAGCGTATGCACGGGAACTGTCTGCAACATCCACTCACGGCGAGACATTGGCCAATCCAAAAGGAAAAGAAAAAGACATCTAAAAGAAACAAAAGATTAGTATTATATGAATGATGGTAGGAGATATAGAATAAAAAGTAGAAAAATTCCGGACAAAATAATAAATTTAATTTTAATTAATATTTAAAATTTTATTATAATTATTGTTAATTATTAAAATATAGTTGAAATGTTAATAAAATGAAATATACTTACTTAGTTTAATCTTAAGTTTGTTGTGTGTTTTGTGTGAAATAAATGTCAAATTGATTGAAGTATTTATAAATAAGATGGAGGGGTTGATCACCAAGGAGAATAAACAAACCGAGGTGTAATGGGGAACTAATAAACACAAAACGTTAATCTGTGCGTAAATCTTTCAATAGCAACCATAAAGAACACATCAAATAATTTTGCTCTTATAAAATTTAATCCACAATATACTTTATAAAATTTCAACTTTCTTTGATTCATTAATAACGCTAGTAGAAGTCTATCCAGAGATGTCTTACAGCATAACGCTGAAGTAAGTTCTTTTCGTTTAAGGAAATTCTTTTGGTTTTAAAAAAACACATTACATATAACACATACTGTCATTCATCAATCATTCGAACTATCAACACACATATACAAAGAATCCTCATTATTATAGAAGAGTTATTGTTTGTTTCGCAATTGGACGTAACAGGTAGCAACACTTGGCAAATACGACTCTATCTATAATAATAAAAATTAAAAATTCTAATTCAACATCACACTACATCTAAACGTTACAAAATTCTAAAGCATCATAGGAATTTTATTGTTTGTTTCGCATTTGGGCGTAACAGGTAGCAACACTTGGCAAATACGACTCTACCTATAATAATAAAAATTAAAAATTCTAATTCAACATCATACTACATCTAAACGTTACAAAATTCTAAAGCATCATAGGAATTTTATTGTTTGTTTCGCAATTGGGCGTAACAGGTAGCAACACTTGGCAAATACGACTCTACCTGTAATAATAAAAATTAAAAATTCTAATTCAACATCACACTACATCTAAACGTTACAAAATTCTAAAGCATCATAGGAATTTTATTGTTTGTTTCGCAATTGGGCGTAACAGGCAGCAACACTTGGCAAATACGAAATTACCTGTGTTTCTTTAGAATTTTTAGACATACATTACAAAATTAAACAATTAAATTATTCACCAATTTATCTTCAAAAGAATTTTCTTCAAAATTATAATAAATAACTGGATTTCAATTGACATTGAGAGTTCCCACCCTGTTCTGTCACTTTGACATTTTAAAATCAAAAATTCATAAAAGACTACTAGATTACGTAATTGTGTAGTGGATGTGGTTTAACGATTAGAATAAAAGATACTTACCACATCTGATAAGAAAGTAAACACTACAATATAGATAGATATACCATGGGGTGCATAGAAAAGTAAACGCCAGTGTATACCAGGCTTTAATTTTATAGGTGACTATTGACTTCATTTTTTCTTATTGTTAGATTAATATATAATCCATAATAAGGACTAAGACTGATTTAAAACGGCAACTCAAGAGTGAAACGTTACGAATTATTGTGGGTCTTCCTCATTTTATTTTCGTTTTAAATTAAATTAGCATGCGAAACAAAGGATTCAATTGAGCGAAATGGCGAAGTGGGACAAATAAAAAGATTAAAACACGTCGAAAATTGGGGGGGGGTCACGCATTTTGGACCTTCTTCACTTCATTCTCGTTTTGGATGAAACTATCAATCAAAGTATCAATCAAAATGAAGATACGAACAAATGGGTGAGAAAGTATTTACCTGCAACACTTGAAGTGTGCCGCACAGGGACGCCTTGGACCCTTTCTTCTTTAATTTCATCTTAAATTGCAGATTTGAATTGTTTTACTTAAAGAAGCAAATTTGAAATAACTTATAATTAGAAAGCTCTAAGCATCTTATAAGTCGGCGCAGATTCAACTTTTTATAAGAGACAAAACAAATGCATTTCTAAACATTCTTGTTCCTCTCTCTCTCTCTCTCTCTCTCACTCTGGGATGATGTAATTAATTTTGAAACGCAACCTTGTTATCAGTAGATCTTTCAAAACCACTACGTGTGTTCATTTTAGGCATAGACTCTTATACCGCGTGATTTATAAATTTTCTATCAACTTTTGCCATGGAATTTGGACGGTATGTCGTAGCTTTACTGTAAAACAGCATCAAGAAGTACAGCTACGTACTTTTCACTTAAGCTAAGACATGCCGTCCAGATCTCATGGCAGCAGTTGATAATCACTGTAATCTGGCCATCCTATTCACATGCGTCTGGGAATTTCTTTAATACATAAAAAATACCGAGTGATTTTTTAAATGTCTTAGCTTATGTGAAAAGTCCATCATTGCACTCCTTTTTGCAGTTTTACAGTAAAGCTAATTGATAAAAAAATTAAAAAATCACGCGTTATCACTGCAGTTAGGTCTTTAGGAATGTGCACTCGCGAACAAAACAAATGGTCAAATACTTGTTTTGCACTAACACCCTGTATTTTCTGTATATCATTGTGCATGTTTCATTTAAATTAATTTACTGTGCCATTTGTTATCATTTTGATCAATGCAGTGGGGTTGCAAACCTGCGAGTACCTAGGTATAAAATTTATTAAAAACTCACTTTCTCTTCGCGCTCATTAAAAAACAAAATCGTAGGTGGTTAAAAGTGCTTATCTTTTGTTATTCTGGAACAAAGGTCCTTTCGTCGTTGGAAAGTGCTCAGAGCGTTTATTACGAGAGGTCGAGAGATCCGACGCCGTCGTCACCATCGTCGGATGCAGCACTCCAAGCGACGGCCGACATCTTTGTAATTCCAGGGGCGTAAGTGACACTTGACGGCGCCGACGACGTCTCTCCTAAAGACTTCATTTAAGTCGTTCCTTCCTACCTCATTAAAAAAAGAAACGCGGCGGCGAACAACTTCGAAATAATTTTTGTATAAATCACGGGCAAAAGATGTCTATCTACTTTCTTGTATATGAGACTTGATCCGCAGTAAACGCCAGTAATAACTTCAACGGCGGCAGCGTTTAGGGTTGTGCACTTCCTAATTGGGGATTGTAGAATCAAGTCACCCTTGACTGACACCCGCACCCTCAATTGTTCGAGTATCAGGTTACTACGGTCGCCGCGCCGGAGCGAATGGGGCGGCCGGGGGGAGGAAGGGATTTATTATTATATTAGAGAGACGGATTTATCCGGAAATTGTCTGTTTCGTCCTTGCGTTAGAATCCGGCGCTTCCGGACTTTCACCTTTCAACTTCATAAGACAACGCCGCGGTCTTTCAGTAACGAAAAAGAATCTGTTCTTTTTCACTTTGGACAAACCACCTTGATACAAAAAAAAGGTTAAATTTATCCGGAAATTGTCTGTTTCGTCCTTGCGTTAGAATCCGGCGCTTCCGGACTTTCACCTTTCAACTTCATAAGACAACGCCGCGGTCTTTCAGTAACGAAAAAGAATCTGTTCTTTTCACTTTGGACAAACCACCTTGATATAAAAAAAAGGTTAAATTTATCCGGAAATTGTCTGTTTCGTCCTTGCGTTAGAATCCGGTGCTTCCGGACTTTCACCTTTCAACTTCATAAGACAACGCCGCGGTCTTTCAGTAACGAAAAAGAATCTGTTCTTTTTCACTTTGGACAAACCACCTTGATATAAAAAAAAGGTTAAATTTATCCGGAAATTATCTGTTTCGTCCTTGCGTTAGAATCCGGCGGTTCCGGACTTTCACCTTTCAACTTCATAAGACAACGCCGCGCCGCGGTCTTTCAGTAACGAAAAAGAATCTGTTCTTTTTCACTTTAAACAAAGCACCTCGATATTAAAAAAAGGTTAAATTTTTCCAGTTGCTTTGCACAACATTCGTTGAGTTTCAAAAAGAAAAAGAAAAGAAGTGACTCAGGAGTGAACCTTGCGGAACGCCGCGCCAGTGTGAACTTGGCACCTCATAATAATCAAATGGATATTGATTTATAAATGGATTATCAAAAGATGCCTCGAAATGCAGTTCAGCTTCAGCAGGACAAGCAAACGGCTTGGTGGCGCCATCTGTACGAATTTCTATTAACTATATTTTGAAGCACGAGTCCTCTCGCGTGCTTCTTTCCAAATTTTTGATAATATCTTCTATTTTTCGCTTTTCTGGTCAGACTTAAATCCGCCAATAAATATCGTTTGGTGGCGCCATCTGTACGAATTCATATTAACCAAATTTTTGACAATTTTTTTAAAAATATTTTTCAATTTGTTTCTTTGCCCAAAATTTTTTAAACCTGCATATCCACCAACAAACTTCGTTTCTTGCTTTACTTAATTTCAATTTTCGTGGAAACACACAGCTCGGTGGCGCCATCTATACGCTTTTCTATTAACAATATTTTGAAACGTGAATAATTTTTTTAATATTCTTCAAATTGTTTCGTTTCTCTGGTCAAATTTTTAATATCTGCACATCCACCAATAAATTTAGTTTTTTTTTTTTAATTTAATTTCAGATTTCACGAAAACATAGAGCTCGGTAGCACCATCTGCACGAATTTCTATTAACTATACATATTTCGAAACAAACCAAATTTTTGCTAATTTTTAAAATTTTTAAAAATATTCTTCGCTTTTAAAATGCAGGCTATCTTTTATGGTCGCACGGTATATAATTACTTATTAATCAAGTGTAAACAGCATAATCAATTTATCTTGATTTCTCCAACCACCAATTTAATATCGTTTTGCTTAATTTCAAATTTCATGAAACCATATCGTTTGGTGGCGCCATCTCTACGAATTCCTATTAACTAAATTTTGACAATTTTTTTAAAAAATATTTTTCAAATTGTTTCTTTGCCCAAAATTTTTTAAACAACAACAACAAACTTCGTTTATTTCTTCACTTAATTTCAATTTTCGTGAAAGCACACGGCTCAGTGGCGCCATCTATACGTATTTTCATTAATTATATTCTGAAGCACGAAAATGTTCAATAATATTTTTTTTAATATTCATCAAATTGTTTCCTTTTCCTGGTCAATTTTTTTTAATACTTTCCCATTCCTCAATAAACTTCGCTTTTCTAAATTTAATTTTAAATTTCACGAAAACATAGAGCTCGGTGGCGCCATCTCTACGAATTTCTATTAACTATTAACTATATTTTGAAACACAAACCAAATTTTTGTTGATCTTTTTAAAATATATTTCCTTTTTTAAATACAGGCTTTCTTTTATCGTCGCACGGTATATTCTATCAAGTATACACAGCATAATCAATTTAACTTGATTCCTCCAAGGACGTATTTGACGAAATAGAGTGAGGTGACGTCACTGACGTCAATACGAGAGGCTTTCAGATGACTTCCTTAACATCATTGAACCGCCTTGCCATTTACTTCTTTCGTCGACGTTTCGTTCTTCGTTAGTCCGAGGGACATCTTCAAGCGCGTTGCTGCTATTCTTCTTCTTCTTGCTACTGCTTCGTAGATACTAAATAGCTACTTCTTAGAACGAAGAACGAAAGCATCGACAAAAGAAGAAAATTAGTAGTGATGCTGATTTCTTTGTATTGTTCTTTTTCTTCTTCTCATTTCCCATGTTTATCCGATTTGAAGTCATCCCCAAAGGGCCATGGAATTAAAGGTCACGTCTTGGCCTTCTGAGGATGACTTTAAATTGGATCATTGGATCGAATAAATAAAATGACAAAATTAGTGAGGGGTCGGTAAGAGACATCGCAAAACATTAATCCCCCCCATTCACAACGAATATAAAAGTCAAAATTTTCATTATTTACATAGCTTTTTTTTAACATTTTGGACAATAAATAATTTAGAAAAATAAACCATGTTCTTTGCCAAAAGAAATATTAATTGTGAAATTTTTATAAATAATTTTGTCTGATGGATGAGGGGTTGATGGCAACAGAAGGAAATGGAGAGGGTACGTAGTAAGGGAAGAGGGGGGTCAGGAAGACTTGAGAGAAACTTACATAATTGAATCGAAGACATTGCGAAAATGGAGATTGGCCCAAAATGACAAGCGACATTTTGGTGAGAAAAACAATGAACTTGAAACCATTGACTGCTTTGCAGGAAAATTGTAGATAGTTTAGGCGTAAAGTTAGCATTTTGAGTTAAATAAAGAATTTAAATTCCTTCCATATCTCTGATTAGGGACTATATTCTTAAGAAAACCACAATTTTAAGATAAAAACAAAGTAGGGTTATAAAAAGTCAAGCGGAAGTTGAAGTGTACGTGGTAGGAAGGGTCGGAAGTGAAAGATAAGAATTTTCCTTGTCAGGGGACTCAGGTTGCTTTGGGCTCTAAAGCTGTGGAACGTGAAATAATAATAACAAAGCTCAAAATAAAAGAGAACTATGGTAAGAGCAAACAACATTTCAACTTTAGGAGAAATGGGAACCCATAGCAGAGGATGTAGATGTAGATGCTCACTCCAAGGTTTTGATACGATCCCTCAGGAATTGACTTCTCTAGGGATACCCCCCAGTAATATCTGATAAGAGTCACACGGAAACCAAAGCAAAAATAGCGACGACCACATCAGGACTACTAACACCTGTTCGCAAAAGGGTCCAAAAATCATGAATTCATTTTGAATTTTCTTTTAGTCGCGGCACTCCTTGTTTACATTAAAAATTCCTACTTTTTGACAATTCTCTCCGGGAGCTGACGCCCTCTATCTGGACTCCTCTTTTATCGCGTTAAATTTCGATCATCATTCGATTGCCTACCCTCCAGGTCAGAACTAATTTTTTTCCGGTCGCCCGCCAATAAGTGGGAGTATACCTCTTGCGTCGTAAATTCTTTATCGTGTTGGTGTTTATTTTGGCATATCTAAACGGCCACTTGCCTTAAGGGGGCCCTCTGCTTTGACTAAACGATTTCATCGCACCCATTATCCTATGAGAATGTTTACGTCGGAAGTTGTTACGTTCAAATCTCGCGCCCCAACATCGTGGCGATACGGCATCATTCAACTGCGCTTTACCACAGTTGGCCACACTGTTACCCCCTCATTTACATCGCTATAGGGGAAACCTGTGTGAGGTGAACGATTAATATTCATAGGCTACGAAGGCACCATGTGACTCCCAGGTCGCCTGTCATTGGTTATCGTCGTTTTAGCGACCTTCCCCATCTGCGATCTCGTCGCTTTCTTTCTTGTTCGAATCTTGGTGCTAGTGAGACAGACGTGTTTTACGTGTGCTGTAAACCTATCGGAGTATATGCTCATTTGGAGAAGTAGCTCAATTGCGGCTTTGCTGGAAGATCTCGTGACACCATCGAACACATTTGGGACCCCTTTTAAACCCCATACTAAGCCGGGGAGATCTAGAAAATCCCAGGTAATGTAAAACGTGCGAGGGCGTGTACCTAATATGGCCGCTAACGCAAACCATTTCTTCTAGGTAGGCTTTTTGTATTTGGGCGCAGTTCTAAAGTAAGCAGTCAATTGTAATTGTTTATTAAGAGTGTAGAGTGTTTATTAAAGTGTGTAATAAATTGTGTTAACTTTAGCTACGACTTTAATTTCTACATTCGCGCACACCAGTGAGTAAAGTCTCGCCTCTGTATTTATTATTGGTTCAATTTTCTGCGCCATCTGGTCGATTGGAGACGTCGGCTGATCGATTACGTTTAGCTGAAGAGTTGTCTTCTGGCGCCCTTAATAATTTTACCACCTTGATTAACCCGCCCCTTTCTTCACTGTTGCTAGCTGGGGCTCAGCTGATACGGTCTCGTCAGCAGAAGCTTGTCATCTGGTCTGTGGTAAGTAAAAGGCAAGTAAATTAAATTTAAAATTTGGTGACAAAGTGAAAGATGAAAATGTTCCTTGTCGGAGGGCTCAAGTTCTTCCAGGCTCTAAATCTGTGAGACATGATGTAATGACAGCAAATTTCAAAATAAAAGAGAACTATGGTAAGGACAATAATCCAGTATACTAATTAGCAAAAAGCATTGTAACTTTAGGAGAAGTGGGACTCCATAGCATTCCAAGGTTTTGACACGATCCCTCAGGCACTGGCTTCTCTAAGGAATACCCCCCAGCGATATTTAATAAGAGTCACGCAGAAACCTGAGCAAAAAGGACTAAGAAATAATACCTGTTCGCAAAAGGGTCTGAAAATCATTAATTCATTTTGAATTTTCCTTTGGTCGGCGGTAGTCCTTGTTTACATAAAAAAATCGTACTTTTTGGGCAATTCTCCCCGGGAACTGACGCCCTCTATCTGGACTCCCCTTTTATCGCGTTAAATTTCGATCACCAGAGTGACTTAAGTTGCCTACCTTCCAGGTCGGTAATTAATTTTTTTACCGTTCGCCCTCCAATAAGTCTTGTGTCGTAAATTCTTTAACGCGTTGGTTTATTTTGGCACATCTAAACGATGGGGGTCCGGTGTTTTGACTAAACGATTTCCTCGCGCCCGTTATCTTATGAGAATGTTTACGTTACAACCAAAGCTTGAAATTCATACGCCTAGAGGGAACTGGGTATTTTTTGTATCAATTAAGTCTGATTGAATTCATTAATCGTTATTGGGAGCTGGAGTTGTAAAATCTTCGACAAAACACTCTATCAGTTCTACAACAAATTTTTGTTACAAAAATGTAATAAGTTTAAGAAATTCGCAATCATTTCTAAATTGACGTAATTCGAAGTTACTACTCAGCGGTGAAATTTGTAACGAATGGACTTTTCTTTCCTTCTCCACGTCAATTAGAGTTTAGCAACTGTTTCTGGGTATAATATGAACGGCCGGTAACGTAACCGAAATTAAGGTCGGCGAGTGCAACAGCGCTCCGGCTGGCATTTGCTGACATTTCGCCGAAATATTATGCGGTGACCAATCCATTACGGATTAACCTTTAAGCGTGATGACATTATGCGCCACCCTATACATGTTAATCGAGTCGTTACATCTCTAAACGATTCCGTAGACGGCCCGATTTATTTCGCATAAATCAATAACACCGTCGACGAGTCTTCAGTAATTTCGACCAATTAATTAGTACCGAAATTTCGGGCATTCCGGCGATCTACTTAAATGAAAATTCGCCTCCGAGTGGTTGGTTGTTTGTCGTCACGAGATGAGGGGCGTCTGTTGTTGTACGTGTCTTATCGGAATCGGATGTCTTGTTAGCGGCAAGCTTGCCACCAGAAGTACCTCATTAGGTGAAATTCTACATACGGGCCGCTTTTAATCATGAGAACCTGCCACTGGAGACACAAAACTGAGGCAAATCACGTTTCGCCCTTCAATGAGAGGAGGCATCATTTTTAATTACGTTTTAAGAACGAGGCAGTTTGAAATTTATTTCAGAGACATACACTCCAAAAAAAATCAAGTTTTATTTCATATATTAAATGTTAGACCCCATGCAATTAATTAGGCAACCATACATACACATTTAGAACGTCCATATAAAATTATATTGGAAAATTGAGCCAGCCAGAACGTCCTTAGCTAGTGCATTGACGAGTGCTCTAATTTAGGGGTGGTTAAACGTCAGGTTGTTTCATTTAACTTTTCTGTTTGTCAGTTAAAAGAAAAATGAAGTGAGTACAGAAGGAAGCGAAAGAATGATTGAAATAAGAAAAGAATTAAAGCAATAAATGCGAAGAATAAATCAAAAAGGTGGCCAAGAATAAGAAAACGGAAAGACACAATAGAAGTGCAGGTGGAAGGACCAATCAAAGGGCAAAAGTCAAATCCTAAATGGGACGAAGTACGCACAAATAACTCGAATTAATTGTTATTGATTTTGACGATGTCAACGGAACGAAACAAAAAATACCCAAAAGAGAAGAAGATGCCGACTATGAAGGACGAGGCAACAGGAGGTGAGAAGCGCAGTGGAGAAAAAAGAGGCGATACAAAAGAAGCCGCTTGTAAATAAGGAAATGGAACTACAATAAGCAGAAGAGCAAGAGGATCGAAATCAGTTTTTCTTTTTTTAATTGGGGATGATTTTTTTTATTTAGTGAAATGCCACAGATTATTTATTATACAACTTCAGAGCGTAAAAAAATTCTAGATGATAAAACCACATTTCGAAATGACATTTATTTTTCGTTTTCTTTTTTCTCTTCTTTTGGAAAATTAAGTTCTACAGGTAAATAAAAAAAAAAAAAACACACACATACACGAAGCTTCTATTGCTTACCAACAGATAGCGTTTTATTTCCTGTACGTATATCGGAGAAGGCCAAGAAAATTCATTCGTCTTCTTTTTTTGGAAAATTAATAGCGTTTTCGACCGACTGCTCCAGAGTACTCTGAGAGTATCAACATCCCCTCTTATTACATGAAGTTAAAACAAGATAGAGATACTCTGAGAATGCTCCAGAGCAGTCAATCGAAAACGCTATAAGTTCCACAGATAAATTTAAAAAGAAACACACACCCAAAGCTTCAATTGTTTACCAAAAGATGGCGTTTTATTTCCTGTAGTATGTCGGGGAAAGCCAAGAAAATTCATTGCAAAACAAAAGCGTTCAGCGCGTTCCTTCGATTAAGGACAGAAGTTTAATTTTTTTTCAATCAATCAATTTCAGTCAATTTCTTTGGAAAACGCAAATTAAAACGAACGCCATCTTTTGTACGACGAATACTTTTGAATTATTTTTTTTTAGTAAAATACTACAGATTATACAACTTCAAAGCGTAAAAAAAATTAACGGTTCTAGAAACAGAAATTCTTAAAAACGTTTCAAGATGACATTGATATTTCTTTTTTCTTGTCTCTCCCTTTTTGGAAAGTTAAGTTCTATAGATAAAAAAAAAACCCGCACAACACCCACACAAAGCTTCGATTGTCTACCAAAAGATGGCGTGCGTTTCGTTTCCTGTACGTACGTCAGAAAATTGCTTTCAGGCCAAAAAAATTCATTCCAAAACAAAAGCGTTCAAGTGTTTCTTGGATCAAGGGCGGAAGTTTCTTTCTGTTACTCAAAACTGATGGCGTTTTCGATTGACTGCACTAATGCGCACCTTTTTTGCTAACAATATTTTCTGATCTTTTATTTCGTTTAAATTAATCGTCTACTTAGTTCTGAAGCACCTGTAGTGGCGCCATCTGTTAATATTTTTCCGAGTTAGTGCAGTAATGCCGGCGGGATATTTAAATTATATTTAAACAAAAGTTTGTTTTTCTCGACAATTCATAAAAATTTTCTTATCTTTTGCTTGAAACACGCAGTGACGCCATCTGTTAATATTTCTTTGAGTAACAGGCGGGAAATTCAAATATGATTTTAAAAAATGTTTTTTTTTTTTTTAGAAATCTGCTGCAAAAATTGGCCGGCAGATATCGCAACCTAAACTGTTCGTTTTTTTTTGTTAACTACCTTTAAATATTTTCTCATCTTTCACTTTGTTCGAATTAACCATTCACTTAACTTGTGGCGGCGCCATCTGTTAATATTTCTGTTAGTTACAGGCGGGATTTTCTTGTTTCTCTTGGCAATTTATAATTGTTTTCTTATCTTTTGCTTGGAATAGTTACAGTAACTTGTAATGGCGCCATCTGTTAATATTTTTCCGAGTTAGTGCAGTAACGCCGGCGGGATATTTAAATTATGTTTAAACAAAAGTTTGTTTTTCTCGACAATTCATAAAAATTTTCTTATCTTTTGCTTGAAATAATCATTCACTTAACACGCAGTTGCGCCATCTGTTAATATTTCTTTGAGTAACAGGCGGGAAATGATATGATTTTAAAAAATGGTTTTTTTTTTAGAAATCTGCTGCAAAAATTGGCCGCCAGATGTCGCAACCTAAACTGTTCGTTTTTTTTTTGTTAACTATCTTTAAATTTTTTCTCATCTTTCACTTTGTTCGAATTAACCATTCACTTAACTTGTGGCGGCGCCATCTGTTAATATTTCTGTTAGTTACAGGCGGGATTTTCTTGTTTCTCTTGGCAATTCATAATTGTTTTCTTATCTTTTGCTTGGAATAGTTACAGTAACTTGTAATGGCGCCATCTGTTAATATTTTTCCGAGTTAGTGCAGTAATGCCGGCGGGATATTTAAATTATGTTTAAACAAAAGTTTGTTTTTCTCGACAATTCATAAAAATGTTCTTATCTTTTGCTTGAAATAATCATTCACTTAACACGCAGTGGCGCCATCTGTTGATATTTCTTTGAGTAACAGGCGGGAAATTCAAATATGATTTTAAAAAATGGTTTTTTTTAGAAATCTGTTGCAAAAATTGACCGCCAGATGTCGCAACCTAAACTGTTCGTTTTTTTTGTTAACTCTCTTTAAATATTTTCACATTCACTTAACTTGTGGCGGCGCCATCTGTTAATATTTCTGTTAGTTACAGGTGGGGGAAATTCTTGTTTCTCTTGGCAATTCATAAATGTTTTCTTATCTTTTGTTTGAAAAAGTTATAGTGGCTTGTAATGGCGCCATCTGTTAATATTTCTCTGAGACAATGCAATAATACAAGCGGAGAATTTCAATATGATTTGAAAACACGACTTATAAAATATTATCTCATCGCTTATTTTGGTCGATTGAATCGTTTTGCAGTGGCGCCAGCTGTTAACATTTCTCTGAGCTACTGCAGAACGATTTACTTGGCCACCGGTGTACATACATCCTTCTTCGGTAAATCGTGAAAGGAATTGGGAGCTGTCTTTTCAAAGAAACAGCATTTCTTAGTGGAAGTAATATTTTACAAAATGTGCACGTGAGAAGGTTCCAACGGGGGAAAAAAGGGCAAGAATCTCAGGAAGTATCAAGAACGGGTAGTTCTGAGATGAGACTGTTTCGAATTATAGCAGCTGTCTATGCTCAAGTTATCTGGAACGAAAGTTCCTCGATAGAGTATCTTCATCTCGTATTATTACATGAGGTTAGAAGAAGATGCAAATACATTGAATGCAACCAGTGGAGGTAAATCGAAAACGCTGTGAGAGTTTTCGGTTCTTTAAAGCTAATCAGTCTCTTTAGAAAGTCTCGACGCAAACCAAAACGCACGCCATCTCTAGTACGACGAATGTGACAAATGTACGCATCACCTGAGTGATCCAAACAAAAGCTAGTAGGTTGATTTATTATGATCTACTCTAGAAACCGCTTCGTTTTTTTATTGTGAACGAAAGCCAAGTTTGTTGTGAAAAAGTTGAAAGTTAAAGAAGCACCTTAATAAAAGAAAATTCAAGGTTTCGTTTATATTAAGCGTTGGCAACTAGAGGTCGACATAACTAGGATCTAACGCAGAACGAATTTAGGAGTTTTTTTAATAATTGGTTGTCATGACTCAATCGAAGCCGACGAGAACTCACTAGAAACATGCAGACTTTTTAGACGGGTCATCGCCCTTTGTTGTGAGGGTGGTCTATACATCACTTCTTTGTGTGTTCAAATTTTATAGCATTGCTTAATCCTGAGCTTTCAATAAATGACGTCGACTTTATAATTTTACCGAAACTTCAAGAGTTATTAAAATAAGTCGAGAGCTTATAAAAGCGTTTATAAGACGTCCGAGGTTAATTTAGTTAACTATTGAGAGCTCTAAAAGGCAACAAATCAAACTCTAGAATCCGGTCGCACGAAAACTTTGCAGAAGACAAAAGAAATTTTCGTCCCTAATGTACCACGTTACAGCCGCTCCGATATCGATTCGCGTAAAAGCATTTTTTTGCTCGCAGAGTGTACCCCGCAAATGGCTTGTAACGAACGCTATTCTTTGCCATATTTTCTAATAACGCAGCAATTTTCTTCCGATATTGGGCTCGTGCGGGCGTACAATCTCGGGCAAAAGTCTAAGGGCGAAAAGAAGCAAACGTTTCCGGACTTACGTAAATAATAAAATAATTTCAGTAACATTTTTTTAGCTCTAGAATGTGTATGTTCTTTTTTGTTTAGGCATTGATTGATTTCGTTCGACTTGTTGACCCCTAAGGTAAACTTCGAATCTCTTCATAACCTGTGATTCAAAAAAAGCTCGTCAAGATGTGCTATGATAGATAAAGATAGATATAACAGACATGTCTGAGATACCAAATGTCAGTGACGTTTCTTCGTAAAAAATTACATCTGTCAGTTCTGTCAGATTTAAGTTTTCATTATTTTCACACATTTCAATGTTATGGCTTTCACTGATCACCATGAAACGAATGCGAAAACAAACATGAAACATTTATCTACTTAAACATCTAACCAATAACCAAATAACAATTCTTGCCAGACTTTATATCTTTACAAGTAAAAAATATGATA
Source organism: Dorcus parallelipipedus (assembly GCA_958336345.1). NCBI lineage: Eukaryota > Metazoa > Arthropoda > Insecta > Coleoptera > Lucanidae > Dorcus > Dorcus parallelipipedus. Next base: position 38,174,000 of record OY284480.1, read on the forward strand.
TACATATTTATTTCATTTTATATTTCTGCGACTTCCTCATTAAGCTTCATCAGTAATGAACTAATGAGTAATGACATTGACATTACTAGTGACACTAATCACTAACCTGTCCATTCTGTAGAGGTCAAAGAGTAGTTAACTTATACAAGAGAAGACACTCGAACAAACAAGTGCAAATTAGAAAGAAAATAATGATTTTACGTCAATTTAAATCTCCTTTCGTGTATTATCGAGTGTTTCCGGACAAAAGTTAGATGTGAGAGCGATAATAGATAATCTGATTGGTGAATAGTGTTCGCCATTGTGCGATTCGTTTCCTGCGTACACCAATTTAAAGGGACCACTGTTTCAAAGGTCATAGAAACTACTCGGAAAAGATCAAACGAATTGACACAGAGTGTTTTCTTTTGAATAACTTAACTACTCTTGATGTCTAATGTCAAATATCAAAACTTAGTTAACTCCTTCCTCAGTACCAACACTATCAACTGCCAAATACCTGATAATCGTCAAGAGTTCCTAAGTTCGAATCTTTTTCATAGTTCATCTTTATTTGGTAACTAATTGCATTATTCTAAGTGACAGTTGGACCAAAAATATACGTTCATTAGATTATTTTAAAATCACTTTTGCACTAAATGCTTTTCAATTGTACAATTGTACAAGCTCTGGCAAAAGTGTCAAGAAAGCTGTTTGTTAGAAATATATATACCTATTTCAGAAACAGTGAAAAAATTTAAGGTTTGTGGATTTATTCAATACGTAACGACTTGAAGGTTTAGCATAGTTCCCACATTGCAACATTCAAGCTTTATATTCAGACAAACGTAATTTTTTTCATAATACACTTTGATGAAGGTCTTTTTGAATCGCTGGTTATTTTTCTTCAATGCAAAATTATAATTAAGTATACCGATTTGTTTCGCATTAAAACTTGGGCTATTGAAGGACATGTTATGAAATTTAAATTTCAAGTAGTGATATGAGCCTGGGCCCAACGCACGTTAGGTTTAGCACCCAACAAACTGCTCTCAATCGACGAGAGAAGGAAAAAGATTAATTTGCCTCCACCTGCATAGATCAAATCACAACTTTGATTTCAAGCCATGATTCGATGGGAAAAGGCCAAATTTGAAGGATATTAACATTTCCTTTTTGCACTACTTGTCAAAATAGCATGTAGAAATTGAAGCTAGATTAGACGAATATTTGGTAACTGGCAAGAACCAACAAAATTTAAGAAAGACGAAGTAGATGAGTTTTTCTCTGGGGATTTGCATCAAGAGGACAGCCTGGGCCCAGGCACCGGCATTGCTTCTAATACTTCCTGTAGTTACGTCATCGACGTATGAATTTTTTAAAAATTGTCTTCGGCTTATTTTAAGTTCTTGTTTTAGTTCCGAGTTAACCACGTTACAGCTTGAATTTAATTCGCAAGGTAAAAAGGAAGCCTCATTGTATATAACTCATAATTTTTTTAATAATTGTAGTTATATTCAATGTCTGAGGTTTTCAAAATATTTTGGCCATCTCAAAATTCTGGATTCTTAGAAAAAAAAATTTATCATTGAAATGAAAAAAATAACATTATTTTTTTCAAAAAATTTATGAAGCTGTAAATATAAATTTAAAAGTTCTGAACACTTCAAATGATTTACTTTAGTAGAAATTTTTTACCGTAAGAAGTACATACACAATGCGCAGAAACGAGTTTTCGTCCGACGAATCCATATTCAAAATTATAGGGGAGGTTGGAGTACAGTGGCCTAGCAGCCACACGAAGTTCACACAACTTTATCGGTGAACTCAACACTCCTTACTGGGGCTTATTTGTTATCAGTCTGCCTCTACGCCACTGGTCATCAGATGTTCACAGTCCGCCGATCAGATTTCGTTGAGTCATCATGTACTTCTTAGAGTGAACGGTGCGTTTCTTTTTTCTTTTGTAATTTTTTAGATTGTCACTTGTTTTCTTACCTTTTTTCTTCTGTTTTTGTAGACGGAAATTCTTTCTACTGTAATATCATTTGAATTTTTTCAGCGGTATTAAGCAAAGACATTTTATTGTCTTTTTCAAATCCAGCGAAGTGGTAGTCGAAAAAATGTTGTATGCACCACCGCAGTAAAGTGTCTTTATCGAACTCGTTTGCTTGCTCGCCGCGATTTTACTGCCTTGTTACATAAAGAGCTATTATTGATCTGTAAACAGTTCATACATAACGATCAATTTTTTGTATTGATCATTGACAAGAGGCAATGTCTTATTAAAGAACAACCATCTCATCTTTTTTCTACAATTCTTTCTGCGTATAATTAACAATAAACAGTGGTCCAAATAACCTGTCATGGTAGGATCTAAGACCTCAGAATTTCTTCGGATGAAAAAAGCGTCCCACTTCGGCCTTCAAGGACGGGACGATTGGACTTAATCTTTTTAAAATTCACTGCTCGATCTTTCAATGAATCTCTCAGGGATTTAAAAACCTAATAAATCTTTCAAAATCAATCGTATTCCCTTCCTTTTTGACAACCGGCGTCGATACATTAAAGCAAAGAAAAAAAATTAATGCGGAGGGGCGTATTTGAATCAAAGGGGGCGCCTGGGCCCAGAACGCATCAAGTTTGCGGTACTCTTTCGCTCGCAAATATTCATAAATCTATAGTGACCAAGCACATGCGAAGCCAGCGCCACCAATGACCATATTCTGCATTAGTGGTATGAAAATACGAGTTGTTTAAAATTATTAGTGTACATTTGAACTTGAATATTGTAATGTATTTAAATACCAGGAAGCTCAAGTATTATGTACTACAATCGTAAATTGTCATAAGAGTGATATTATTCCCATGATCCCATGCAATGTGTCTCAAGAAATATTTTCATATCACTAATTCACAAATCACCACGCCAGGCGGCGCTGAACGCAGAGATGTGCATGGCACCTAAAGTTATTCCATCGATAGAAATTTCTTTCTTTCTTCCTTCCTTTATTTCTTGTTCTGTCGAATGTGTGTATTTTTTGTTTAGGCATTTATTGGCTCCGTTTGACTTGTTGACTCCTAAAGTAAACTTCGAATCTCTTCATAACCTATGATTCAAAAAAAGTTTTATCAAGGTGTGCTATGATGGATAAAGATAGATATAACGGGCATGTCTGAGATACCAAATGTCGGTGACGTTCCTTCGTTAAAAATTACATCTGTCAGTTCTGTCAGATTTAAGTTTTAGTTATTTTCACACATTTCACCATTTCCTTTTCTCTGGCGATCACCAAGAAACAGTGTTGCCGAAACATTGTTAAAAACTATACTAATATTTGAGTAAGAAAAGTACTAAACTACCGCGTGATTTTTTAAATTTTTTATCAACTCCTGCCATGGAATTTGAACGGCATGTCGTAGCTTTACTGTGAAACAGCATAAAGGAGTGCAATGACGTACTTTTCACATAAGCTAAGACATGCCATCCAGATCTCATGGCAAGAGTTTATAAAAAATCACTCGGTATTAAATAAATTAATTCCATTTAAATCTCCTTTCGTGTATTACCGAGTGTTTCCGGACAAAATTTTGATTTGAGAGCGTCAATGGATAAATACTCTGATTGGTGAAAACTGTACGCCATTAGTTGCTTTCCATTTGAGAGCGTAATGTCCATGGTGCTTGGAATCCTGGGCTTTTCGGAGCTGCTCTGAATAGTTCGCAAATGGAACACAAAATTTTACGCGCGAATAACTGTCACTTCAACATAACCAGTTCGATCAATTAAATTTGATTTTTAAATATTTTCCGCAAAAAAACGATCGGCACGATTTTCAACTATCAAATATTAGTAAATATTAGTAATACGATTTTAGTGGGTTCTATTAATTTTTATTTTTAAAACGAAACACGAAATAGTTATTAAACTAAATTATTTAAAAGCAAAATAATTAACACTAAATTATTTACAAGCTTATACCTAATTTATTTTAACAGCCGAGCGAAAGTCTAACGCGAACTTTAATGCCGAACTGTCCAACGCCGAATTGTCCTTTCCCGGTCGGCTTGCTTCCTTATAAACCGGGCTCTTTTTTCGAGAGTCGCCTAGAAGGCGACGGAGAGTGTCAGATTGATTCCACGGCTGGCGTGATCTCGAAGCGCCCGAAGTTTCTCGTCTAAGGCGCGTCGGCGGTGACGCACGAGACGGGCTGGCACCGGAATCGTCACAGTATTTATGCGTCAGATAGAGCTTCGTATAACCTCAAAGATCAACAAAATTGTCGTTGGAGCTTCACGCCCCTAGTTAAAAGGTGGTCCTCGAGGGGAAAGGGGTAGGAACTCGAACGAGACTTGACGCCACGTCGCATTTTTTAATGGAACAAAGGACGTCGTGTCTCTGAGCAGCTCGGAGCTGCCCAGGCAGGAAAATTGTATGATTCGTTTCCTGTGTATTTCGCTACACCAATTTAAAGGGATAACTGTTTCAAAGTCATAGAAACTATTCGGAAAAGATGAAACGAATTGACATAAAGTGTTTTCCATTGAATAACTTAATTACTCTTGATATCTAATGTCAAATGCCAAAACTCCTTCCTCAGTACCAACACTATCAACTGCCAAATACCTGATAATCGTCAAGAGTTGCTAAGTTCGAATCTTTTTCATAGTTAATCTTTATTTGGTAATTAATTACATTATTCTAAGTGACAGTTGGACCAAAAATTCAAATATTTTTTTTAATAATGGCCACGGAATTGGGGCTTTTGGTTTGTGACTCCGATGTGAGATTGGTTTGAATGTTTATCCTTTCTCAAAACCGTCGGCCGTATAGGAAGGGTCAATGGGCGTGAAAGATAGAGTCTCTCCCTAATTAACCCTGCTTACTGTGGCCGCGGAATTTACCAAGAAATTTAAATAAGAATGCGCGTTTCTAAAATGAGGAACTTTATTGGTAGAAATGAAGAATTTATTAAATTTAAATTGTATACACTGCGACCACCGGAGTTTTGATTATTATCCTTTATTGTCGGAGGATGTAGCTCTTGGAGAGTGAATTAAAAATGCAAGAATATTCCCAAAACTAAAAGAACGATTTTAATGATAATAATCGAGTAAGTGTATTAATTAGAAAATTACATACACAGGGGGTACGAATTGTTTCTGCCTTTTGGGAGGACCTCGTTTTCAGCATTTCCTTAGGGCTCATTGATCGTCCCTTGGGCTCCAGGCCAGTGATGGCGAACCCATGACCTGCGGGTCAAATATTTATAAAGTTCAATTTTATAGACATTTTTATCTTCATGGAATTTTTTTCACCTCAATAATAGGTCTATGTAATTTAAATTGGTATTGGTGGAAAGTGCCAAGTGCCATATTTCAAAACTCAAATTAATTCTACTTCCAAATGCTAACGTCACAAATTATTATAGCAGATATAGTGAAATAAAAATGAACGAGAAATGCAACAAATAGAAATAAAAAAAGCAACAACAAATTTTGCACTCTAGTGAAAAATGCAGTTGTATCTAACAAATAAATTAAACATTAGCCCATTCTTTAAAATAAAAAAATTCTCAGCAATGGATTGCAGATAAAATGAAGCGTTTTCACTTTCGAAAGAAATCGTAATGATTTAAGCGATTCCTTGCAAATGTAATCGTCACGTCCGTGTATAAATGGTATGTCAGAATGAGAGAAGGAAGTCTTTCTTCAACATCAACTGTGCAATATTCGTCATCCTATAATCAAAAGTCCCTGAAATGATTTCTACCTTTTCCTCGCTATACTTTTGAAAAGAATTGACTCCAGTGGCGGCATCTGTGTACATTTACTCGAACTAAAATCATAAATGCCTAATTTAAGGTAAATTTAAGATTTTAATTAATTTAAAAAAATTGATTTAGTGGCGCCATCTGTGTAAATTTACTCGAACTAAATTCGTAAACAATTGAAACTTTCTGAAAATATGATTTAAAACGAAACTTTCAATCCTGTGATGATGTTTATTTAAAAAAAAAGGGGAAGGAAAAAGAACAGATAGGAAAAGTAAAATTAATTAATTACAAAGTGAAGTTTCGAGTGGCTCCATCTGTGTGCCTTTACTGGAATTAAAATCGTAAGCGCCAAATTCAAACTTGAAAATATTATTTGAAGCGGAACATCTACTTCTCTGAAAATTTTTAGAGAAAATGGAAAGGAAAATTAATAAATAATGAAATTTCTATTTCATTTTTCTCTTTCTAGAGAAAAATATTAATTGTAAACCATGTATTTTTAAAAAGAATTGGTTTCAGTGGCGGCAACTGTGTACATTTACTCGAACTAAAATCATAAATGCCTAATTCAAGGTACATATTATCTGATTTTAATTAATTACAAATTAATTAATAAAAAAGTGGATTTAGTGGCGTCATGTGAGTACATTTACTCGAACTAAAATCATAAGCGCCAAATTCAAATTTTCTGAAAATATGATTTAAAATGAAACTTTCATTCCTCTGATGATATTTATTAACAAAAAGAAAGGAAAATGAACAGAAAAAGTATAATTAATTAATTACAAGGTGAAGTTTGGATTGAGTGACTCCATCTGTGTGCCTTTATTGGAATTAAAATCGTGATGTTTATTTTTGTTATCAACGTTTTCTTCTCCCTTTATTTTATCATATCTTGTTTATTAATGTTAATTATCAGGTTGTCTTGGAACTTGTTCATAAGTCTAGCAGTCGATTGTCTTTTGTTTTTTCTTTATTTTTCACGTTTGTATAATTCTTGGTTTTTTCAGTGTTTTACCGTTTTTTTTTTATATGTAATAATTTTCGTTGTTTTCTTTCCTGATTTTTTCTAACTCTTTTGTTTTACGTTTCATTTGTTATTTTGACTTTTCGTTTCTTCAGGAAGTCTTTTATTATTTGTTTTTAAAGTATTTTTTATGTTTTGCGTCATACCTTCCGTTTTGCTAATACTTGTTGTTTTTTTTTTCATTTTGTTTCTGACGTTTTGCTTTTGACTTTTGAGTCTGCATTTATTTTTACACTTTTCATGTTTTAGTCTTTTTTTAAGTTTGTCGTTTTTCTTCCTTCAACTTTTACGTTTGTTGGTTCTTTTTTTACTTTTGTAATTTCTGTCACTTATAATTTTCATTTTTTGTTTTCATCGCTTTTTCCTGTATTTTGTTTTTCTTCCCATTTATTTATTTAGTTTTAGGATCTGTTCATAGAGTCTGGCGGTCGACTGTCTTTTGTTTTCCTTTAATTTGACCATTGTGTCATTCTTATTTTGTTAATTTTACTAACTTTGTTAAAAGTACATAGTTTTCTTTTTTGCTTTTACCAACGTTTTTCTTTTTATATTTTCCTTTTTGTTTTGTTATTGTATTTTCTCGTTATTAAAGAAGTTGAAGGGCCGATCGTCTTTTGTTTCTCTCCTATTAGTTTTTGGGTTCATGTCGTCCTTTTTTGTTTTGTTAATTTTCGTTGTTTTTTATTATTTTTATTTCTTTTCTTGATAGCAACGTTTTCCATTAATTTTTGACTTCGCGTCTTTATTTTTTATTTTATTTTTCCGTTGTCAGATTTTTGACAGTTTGTCTTTTTTTTTGTAAATAAATAAACAAAATGAAAATAAACAAGAAAGTAAAATACTAAACCTGACAAATGTAAAGAAATGAAAACGTAAACTTAAAAATTGAAGGAAAACCAGAAACCCAAGTGGAAATCAAAAGAAATGAAGCCTTCATCAATTAATTTTTAATGAACCCAGAAGAGTTTACCTTTTTTAAGAAGAAGTAGAAGAAGAAGACAGCCAAAGATAACTTCAGTTGTTCAAGTTTCCCGGTGATTTGTTTTAAGTAGCAAAATCCTTCCTTTAAGAGATTTTGTGGCGCAGTCAGTAGTCGTGAATTTACATAGTTATTTGTAAATTTTTATGTGCTCAGCTCCTTGGTGATGGAAGGGCATTCGATTTTTTACTCCCAGCAAAATTCTGTCTTACAGAAAAGGTTGTTAATTAAAAAGTTCTTACGCAAGAAAGAAATGGAAAAAATCTGGGAACTTTCGATTTTCTCTAATTTTCTAATCTAATTTCATTAGAGAAATGAACAAGAATAAGAAAAAATAAAAATATCTCTGACTCTCAAATATCTATCAGTTATCCTTTTTATTCTTTAGTGAGCCCAAACATCTGATCGATTGGCGTTATTGTATTTAATCGCTGAAACCCTTTTGTTTGTTAAGACCCCGCGTCGTAGAGTAACTTCGAGAAGCGCCTGGGCCCAGAACTCATCAAAATTGGAACCAAACTCAAACACGCGCAGCACAGAAAGGAATTGACTTGCTTCCACGCACCCCTAACGTCCTCTTTTCTTTATTTTTCTTCTCAACGCTAACTAATTTTTTGCTTAGCTTCCTAATTGTTACATTTACAATCAATTATTGCGGGTTTGGTTTAATAATGAAAAGAAAATTTTGAGAACTTCGAGTTTTGAGTTTTGATCCTAAGACCTCCTTGTATTATTATTTTCTTAACTCGAGTCCTAATTAATTAATTAAAATCCGGTTCCAAAAATAAATTCTTAAGGCCCGTCGTCGTTTAATAAAGCAGGTGACGTTTCGTTTGAGGAACGTGACGATCGATCGGCAAAATGAAAAGAAAAAAAAAAGTCGTCGTCAAATCTGTCGAAATCGGTGCGGAAACTCGAAACTGCTTTCCCTTAATACACCACATATTGCTTGTAAATGCCCAATTTATTCTGCTATACAAGGATCAACGCATAATGCAATCTGCGCCCGGATTGGTCCGCGTAACAATGCCGGGGTTATTAGAGGGTTACCGGGGACTGGGGTGGCCGCTCACCGCCGCCGATTGGGCGCCCCGACGCCGCCCACCAAACGTTACCATGGAAATGTAATCTCCAGGTTTAATACACCTTAATGGGGATGAAAGGTTTACAGATATGTCTCGTTTGCCGCGTAATATTCCCGGATCTACTCCGGCACGTTCCGGCGAAACAAAAGAAGAAGGACGCCGTCCGGAATTCCACCCCCTTAATGAGCGCCGCTGTTTAAGCAATTAGACGGCGCAATTTCTTTTCAGCGATTGTCAGAGAAATATAAAATTACCTCGAGTTTCAAAAGAAGTCACAAAAAATCTTCTTCGAGGAGTACACTCACGACAATAAATAAATAAATAACGGAATTTGCTTTAAAAAATTTTCAAGTACGAGAAATCACGTCCGACCCTTAATCACAACCCCTAAGAAAGCGTAACTAAGTAATTTTCGCCTTTATTCCGCCCCCGCGCCCCTCCAACAACAGTCCACGGGTTCGGGCTGTAATTAACTTAGGAAGCACAATTACCCCCAATCAATCTCATCACGTTGTATTATCTCTCCATTTAGCCTAGCTATAGTCGCGCCGCCCGGTGCTCAATACTTATTTTCGCGTGTTAAGGGGCGCAGAGTTGGGGGCGGCATCTGCTGATCGCAGATTGCGATTGTTAGTTCGAACGCGCGCCGGACACGGACGGGGTGGCTGGTGGTGAACTGCGCGAAAAAAAAACATTTAACGAACCCTCGACAACAACAAAAAAAATTAAGTGCGGATCTGTGATCATGAATTCTTCTTCTTCTTCTTTGGTTTTGATTTTGAATTCGTAGGCAACCGAAAATGTAAGTAAGAAAAATAATAAATTTAGAGAGAAAAGAAAAAGTTTTCATGTTATACTTGAAACAAGAACGTAAACGAGTGGATAAAAAAGTTGTAACAAACAAAAAAATTAACGAATTTTAACACAAAATAGAAGCGTTAAATTAAAATTAATTTAGCAACGTGCAAACCATAATAATAATAATAATAGAATCCCAAGGGTAATATAAAATAAATTGAATTGATTAATCTCTACATTAATTTAATCAATTCGATCAATTAATCGATGACTTAAAGTGAAAGGATCCAAGTTTCGTTTATTAATCGTAATCAATTCTGGCTCACTTTCTTAGGGAGAATTAACATTATATATCAAATGCGTATGAATGGTTGCCTATCATAACTTTTGCTAGGCGCTGCTGATTGCAGTTTTTAAATAACAGGTAAAAAGCAGGTAGCAATTTATATTAATAATAATAATAATAATTTATTTATCCTGTGAGCCACTGAAGGATAGGACAAGTCAATTTTTACATGTAGGTATATCTAATAATAAGTATATCAGAATAATTAATGTGAAAGACAAACATGTTTAACTCCGTCATAAACATACATACAACATTATTTATAAAGAATGACATGGAATTAACACTTAATTTGGACATAACAGGTAACATCAAAAGTGTACAACAGCAGTTACCAATAACACGAGTACCTTTGTAGACATCAGCTTTATGATACAAATTATAAAGGATATAATTTTCTAAATATTGCTAAACAGGATTCATAAATTCTGTAATAGAATAAAGAGCCTTCTTTACTAGGAGTTCTTTAACTTTAACTTTTAAATAACAGTTACCTGTTTTTACCTGTCATTTATAAACTACTACCAGCGCCTAGCACAAGTCATGGTAAGCAACCATACATACACATTTGATACATAATGTTAATTCTCCATAATAAAGTGAACCAGAATACCTATACCTATATTACTATTGAAGTTGTTCATTGTACTGTTTCAATTCACAAAAGAGTCAACGCAAAACTCTGCACAAAATACAACTCCAAAACATCGTACTTTGATCCTATAAGTGGTAGGTTCTCGTTACAGGAAATTAGCAACTCTTAGATTTGTTTAGGAGGAAGACAGTAGTGAAAACTGTAGCTTCCTATCTTTTATCCTTGTCGAAATATTAACACCTTAATGAATTTCGCGGCGCAACCACCAAATTATATTAATAATAATATAATAATAAATTATACAAATTGAAAACTGGAGAAAACTTGCTCTTCATAATTTTTTTAAAGAAATTTTTATGTTATTTGAAATAACTTGACACGCTCTTATCGCTTGTGATGATTTGAGAATCAGGTTTTGTTGTAATTTAATATAATTCGACAGAGAGGGATAAAAAAAAAGGCATGAACACATGAAAACTTAGGTAATAAAACAAAAGACGAATAGAAAGTAAAAAGAAATATATCCATTCAAATGAAAGCCATAAAATATTTGCTGCAGTCACGTTAAAATTTTGGACCCTAGGATTTAGCCAAAGGGAGTCAATGTGGTTCGGTTTTTTTCACTCAAAACTCAGGAAGAAAAATGGAACTCCTGAAGTGGTTTGTTTATCCGAAACATGGTGTTCGGTCCTTGAAATGGTGTGCTTACGAATATCCTCCTACAAAATTGCTGCATATTACTGTAGAGAAAAATATCGTGGTAGCGCTGTTGCCATACTAGTTCGTGAAGATATGGAATTTAAATCAGTTCCTGTACAATTGTCACTTTGCTCTGCTAAAACTTTTGAAGGTGCCTCAACTAAAATCATCATCAATGACTTGAACATAACTGATTAAAAATAAACAAACTATATGCGAGCCCAACTTGTATGAACAAAGCAACTCCTCAATGTTTCTATATCCAATTTCAGTCAAATCCTAAGTACTGTTTCGGCAAAAAGCTCAGTTGGTTATGACAATAATATAACGTGTTCTATCATGTCTCATGCTAAAGATTATATTTGTTCATCGATACTTGAATTAGTTAATACTTCTTTCGCTGAAGGAAACTTTCCAGGAAAGATAAAAAATTGCGACTATCGTTCCCACTCCGAAAGGTAAGAACAATTTGAATTTATCTGACTACAGGCCCATTGCTTTATTATCAGTTTTTTTCAAGATCTACGAAAAGGCATTTTATCTAGGATTAATGAACTATCTATCTATTGAAGCCATTTTAAAAGAGCAACAATTTGGTTTCAGAAAAAAACTGCAAAACCTTAGATGCTATACTTTCGCTGCATAACTTCATCATCAAAAATCTTGAAGAGAAAAGTCAAGTCGCTTGTATTTTCTTTGATCTTACTCGTGCTTTCGATGTCGTTGATCATAATTTATTATTGCGCACACTTCAAATGCATGGCTCTTGACTGGTTATGCATTTATCTTCAAAACAGAAACCAACGCGTCTCGGTTAAACAGGATAATAAAGTATACTTTTCTGATTTCGTTAAAATCAATATAGGAGTCCCTCAAGGTAGTATATTGGGCCCTTTATTATTTCTTGTTTTTATCAATGATATAAGCTTAGATCAATCAATCAAGTCTTTTAATCAAATCAAATTCTAGTAATGTTCCTCATTTGGACACCACTAAGTTTCTAGGTGTCCATCTCGACTCGCATTTAGGTTGGGGTGACCATGTTGATAATTTATTAAATAAACTATCAACTGCCTGTTTTGCAATTCGTCAACTGCGCATCGACTTAGATTTGAAACTTCTCAGAATGTTCTTATTTCTCACATGTTCATTCTTTGCTGAGTTATGGCATTAGTTGTTGGGGGAACTGTAGCAGCATTAATGACGTATTATTAGCTCAAAAGAGCAATGACTTTTAAAAATCCTCAATTTTCTTGTAGAAGTTTATTTTCTGAGCTAAGTATTTTAACTGTACATATTATTTTGGGTTACTTATGTTCATTCTCATAAAGATAAATTTCAATGGCTAGATAACAGAAATTTAGCTTTTAATCTTCGTCATAAACTTAAGGCAGAGGTTGTCAATATAGATTGTCTATGTCAGCTAAAAGTGCTTACGCTATGCCCTATAAAACTTTTTAAAACGGTTTGCCTGAAGATATTAGAGGTATCAACTCCCATATTACATTTCGTATGAAAGTTAAAAAAAACCTTCTTCTCCAAAAGAGTATTTACTGAATTAGTGAATTTTTTACAATTTGCTCTAATTTATAATCAATTGTCTGCCTTTGGCTCACGTCTTAGTTTGATTCAATAGATTTTTGACATTGATTAAATTTTTTGTGACTAAATCATTATTGTATGATTATATTTTTAATGTGTTTTAAGTTAGTCGTTTGTTGATTATTATGACTGTTTCCATATTACATGCTTGTAGTCTGAGGAAATAAATAAATTGATTGATTGATTGATTGAAACCAGAGGAAACTGTATTACAATGCGACAAATTAATTAGTCATAGATATACATAACAGGACTGGAATAAACAACAATATAAAAAAAGTTAACGAAAAATTAAAAATAAAAAGATTTGATGATTTTCCTACGATTCTTCCCAAACTTAAAATCTAACAGAAAACAAAAGAAGATCGTAAATACAATAAAAATAATAAATAATAATAAACAATGAAATCCGAAGAATAGTTTTAATAAAAGACAAATAAAAATAATCGATTGTTTAAATATAATCGACTGTTTTAAATATAATCCATTGTTTTAAATATAATCCAGCAATACAATTAATTCATTAATAAATTAAGTCCTTCGCGATTAATAATCATATGAAACAAGGGCCAAATAAATCGATTCAGGAATGACTAATAAACGTATAAAATTGAAAATCCATGACATGTGTTTCGATATAATGAATAGTAATGTTAAACGAAACTTCCTCGGATCAATCGAATCGATGAAGAACTGGTTAAATAGTCGATCTATATTTAATACATTTCTTGCTGATTATTGTTTTGAAATTTTAAGCGTTTAAGTAAATGAAAATTTATTAATTCGATCAACATTTTTTTTATAACAGATTGTGATTAGTCAATTCGATCATCGTTTTTTATAAGTAATTTTTATAAGCTCCGAAAATAAATCAGTAATCGATCGAATCGATTAAATAAGTGAACTGATTGGTCCGATTCGATCATCGCTTTTCACAGATGAATCGTTTTAATCCAACAAGCGAATTCATAAATCGATTCTGAGATTAGACCTTTCACGATTAATGCTCGCATAAAATAGAGATTCGGATATGTCTTGTTTGAAAAAAAATCGACCAATAATTTAAAACAAAACAAACGATCGAATCGATTACGAACTGTTTAGTCGATTTATACATATTTCAAATGTTTTATCTTCTTTGTTTGTTTGTAAGAACCGCAAATAAATCATGGATCGAACTCATAAACGAACTCTTCAATTTTAAAAAAATAATAATGGATTGTCCATGATGTTTGTGACTGATTGAATTAAAATTTGGAAAACGACGTGCCAAGGTCGTTGTGACCTTCTTCAATTTTAATCACAACAAACAAATTCACAAATCGATTAATTCCGCGATTAATTAAATATGAAATATGTTTACTTTTAAATAATTCATCGATAATTTAAAACAAATTGGATTAGATCTTCAAAGATTAATAATAATTAAAGGCAAAAGGTATTTGAATCTGTCCTGATTAGTCGATTTATATTCCACATATTTAACATTTACTATAATTTTTTTTTATTTCGAATAAGCACGGCAATCAAATCGATTAATTGATTCAAAATAATCGTATAACAATAGATTCATCGATTACTCAAGTGCGTTTTGATTCACATAAATCATCAATGAATCCAATCAACTCGATTAATGGCAGATTTATTTACCGTGTTTATCCTAAGGTTAATTTATCAGTTAGTTAGACTGTGACACGTAGTTTGTGTACAGCCAATTGCACGTCACATTCTATCTGACAGGATAAATTAACCTTAGGATAAACAGTGAAGAAATCGGCCTTAAATAAAGTAACTAATCAGTTATTTTTAACTTTTTAATCGCAGCAAGCAAATCGATTAATCTATGCAAAATATTAATAATTGCTTTAATTATTAATCATTAATTCAATCAATTCGATTAATTTATTAATCGTCTGATTAGTAAGTAGGCATTTTACATGTTTATTAACTTTCAACTTTTTAATACTGTAAGCTAACAAATGGATTAACATTTTAATTAACTAATCGAATAATCAAATACGTCTTTGGTGAAACCAGTCGATCAGCGATTAATCGATTAATTTATATATTTTTAACATTTTTTAACTCTTTAATCTTACACAACAATTCAATGAATTTTAATCTCCCGCAATTTTAAATTTTTAAACATAATCGTTAATTAAATTGATCGAGGCGATTTATTAATCATCTGATAAGCACGTTGGCATTTTATAATTTTATTAACTTTCAACGCCTTAATATTATGAGCAGTAAATTAATCGATGAATCAAATGCGATTTTGGTGAAACCAGTCGATTAACGATTCATTAATTAATTTATATATTTTTAATATTTTTTAACTCTTTAATCTTACACAACATTCAATCAATCGTTCATGAATTTAAATCTCCCACGATTGGTAATCGAATAAGACTATATCAAATATACAGGGTGTCCCAACAGTGAGTTCTCGGGTTATATCTCCATAAATATTGAAGATACAAAACAATTTTCCACACAATTTCTTTTTTAATTTAAGATATCTACAACATAAAATTATTTTCATCTATACAAAGTGAATCAAAACAATGGTACCGGACACAACTTTTTTATTTCAAATGACATGCCCTATATAATAATCTCAGAAAATATCTCAGATAGATAAATATAAGACATACTTAACAAAAATGAAAGTACTTTATTAAACGAAGAATTTAGGATAGAAAAATATAGGGCATGCAATTTAAGAAAGTTGTGTTTTGCCATTTTGAAATTTCTGAGATTTCGTTTATTACCATGACCACCCTGCAGCGATAAAGGTACATTTAATAATGATAAGCTTATGTATCAACTACATCTGTATCAAAAATCTTTTTCTTAGAGTCAAAATTAAATAAAATATCAATAATTAAAATAGTGGCTGCAAATGGCAGTTTTTAGACAAAATGTTAAATATATCAAGAACGGTTAGGTTTAGGTATAGGCAATGGTATACAGAAAATGTTTAAAATTTTGTGGGCAATCCAAATTTGGTTTCATATATAGGGCATGCCATTTGAAATAAAAAGTTGTGTCCGGCACCACTGTTTTGACTCACTCTGTATAAATGAAAATAATTTCGTGTTGTATATCTCTTAAATTATAAAGGAAATTGTATTGAAAATTCTTTTCTATCTTCAGTACTTATGGAGATATGGCCCGAGAACACACTGTTGGGACACCCTGTACATTGTTTTAAATCATCGATTGCTTTGTGCGATTAAAACGACAGTATAGGTCGATTAATCAGTTCCTTGAATTAATCGCGAATCGACTGATTAATCGGAGGTTTAAACCAAAACGTATGTGACTACTCGATTAAGTGATGAAGAATTAATTCACGATTCGGCTAATTCATTTGCGCTTAAAATATTAAAGAACTGTTGATCAAAAGAAGCTATACTTCTAATCAGTTGATTAAATTAATCGGTTCGATCGCTTAATCGGCGATTTAAAGCAAAACGTAAACGTAAGCATTTATTTATGCGATTAATCAAATCGATTCGATTACTGTGATTAAAAAGCTAATTGGATGATCAAATTAAGTTTTCCACGATTAATCAAATGCATTTTGTTTTAAATAATTGATTAGTTGACCCGATCCGTGGATTAGTTCATTGTTAGTTTTTTAATTAATTAGTTACGTGATGCGTTTGGCATCCTTTATTCTAAAATATTTTTGTTAATGGTCATTAGAAACTCTAATCGATTAATCATCGATTGAGTCATCGATTAATGAATTAATCGATGACTCAAATACCGTCGATTAATCAATCGTTTCCAGATAAATGTTAGTTACGAACAACATGGACCGTGAAAACGAATACGCGCCGGCAACAGACGCAGACGGAGGCATGACCCAGCCCTACCAGAACAGGACGTCTTTCCTCATCGAGGACATCCTGTACCGTCAAAAGCGAGGAGAGGAAACCGCCGTGAACAACGTGGACGCGCCGCCACCATACAGACCCGCCTCAAAATTCGAAAACGAGAAGTCCTACCAGTCGGCCAAACACATGGAAAAACGAAGCGAAAAACCCTACGGCTATTTCCAACCCGGCTTCGTCCAGAACTGCGTGCAGGGCTTCCAACCGACGGAGAACGGATACATACAGGTCATGGGGGCGCTCGGCGCCTACTTAGGCACACCATACAAAACCATATCGGATCCATATTTTTTAACACAAGGTATGAACCACCAAGCGACCTGATGGGAAAGGAAAAAGTCAACCAAAAGGGTCGGTGAAATTAGAACTCGTGTCTCTTTTTATTTTGTGGGCGTTCCTATAATGTCATACGAAATTAAAATGTCATTTAAATTCTAAAAAAAAGTGCGGCTTGTGTAAATAGTTGAAATAGCCGGCCAGTTGGGGAGTTATAGACGTGGGTTCGAATTCCATTCTAGTACACGTGACTTCTGTAGTAAAAAAAAAGAGTTTTCATGGCTTGAACCCAGTTGAGATTTATACCGGCTCGTTTGAACTGAGTTTTCGACGTTTCCCCAATTTACAAGGCAAAGCTGAAGGACAGAAAACATCTAGTAAGTCGGTCGCAGCATGAATAACTAGTCCAAACATGTCTGCGACTGACAAGCTTATTCTTTCAGCATTGCGTATCATTCTATATTAGGTATCATTCTATATTAAGTCGAATTTAGGCATTCCCTTCCATCACGCGCTCTTCGGCAACACGTCGGCGGAAATCTCCCTGAACGCCCTCAAACACTGCCGGCGGAGGAAAGCCCGAACGGTATTCAGCGACCCCCAACTCACAGGTAAACGAAGCGGATAAACTTACCCTTCCCCCCACAAAAAAAAACGCGATTTTTCCAGGTTTGGAAAAGCGCTTCGCGGCGCAGAGGTACCTCTCGACGCCGGAACGCGTCGAATTAGCCGGCGCCCTCAGCCTCAGCGAGACGCAAGTCAAGACTTGGTTTCAGAACCGAAGGATGAAGCACAAGAAGCAAATGAGGAAGATGCAAGAAGAGAAGACGGGGGCCGGGAATGGGGCGAGCGCGACGGGGAATCCCCTCAGCAATTCTTCGGCTACGTCGTCGACGATAAACGAAAAAGGACGGGGTGGTAATAATTTGTTTTTTTTTTCTGCTGCGAACGTAATGGTCGAAGTTTGAAAGATGATAAGAGAAAGTAATTAATTCCTTACTTTACAAGAATTTTATGAACCCTTTTGTCAAATCCTTTTTGGTTTCAAATCGTGCAAGACTTGGGTTGCGATTCCCCTGTTTGTAAGTTCCCGGTAGATAACTATAGAAATCGCTTCTTTCCCCAGTACTGGATTTGTCCTTTTCCGTCGCGTCGGTACAAGTAATTTTTGGGATTGTCAAAATTCCGCCTCTTCTTCTCTCTTAGAAAGAAAGAATTTTGATAGTCAATGAAATATTTGACTTCTTAGAAAGGCATTTTCATGTAGTAGCACTTCCGATAAGAAACTCAATTTTCTTTAAATTGTTTACGTCAAATACAAACTGAGGTTTAAATTTATTCGTGTATCCTTTTTAAAATGTACATTACAGATTCATTTGTGACTCAAGTTGCGTTTTAATTTATCTTTACAAGGAGTATTTATTTCTTTGCCAATTTAAAATAAATAAAAATTATATAAGTATATATAATCATATTCCCTTTCACCCTTAGGGTGTCGGGGTTAAATCTTTCCTATCCGTAGACAAATTTACGCCACTGTTTTTTGTTTCTTGCTATTAATTTGGCTTCATTCCATGTTTTGCCTTTGCCTTTCAATAGTTTTCTTATTATGCTCTCCCATGATTCTCTTGGTCTTCCTCTAGTTCAGGTTAATAGATCAAAATTTAATTACAAATTCAAGCATTTTTAGATTTTTTGGCACGTTAGGTGACAGTTCTCTAGTGAAGAAAAGCAGCTCCTCGGATTCAGGTCGTATAAAACCTAGTTAAGCATTTCACCGGTTCAACCCACGCCGCTCGTTTCAATCGTTTGACTCTAATGTTATTTTCATTACTTAAAGTTAATATAGTAGTTTAGACGCTTACCAGTTTTTATTTCAACAATAACTGATTCAACTCCCAAAAAGAACCCCCCTCCCCCGTTTCCTCCGAAGAATACAACTTCTTCAATTGCTCTTTGAGCTGGTGGCAGCGATACCAAAATAACCGGATTAAGTAAGTCAAGAAATCCAAATTGCTTAGCCCTGACACATTCTTCAAGATTATAACCGCCCTAAATACGGGGTTGGGGCGTAACAATGCCAACAGAGTGAATAAAGTGAAAAGCAAAATATACAAAATGATTTATATGAGAAAGAAAAGAATATTACCCAAGAGTAACGCTCTGAGTTTTCGAACACGCAATACCTACATAAGTCGAAGCCACGTCTTTAAAAGTTAGGTTATGTTGCCAATCCGAGGAAGTGTTTCCTTTTTCAGGGATTTTTTTAATGTCATACGGAACTGAATTTTAGTGAAAAGAAAATTCGTTAATTTTAAATTTTATGTTATATAAATTATACAGAGTGTTCGACTTAAGACGATTTCTATTATGTATATCTCTTCAGTTATTTTTCAAAATTAAAACGCGATTGTCTTTTTTTCTACTGTCATTCCTTGATGTTTTCATTAAAAAATATTTTTAAAACAGTCTCGTTTTTTTTTTGGTGCAAAATAATCTTGTTTCTTTTTTGTTTTTGTTTTCATAGTGCGATTGTCTTTCGTTTCTTTTGTCTTGACTGTCAACCGTTGCCGAAATTGATTGGAAAAAATATTTTTGAGACAGATTTTCACCATTTAAGGAGAATTAAAACGTGATTGCCTTTTGTTTTTTTTCTCGCTGTCAAAATCATTAATCGTCAAAAACTTTATTAAGAAATAATTTTATAACAATTTTATTTATTTTGTGCAGAAAATTCAAAATTAAAGCGATCGT
Source organism: Dorcus parallelipipedus (assembly GCA_958336345.1). Taxonomy (NCBI): domain Eukaryota; kingdom Metazoa; phylum Arthropoda; class Insecta; order Coleoptera; family Lucanidae; genus Dorcus; species Dorcus parallelipipedus. Next base: position 38,193,822 of record OY284480.1, read on the forward strand.
CTTTTGTTTCCTTTTTTGTTTTTGTTTTCATAGTGCGATTGTCTTTTGTTTCTTTTTGTCTTAACTGCCAACTGTTACTGAAATTAATTACAAAAAGATATTTTTGAAATATTTTTGATTTTCCCCGTTATATAGAATTAAAATGTGATTGTCTTTTGTTTTCTTTTTTGCTGTCAAAATCGTTAAACGTACTCCAAATTTCGATTAAGAAACAATTCTAAAACAGTTTTTTTTATGTTGTGCAGAAAATGCAAAATTAAAGCGCGATCGTCTTTTGTTTCCTTTTTGCTGTCAGTTGTCAAAATTTTTATAAAAATAAATTGTAGGACGGTTTTTCTTAAGGTGGTTTACAGTGTTGCCAACTGTTTGACTTCATTTATTTAATGAATGAATTTAATGATTGCTTCTTGTTTTCATTTTGCTATTGCTTCATTCTTCATTCATTCCTTCTTTCATTTGTCTTTCAATTAATTCTGTACTTCGTCGTTATTTGTTTCAGTTCTCCTTTGTTTCTTCTTCGCGTATTAAGTTGATACTCTTTGAAATTTTCTTTTATTTTCCTTTGGTTTTCGAACAATTCATTTTTCAATGTATTTTACGTTTTCTTCATTTTTTGATTTTCTTTTGTTTTTTTTGTCATTCCCTTGATTTTTTACGAAGCGTCGAGCTTCTTTTGTTCTACGTTTTTCCTCATTCTTCCGTTTTATTGCTTGCGTGTTCGTGAATTTTTCCGAGAACTTTCATTTTACGTTCTTCTTATTCTTTTATTCATGCGAATTTTCATTCGTCTTTTGTTTCGTCGATTTGTTTTTGTTTCGACTGATTTTCTTTTTATTGTCGTTTTTTTTTTAACGTCGACATTTCTAATTTGAAGTGAGAGAAACAAAAACAAAAAGCAAATTACAAGCACACAACTAAGAAAAGTAAATAAAAGACAATCGTGTAAAAGAAAAAAAGATTTCAAGGCCACTAAAGTGAAAAAAATAAAAACGTAAAATAAGAGAAATAAAAAAATCGAAATTTAATTTTAAAAAAAGTGTAAAACAAAACAACTGACGTGAAAGAAACAGAAACAAAAAACAAGTGAACAAACTAAGAAAGATTAGAACAAGGAGATGGAATGATGATGAGAGATAATATCCACTAATTGATTAAAGAAAAGAAAAACAGAAGACAATGGCATGAAAAGAACAAAAGAGCAAAATGACTAAAGTGAGTGTAACAAAAAAAGAAGGAAAAGGATTTTTTTCCTCAAAATTTGACGTTTCTTATGCGCGTTCCTTTTTGAAAATTTCAGTTCCTGTTTTCTGCCCCGTTTTAATTTTTTATCGCTGCACTAAACGTAATTGATCCAAACATCTGCCATGCTCCCTCTTTTCCTCCTTATTAATATTTTCGCTTCCCAAATTCATCTTACTTGCCTGTTGTTGTTCATTCTCTGTATAATTATGTCCCCACCAGCTTAGCTGCCGTTGTTCCATGTATTCTAATATCGGTTGAGTTGTAAATATTTCAGATTTCATATTTCTAAATATTACTACATTTTTCGTGTTCGTATACAAACTTTGAATTACTCTGTTCATCTTGCTGTTTACTGCTCTCTCTTTTCCCATACTATTTTCCTTTGTACTTTGTCGAAGGCTTCTTGTATGTCTATGAATGCCATATCAGCTTTTTCTCTTTTCAGTTTGGTCTTTTCAATTATCTGTTTTATAATGAATATAATATTTTGCAAAGCTTTTAAAATTGAGATTATTTTGTTTTGATTGCAAGTTTAGAGTATCGATAATCAAGAACTGAAATAATAATAAATAAAAAGGGGGTTACTCGTCTCATCGATCGTTTTTGTCACCTGATCGAAAACGTCTTTTATACGCCTTTGAGGCGACTCGTGTCTTGTCCTGTCCTTTGAGCGAATTCCTCGAGGAAACTTGCGGTCGGTCACCGGTCCTTTCCTTCAAGGACTCCGAGCGGAAACTCGAAATTAAATAATCGTCCTTTCGATGAGATCGATGGCAAGACGTGCAGCGGAATTCCTTAAAGTTAAACATCAATTAAGGCCGTTCGCCGTTTAATGAAGCAAATTACGTCGTAAGATGGCGGCTAAGATCTCAATTTGAAACACGAATAACTCGATTACGCCCTCCCCTCCCCACATCAGCCGCAAACGCACGTAGGCTACGTGAAATTGTTTATCGCAAGAATAAATAACAGCATTGATAATAATAATCGAAACGAATCGAATTAGGCGAGTAATTTCCCTGCTATTAGTAAACACGAGAGCGTGATTGTGTATTAATTTGCGAGAACGCGCGCGTCTCGCTCCGGGAGGGATGAATGCGCTCCGGTAATGCCGTTTTAATGAAGCCTCCGGGGATTGTTCACTTACTGTAGATCCTGTAAGAGGCTTTCAGCAAACCGACTGCTAACAATTTACTGAAAACCGATACTCATTTTAGGTTCGCTCGACTAACGTTCCTTAATTGCTTGCCTTCTTCAGATGCGCCCATGGATTTTTCGGGGAGGACGACGCAGAGCGACCAACAAAAAATTGGATTCGGCCCCTCGTCGAATTCGACGTCGCACGCCGACACGGACATCAGCGACTGCGACAGTGATATTGACATCGTCGGTGATTCCAAATCGATGGCTTATACATACAAGGGAGCTTAAGTATCACAATGTAGTACGTAATTTTTTATTATTATTATTTACTCACAACAAAGTTTGGGGAGTAATTGTCAGTCACCCTGTATGTTTTATTTATATGTATAATATAATTTTATAACTGTGCTATTTTCAGGATTCTACAAGTCCAACCTAAAAATCAAAATGAAAATGGAACATTTGAGACGTCACCCGCCAACGTTTGTACAGTAGCATTAACTTCTTAAAAAATATTTATTGCTATATGGATAAGTTTTCTGTTTTGTATAAACCACATTCGGATTGTAAAATAAGCCAGTCGCACACAGTGTCAAAGAAACAAATTATTTAATCCACTAACTAATAGACAGGGTCTTGTAAAAAGAATTATGTATAAAATAAGGTCGCATTAGATGAATCTGTTCTGGATTTGCGTCGTTTATTTCTTTGTTTCTCCTATAGCACAAACGACGAAGTAACAAAAGAAACATCGTTCAACTGGTGTAGGTACAGTAAGTGCAAGAAATTTTATTATTATACAGGAGAATGAATCGGGGCGAAGTGTAATTAAATGAAGCGGCGTGCTCCACATTTATAAAGTAATGCAATTTGCCCTACATCCCTGTAATATTTCCGTTACGTTTTGGTAGCTCAACTGTCATGTAGTAGTTTAGCATTTAATAGTGTTCACTTTTTTATATAATCAAGCTACGCGAACATAAAAGTCTCTACTAGGCACGATAACCCAAAAAAATCCAGAAACTTTCTGAGCATACTCTGTAGGTATAGTAAATTGTATAGTGAAGTTGAGATACTTAATAAAAACATTGATACACTCGATGTTGTTAACAGTAGAAGCTGTTATACTCTTCAACGTTTCATAGCTCATGCTGTTGCTAAAAAAAAATAAATGAAGAAGATGTGGTACTAACTTACAAGGTCTGTGCATAAAGTAATTGAACCGATTGTGTGGAAATATTCATTATCGACTTAATTATATGTTAACTTTATCAAAGCAATTGCTTTGAGAAGCCACTCACTGATATAGATGCCTGCGAACACTGTTTAAATGAAATAATGTGCTATGTCGCCATCTCTTGACGAACTGGAGGAGTTTCTTATGTTCTTTTGTTTCATTAGCAGTTTGGAAGTTGACTTTTTAAATTAAAAAAAAAAAAAACATATTCTCGCCTGCTTTTATAAAGACGATTTGTCTTTGACGTTGTTGAAAGAAATTATTCCATTTATACGGGGAGTAGGTAAAGACATGAAAGGGTAGTTTGGAAGATTACAAAACAGCTGATCAATCAAAAGTGAATTGCTCTCTTTATAAAGCGTTTTTTTTTCGATCTTCCAAACTGTCACTTCATGTCTACTCTCTCTATAAAGGGCTCTAAAAGAAATCAAAGCCAGTAGATACGATAAAGTACCGACATGAAGCGACGAAAGCGCCACTAACGATTTTATATCCAATAGAGGGCGCACATGTTTCTGCTTAAAATATTTTGTGAACGACAGCAGAGATAAGCGTTGTTTATTTTTTATTTTTCGATTAGAGAATCTTTGAAAACCAAAATGATAAAGAATGAAAATAACGACAGCGCCTCTTGCGAGTGTATTGATTGTTGTGGCGTCCTCAGGGTGTCCTATGCGTCGTGACGTCATTCCACGTCGGTACTCTATCAATCTACTGGCTTTGAAAGAAATAATATACTGTCGCCATCTGTAGATGAATTGGGAAAGTCTTCTAAAGCTCCTCATTAGTTCTAAACTAAGACAACTGCTTTAGAAGGCTTTCGCAATTCATCTAGAAGTGGTGAACGTGCGATTTGTTTCGCCCTTAAAAGAATGCATTTCTTTATGTGTTTCTGAGACATTCTCAAGAGGAATTAATGTATCATGTCGCCATCTTTCGATGAATTGGGGAAGTACTTTAAACGTTCTTGCTTCATCGTTCTTTTAGGACATCCCATGAATCCCTCCGATTAGCTTCGTCCATAATTTTTTAGCGAGCTCGTGAGGTATTTACAAGAAAAAAAAAAGTACTGTGTCGCCGCCATCTATTGATGAATCGGAGAAGTTTTTTTAATGTTCTTTTGCTTTCTCATTACTTGGTCTAAATTTTTAATGAAAGATTCCCCATGAATTTCTCAAGGATGAACTAGTGAAACGAAGTCGTGAGAAATGTGTCGCCATCTCTCGAATTGGGGGAGCTTTTTTTAATTCTCTGTTGCATCCTCATTGAAACCTAATTTGATAATGCGTTGTAAAAAAAGTGGTGAATATATTATTTAAACAAAAACACTACATAATTGAAAGTGATAAACAAAAAAAAATTAAATAAAGCCTCAAGAAAATTAATGAAAATAAATTTAGAATCCTTAAGATCATCCTATTTCTTGTATGTGCATACAAGATTTGGTTCAATTTCTTTATTCTTCTTCTTTAATATTTAGGCCCAGTTTTACAGTCGTGGAATAAGGACGGAGTAACTGTTCGCCGAATATCCTTTAACGTTCCTCCATATCTACGTCACACCTACGTCACGTTATTCTAAGAATAATGCTTATCCGACGATTGTAAGATCGGGTCTTAGAGTTTAAATTGCTGAAGAAATATTATATAAAAGAGTACGATTGTTTAAAATAAAGCAACAAAATAAAACGTAATTTTAAAAATGTTACTTTTAAATAAATTTAATTTCGAATTATTTTCTAACGTATTCAATATCAAAAATTTACCATCCGATTCTAATTTATATTAAATGATAACTGAACTCGGTGTCGCATTAGCTCAATGGTCGGAGCGTAAGCAGAAGGCTCGAGTTCGATTCTCGATTGCGGCGGAAAAAATTTTTCCGCCAAAATTTGTGTTAGTGCTTATTTCAATTTAATTCTATATTATTCGCTAACAGTCTCCTTATTCAATTAATTAATTTATAACAGTTTTTAATTATGTATTTTTTGAGTTCTGGTCTAAAATGGTATACACTCAAAGTTTGTAGGTTTCCGCGTAATTTGTTGTACATTTCTAAACCCATTTGTAAAGAACTGGTACCTTGAAGTCTTTGTAGTTGCTACAATCCATCATATCATGTTTTTTATAAATAAATATCGGTATGATTTTTGCGATCTTGAAGCATTGAGGGTACTCACCGGTAGTAAGCATTGAATGAACTATTTTTGCCAAGGTTCCGCAACGAAAAATGATATGTACTTGTTTCACCATTTTCGTGTTTATATTAAAACAATCACTGATATTCTTGGTTCTCAGATTATTTATATTTTCTACTTCTATTGTTGTTGCAGGGTCCATGTATATACTTTTCTCATTAACTTGTATCTTTTGCAAGTAGATACTTGATTTGAGTTTCATAGCGTTTTCGATTCATCTGCACCGGTTGCACTCAGTGTATACACTATTCACGATCTTTTTAAACTCAGAGTAGGCCATGTTAGGGTGACATTTTTGTTGGTATCACCAAATGGAAATGTTCCATTTTAATTTGATGGTTCTATTTTTGAAAACTGATACCGAAAAACATTGATTATTCTTAGCATTTTGACTTAGTATTAAAAAGTCATAAGTAATTATTTGTTTTAAATGTTATTATTTTACTTTCTTCATGTCATGGTAGAGTATAAGAAGCAATACAGTCGATGGGACTGACGTTAAAGTGTCAGAATTTTATATTTGTCACATGTTGAGTTCTATCAAAATACATGCACGTAACTTAACGAAAAAAAAACATAGCCCTCTAGAGTCTAAAAAGATCATGAATGGATAATATTTGCATCTTTTTTTAACTTCATGTAATAAAACAAGATGAAGATATTCTGAGTGCGCATAAGTGCAGTCAATCGAAAACGCTATCTGATTAGGTAGGTATGTATTTGATTTTTAATTTAATTTACGACATTTTTATAATAGGTAAGTGTTAAATTCATCGGGTGTTGATTTATTTAATTGAGGTTTGTGACTTTGTAATGTTTTGTTGATCACCTGCCAAATTGCCTTTGATTTCTTGTCAGAGTTGTAAATGATCTGCACGTTACGTTTTTTGGTCTCTTCTTCTGCCGCACAACAATTCAACAGAATTGTTTTTTAAATTGCAAAAAAAATCTGTTTTACTTCATCATCTCCTGTTGTCTTGTAGGTATTATACATTAGGTCCAGCAATTCTTTATTTGCTCTTAATTCTGGTGATAGATTTGTTGCCTTTTCGTTTTAAAGGGAAACTAATATTAAAATATTGAAAAGAAGAAAAGTACATATTCATAAACACCTTAATCTTGCTGTTTGTGGTATTTTCCGTGCGCGTCTATATTTGACCATGTTTCAAGAGCAATTAAATTTATGAATCGATTCGTATTAGAGATTGAAAACGATCTAATGTGGGAAGTAAGATTGAGATCCATATTGTTGATTTTTATTATTTGCGCTTCGTGATCTCAAATTCCAACGGGAGACATACTGAAACTTTCTCAACAGAAAAATTACAAAAAATGTTGTCCAAGCAGGTGTTACCTGTTATTCATGCAGGTTCACGTTTTTTTTTTTTTTTTTTGAAGCCAAAGGATGCGAATAGATTAATTAATTCCCCAGTGACGTCTCAACGACTAATGAGAAGCAGCAGCAATACCACCAGCAGCCCTGAGGAAGTTTTTCTGCAATGAAGACCGAAACGTCGACAGAAGAAGCCAACGTGACGCGGTTAACCTAATTAATTTACGCAGTGCTGTAAGAAATGTAACGTTTAACGTAATTTAGAGAAAAAAATTCAAGAATTAAATAATTAATCGCATTTTTAGGGGCCCTCTCTCATTAAACCCGCCAGCAAACAATTTTTTTTCCTCATCAAGATATGTCTGTGCTTTCTCGTAATGCGTTTGCAACATTTCAACCTCCTAATTCGATTAAATCCAGCAAATTCGCCCTTATACAAAGGGGAATCCGTGCTTAAGGTTACTGTATCGAGAAGGTAGCGCCAACTTTCCATCTCTTTTAATTTGGGGTTAATCAAATTCATTCATAAACTCCTTAGTAACAGTAACTTGTTATGTATCTATCTTTTTTCTTCTTTAGCGTTTCATCGCTTCCTTTTTAATTTGGGGGACGAAGCCGCGGAAATGAATGGCGGTACCTTCTCAATACAGTAACCTTATCCCTGCTGACGTCATAACGCCGAAATATTATGGGTGCGTTTCATTTGCACGCTCACATGCTTGAAGCGCTCACGCTTTACATGCGCTATTTTCTGGGGTTCCATTTGGCGTTCAGTCCCTTAAGCTGTTATAAGCAAAAGTGTTTCCTTTGACTACTGTTTGCACTACGAATTCATAACCTCAAAAATATAACTTCAATAGTGAAATTAATCCAATCACAGCTGCCGCAGCTGTTTCTAAAGTGTAACGTTTGTTTATAATCTGGGTTATCTTTACTTGACTATGATCAGCTGATCTCCTCATGCGTTCCGTTTGGAACATAAGCGCTTACACTTTTGCTGCACTACCTCGATGGGATAAGCGATTGTGAGCGAAGACTATGACGTCGTAATGACGTTGTTGCTTTGTCATGTAGTGAAGGGAATGGTTTAAGCACTGCTTATGAGCATTCAATACGCGTGCCAGTTCTCGGAACTAATTCAGGTCAGCCAATCAACGACGCGACCTTCGAAGGTCGTCCGAGTTTTGAATCGAACCGAGCGCAGTACGAATGCTCCGCACTTTCTTACAGGAATTTCTTGTTCAGCGGTTGGTATCACTTACGTAAGTAACTAGATTTGCAACGATTTAAATTCTGGTATCTAAATGATTTTTGAATTTGAAATGATTGCGAGAAGCATAATACACGGTAAGTAACCAATTTTTCTTGTCAGAAACAGGCGACGTGGAGCTTTTTTTTTTGAAACATAACCTCAAAATTTGATTGCTCGCTTTTTATATTCTATTCAGGAAGTTCACAATGAATTATTAATTATGAATATTAACTTAAGTAGTTGTTATTAATGAATTATTGTTACCATTGAATCTTCTTGATTTACTTTCATGAGGCTACTGTTTATTTTTCTTGGAAATGTTCACAATTTAATATTAATTAACGATGTTCACATTTCCTATTTATATAATACGTTTCTTAATCACTTCAGGGAGCACAAAATTGCATTATTATTATTATATAAAATTATTTGTACATGTTGTGGCATACTTAATGGGTAGACCTCGTATATAAAAAAATTGAAGTTAGACAAATGAAAACAATTAACAGTCCTTTCACTCTACCTGATCCAAAAACCAATGTCATATTTTATGGGCAGACCTCGTATATAAAAAAGAAAAAGCAGTTCTATTACAAAAACTTTAATTTGGTGGAAAACGCACTAAACATGATTGCAATTATGAATAAAATGTAACCTTATGAACTGCAATTTTAGTATAGATTATCAAACCTTAAATACAATTGATTCACTTATGTACAAGTAACAATAATATTATTAACATATATGTACGTTCTTCAATTAACATTTCACAATCGCTTTTGTCGGTAAAATCCTACTTCCCCTGGATGTAGACAATTCACTGTGTTTAATGAAATATTATTATCTGTATTAATTAGTTTGAAATTAGTTGCATCTTTTCACTCTGAGAAGCGCTTCTTCAGAATGCCCATCATTGGAGGTCTTTCTTCCGGCAACTGCAAGCAATATTTGAATATCTAAAACCAACTCGATACTTCCTTTTAGAATTATGTACAAAAGGTTCTTGCTTCTTATAGGAGAGAAATTTTGGAGATGTTTATGTTCTGTACTGTAATAAAAAAAATTTACATACTTACCGGTCTTTTTACTGCAGGAGGGGCTCGTCCGTTATCTCTGGCAATACACACTTTGAGAGTCTGCCCGAATATCTGCAAGCACATCACAAAATCAATGTAACATCGGCAAGTACATAAAAGAATTTCTAGTAACAAACGCTACTGTTATTCGCTTCTTCCACGCATCTCCTCGCGTCCTCAGGCCTGCCAAACAGGATGAACGCAACGCCCTTGCTCTTCCTCGTCTCTTTCACAGTCAAAATCGTGACTCTGAAACACACACACATCAAACTGAAGCCGAAATCCTACCCCCTCGGTTGATTACTTCAAAATTCTTCCGAACTCTTCGAAGGCTTGGTGTATATCGTCGGGGGTGAGCTCGTAAGGCAAGTTAGAGACGTACACGGTGCTTTTGCCAGGTTCGAGACACGAGGGAGAGGGTTGAGGTGGTCTCTGGTTTGCCGGTGGGTTTAGATTTCGATATGGTTGTTGAAAAGGAGGTGGACGGTGGTTTATTGGACCCCTGTAGGGTTGGGGTGGTCGTTGGCTTGCTGGGTTTGGATATGGTGGAAAGGGTCGCCTGTTTTGAGCATTCGAATACATCGTGTCCGTGTGTTGCAAAATATCGCCGCTTTCAAAATGACAACAAAAACAACGTTTTTCTTATTCACTGTTGCCAATTGCCATCACCAAATAATTAAATACACTAAGGCCCGATCTTTCCACCTCCTAATAAAGTTCCCGATAACGTTATTTGGCAAATACAGCTGAATTAAAAAAAAAACGGGAAATGAAATTTTTCCAATTGTAAATTTGGTTGCATTTGTCAATTAATTGTCTACTTGACAACAGGGACTTGACAATACATACCTTTTCAAAAAATCTAACCTATTTATTTATAAACTAACGTAGCGTCAAATAATTCTAACCCTGGAGTGCGTTCGAGAACTTTACTTTAAAGTAAATTTTACAGATGGGAGTGGGGGTAATAAAGTAAGGCAAAGTTACTTTTACTTTTCGAACGTCTGTTGTTTGCATATGTCACATGTCAGCAGTTTCAGTTATAACGATTATAACCAAAATCTATAATAACAAACTATAGGCGGTTACGTTTTCTACTTTTTTTGTATTGTACTTTTATTTCCTAAGTGTACTAACTGTAATCATTTAATTCCACTAATAAAAAGTGCGTATTATTTTCGATATAGATGATATAAAGTAGGTTATGAAATATTTGATTAAATGAAAGTACTCAGAACTTAACTATTTTGTTCATAATTAATAAATTCCCGGTAGTATCATCTCTAAAAAGCAGGGCTCTTTATCAAAAAGGAAATAAAAGAAAACAATTGTTATTATTATACGATCGCACAGAATTCGTTACATCCAGTTGTTCCAAATTTTGTTGTGGTGAGTCTCCATTTTCATCGCGGATTAAAATTTAATTTTCAAGAGCAATAAGTATGTAAAAAAAATAACAATAAGCTAGCACGCATCTAGTACGCATGTCAAGTGATTTTCACCGCAGTCTGGAGTGCGGTAATTTTTGTTACTTTCAAAGCGACACTTTTGAAGTTTTCGAACGCTTTACTGCTCTACTTTTGATGCGCCAAATCATAATCTCGAACGACTATTTTTGTAAAAGTTACAGAAAAGTGTTGTTCTCGAACGCACTCCTATGTTCTAACCTATTTCTAATAAAGTCATTTTCACACTATAATAGGTGTATTCTTTCGATCAGTGTTGCCATCTGCCTAGCGTATCCTGCCGCTATCGTGATCCGATAATTCCGCTACATTAAAAAAAAAACCGCTACGCTAAGAGTTTTCTGTAATGGTAAACACAATGCAAGTTGCTGTATGTTAAATTCTATAATTCTAGTTTCCTATTTATGATTTAAAGTGTGGTACATTGAAGACGCTGATACGATTTTTCGATAGTTCTATTTACGTTATTCCGTCGACTTAGGCTGCGTTGTATAAAAGGTTTAAGCCAGGGTTAAAGTTAATCCTAAGTTAGAATGTGACACACAAAATGCTATACGTCATAACATGTATCACATTCTAACTTAGGATTAACCTTTTATACAACGCTGCCTTAGAATGTAGATTTTTGGTCTACACTGAACGTGAAATGAAATGACATAAGCGAAATAATTTTATTTTATAATTTATTAGAACAATCGTTCGTTATTGGCATTCTATAAACATACATATAATATATGGAGTCTTTATCCGATTTTTATAAACATACTACAAAATGTTTTGTTTTTAATTGAATTCTTAGAACGTTAATATAAATTAAAGTAGACCGATGGTGGTCTCCCAATCAGATTCCGCTACTTTAAAGAAAAAATGGTGTTTCCGCCGCTACAAGGGGTAAAAAACCGCTACAGTAGCGGAATTCCGCTACGGGTGGCAACACTGCTTTCGATCTGAAGGAAGTGAATGGATTCAACTGAACAAACTGAAAGTGAATAAATATTCAGTTCACTTTCACTTTCGAAAAGATCAACAAGATTATTTGTGCAGTAAAAACTGAATGTAATAACTATGAATGAATATTTCGTTCACTTTCACCATTCTTTCACTTTCCAACTGATCGGCAAAATTATTTGTTCAGTAAAAATTGAATGTAATCACTTATTTCAAAAGAGCAGGGGAACTGAACACAAACGAGAAAATACGATCAAATTGAATATTTTTACTTTTGCTGATCGCATTCACTTCGTTCACATCGAAATAATACACCTAATATTGAAAAAATTTGCCATTTCTTTTTGACATTTCCCGTGTTTATGTACCGCATTACAGGCATCTGTTTCTTGGAAACAAAATGACGTTTTTAGTTACGTTCGTTTATTCAACTCCGTTCACTCTATCTCTATTAACTCTTTTCGCCTTTTTGTCTCACTCTTACTTGTGTTAAAACTTACTCGCTCTTACTGTTTAGAATGCGAAGATTAAATAGAGTGAATGGAGTTAAATAAACGAACGTATTTTTTGTACTGGCTTTCGTTGTTTTAACATAATTTCTTGTAAAAATGTCCTGAAACAAAATTTCAGGTGTTATCATTTGCCTTTACTTACAAGCCTAAGTTTGATAACCTCATTGGCTCCAAGTCGTCATACTGCGCTTTGCGGCTGCGATCGATTAACTTAGATGTTCTCTTCTTCACTTACAAATTAAAGAAATGCAGAAAATTTCGAAGCGGGTGGCACGAATCCAAACGTAGTTTGAAATATGAGCAACGATTGAACTGACGTCTATAGCTGTCTGAACAAATAACAAATCTATTGCCCAGGGATTCACTTGATTTGGCTATGCAAGTTTTTGTTGGAGAAAAAAGAAAACAAAAAGCAGCTATACATACTATACAACAGAGCTTCCTGTTTTCTTTCTACGCCTGAAAAAAAAATCGATCGTCTTTAGTGTTTCTCAACAAAAGACTTGCAAAACATGTACATAAATCAAAGATGAGTGGCCGAGTAATGATTAATTACTAATCACCAATCAATTTTTTCCTCTGTACAAAAATCCAAGCATCTCATAATCAGCAAGCCTAATACGGAAGTTAAATTCAATGCAACGTGATCGCGGGAAAATTCGCCCACTCAAAGATTATGTAAGTAAGCGTGGCAGCAGCTCGCTTTATCAAAAGGCTTGGCCGAGATGAGACATGATTGACATTTGCAAATTTGAAGAACTGCGGTGGCATTGATAGACGACCTCGTGAACCATATGAAATGCTACGTAATCTGCCTTTGCAAAAACCGTATAAATGGCAATGGCATAACAAGATAGGCATGAGCCAGCTTCTAGCAGTTTGGTCGTGTACATCTCCAGAGCCCGAAGGCATTTATAGAATGTCATAGTGCGTGAATCTCCAAGAAAAGTCCGTTCGTCTCTGTATCTAGTACCATGGTTGGGTGAGAATGTAATTATTGATTTCACTATTTTGGCTATGTTTTTATAAACTAACAATTGTTGTAACAACGTATGTTGTTCTGAAGTAATTTGTAATTACATTTAAATTTCACATGTGTCTAAATTTACGATCTCCAGTAATTTGACTAGTGTGTTGTTCGTATGTAATCAATCTTTAAATTTGTCTAAATCAATTTCTAATTGTTTTACTTATTCAGAATATATTTATTTATATAAATTTTCTCTTTATTTTCAAGTAAATGTCATTTTTAAAAGAAAGAACGTAATTTCGTCAATCCCGAAAAGTTTGTATGTGTGGTGGGCAAGGGCTGAAATCCCATTCCGTATAAAGAGGGCGTAATAGCAATATCTGGCTCAAAAGCTTAAACCAGATACCTACAAACAATGAATGAATGGAAAAAAAATGAAAACGAGTGAAGGCGCGTCGTCCTTTTACCATTTTGTTTCTTTGTCAAAAGCTGAAGAAACAAAACCCGATCAATTCTAAAGCGAAAATTAAAAAAAAAACGAGCGAAAATGGCCGCCATATGACGTACTGTGGATGTCTGAATTTGGAGCAAAAATGATCGTCGTGTGCGTACGTTTTAAAAAGGCCACTTCTAGTTAAACTGGATCATAGTCTGGGTAGGTACATTTAAAATTAGTTGTTACTAAATTTGGGACAAAAATGGTCGCCGTCAAAAACATGAACAATTCATAAAAAAGAAATAAATTTTGTTGTCTTAAGGCAAATTTGCGACTGATAGAAAAGTGAGACCATATTAATGATTATCTAAATCTGGAGCAAAGATGGCCTCCGTACGCGGTACTTAATTTTTTTTAACGTTTTAAACAGGCGACATCTAGTTGATCTGACTGTAACAGGGAGCGTACTCCAATTAGGTTAGAAAAAGAGCGCTAAATTTAAATTTAAAACAGAAATAATTCGTTAAAAAACAGAAACAATTCATTAAAAAAAGTGTAGAAAATAAATGTAATTGAAATCAGTTTATAAATAAAAATAGAAGGAACGCAGCTACGAAACTATAATAAAAAAAAAGTAAACACAACACAAAAAGAATAAAACTCTATTAAACATCAATAAATCGCTGCCTTGGAGTTATAAGGTTCTATGTTATATATAAATCATGTTATGTTATATATAACTCCAAGGCAGCGAAATCTTAACAATATCCAATTTTTTTCAAATTAATTATTATTAAGTAGTTCAAATGAAAACAAACATTAAACCAGTTACACATCACAACTGCATGTGGCTGCTGCATTATCAATCAAAGAAATTTATGAAACAATGTTATCTTGTAACATGAAATTCAATTCATCCCCGCAAATATCATTCCCCCCCTTTAAAAGTGATTCATACTGGCCTGGTATTCTAATAAACCTGAGCAACTTCAAAACGCTCTCTCTAATTTGATCAAAACATCAACCATTTCAGGTCGATCTTTCGCCTTCAGTGTGACACACAACAATCCAATGTTGATGAGGTTCTTAAAATAGTCTTCCCCGTCTGGCGCCCTCTTGTCTTTCAAATCCATCATACTGCCCTCATAATTAACCACGTGATCCTTCAGAAACTTGTTTTTTCTGCTTTCCGAGAAAGCGCCGAGAGCACTGGCCAATTCAAACAGGACTATTCCGAAGCTGTAGGTGTCGACTTTAGTTGACAATTTACTGCCACGCAGGAACTCGTTTGGTAAGTACGGCATCGTGCCATGGATTCGACTGACAGTAAGATGTGTGTCGCCACTCTGAGGGCCTTCACGTGCCAAGCCAAAATCGCCTATCCTCGGTACATCATTACGGTCAAGTAAAATGTTGGCCGACTTTATATCACCGTGTATTAACGGCTTCTCCCCGATGGTATGTAAATATTGCAAGCCCCTGGATGTAACTTCAAAATTAGCAAATGAGGCTCGAAAGAAATAAAAAACATACCTGGCAGTTCCAATGGCAATTTCTAATCTCGTCCGCCATTTTAAGACCTTCGCATTGTCTCGTATTCGCAGCCGCCTCTCCAAACAACCACCGGACATGTACTGATACACCAAGCAGGGCTGGGGGCCACCAACACTATAACTAAAATTGAAAACTAAAAAATCAAATCACACTTCTCGGTTTAATTAATTCTACCCGTATAAAGGCAGGATGTTGTCGTGGCGATACGCATTGAGACAGTGCAGTTCTGTAATCGACTGTTTAATCTGCTCGTTGTGTGAATCGGGGTTGTTTTCCTTCTGCTCGATGCGCTTGATGGCAACCTGCGTGCACTTCCAGGTTCCTAAAACGAGGCATTTAAAGCAACGAGGAAGTGAGATCGTAGGAGCCCCAAACCTTTGAATACAGTGCCAAATCCTCCTTTCCCCAAGACGTTTGCTTCGCTCCAGTCGTTCGTCGATCGCTGCAGTTCCTCGTACGGGATCTGCGGTATCGCCCCAGCGGATTCTGCAACGCAGGAGATGTCTGATATGGCTGAGACTCGAGAGCTTCCACCTCGATGCTAAAATTAGAAATTGCATTTTTTAAAAATTTTCTTGACAGCAGGGTCCAACTATAATTGTTTTGATTGCAAGGCCACAATAGGAATTAAGGAAGTAACTGTCTTAAAAGTAAATAAGTATAAATTTAAATACCGGCGGAAACGGCGATCTCGGCTTCAACTGTCTATCATTGCCCTCAGTAGGGTTATCATCCCTCGTCACGTAATTCTCAATTTTGTGTTCAGGAATCAAGACGATGGGTGCCTCTGCACGATTCGGCTGCAAATGCGCACGAATGCTCTTCTGCTCGAGCAAAGACTTGGTGGTGCCCCTATCTAAATTAACAGCGGGAATCTGCTTGTCCTTATGTTGCTGTTCGTTTTCGAGCTTCAAGTTGCGCACTAACTCGTTAATGTGGTCTCTGCCCACGCTGATCAGCTTATGGTATTTAGGATCAATGAAGCGTTTCACCGCATTCATGGCCTGGTAGTGTTTCATCCGGTACAATAGTATAAAGAGTTCCAAAACCGTGTGGTTTTGGTGCCCCCATAGTGTAAGCAGCTCGTCACTCGGTGATCGTCCTCTTTGCATTTCCTGGCGTAACAACTGGAAGGAAGCACGAGTTGCATTTGCGAAGTGGGGCAGTGAGAGTGACTTACGTAGATTTTGGTGAAGTCGTACTTCATGTGGGTCCCGGCTAGTTCTTCCCACAGGTTGTTTTGATCCAGTAAAATGCAGAGCTGGGTCCTCTCTGCGTGCGGCAGCTCGTAAATGTACAAATCTGGCGTTGCACACATTTTATCAAACCAGGGCAAAAGGTGTGAATTAATTTAAGACGCGTCACGCACACAACAGCACTGTGTTGACTTAACCTCGGCCTTATAATCGACTCGGTTCATCATATTCGGGAGAAAGTTTCGCTGGGAATTTCCAGAATTCCACAAACCAGTATTGGTCGGTGTCTGTGACGACGACGTATTCATCCTTATTCTTTTCCGATTAGCGGATGGATCCCTCGGGGTGAATGAATCAGCACGGAGATTCCGTAAAATAATGTTTATCCCACATTCGAGATCATTTCAAATACCATCTCCTCTAATTAAATCATGGAAATTAATTTCCTAGGCAAACCTAACCTTGACAGATGACAACCCCAGTGTCGCCAACAAATATCTCAAAACAATTGGTTTTGGTAGTACTGTACGAAACATGTTTACAGTGTTGCCAGATATTCGACAAATTCCCGTTTTAAGCGGAGGAACTTTTCAAAATGCGGGAAATCGTTTCAAAGTTGACGGAAAAATTGCATTTAAGCATCTAGGTTCATCTACGTATGTATTTAAATTGATAATGTGGAAAATTGGATATAAGAACGCGGTGAGTTTTTATACAGTCAGTCAGTCACCTCCACCTGGCAACACTGCATTTTTTGACGTTTTTGCTTCGTGAGATAAACAATTTTATTATTGGAAATAAACCCGAAAATATGGTTTAAATCGGTGTTTTTCTTAAATTCGACGAGTTTGGACGCGCCCCGGCTTCGCGTTCAGCGACTTGGATAACACTATTATGATGGACGATCGCTTCTGGTTAACCAAGAGATTAGTAACCGTAGTCGTGTTCCTTGTGCTTGTACTCGTGTTTAAAAATATAGGATACTATTGAGTTGGTGAAAGGACTTTGCCGAGCATGTCTTCGTCGAAGAAGGTTTCGTACTTTTACAACCCGGACGTTGGGAACTTTCACTACGGCACGAGCCACCCCATGAAGCCTCATAGGTTGTCCGTCATTCACAGCCTCGTTCTCAACTATGGCTTGAACAATAAGATGCAAATATACCGGCCGTATAAAGCTAGTGCTCACGACATGTGTAGGTTTCACTCGGATGAATATATAGGTAGGTCTCATATGGGGTGTCCATATAAATTTGTTGACAGCTAAGAAAAACAAAGAAATTTGACAGTTCTCAATGGTAGAATCGTATGTTTGAATTGGGTAAATAAGTGCATAAGAGAATTCAGAAAGATTTGCCGTTGGCGATCTAATTGTCAACGCGAGAGGTCTCTGTTAATTGCAACATGGCCGATAAAAGGGTGAACAACATTGCATTACTATCTATAGGTAAAAATTTGTAGCGAGAATTGATTGTGCGAGGAAAAACTAGAAAACAACTCAGAAAAAGCTTTATTGATATTTTAAATATACAGTTTATACTTCATATTTATCCTTAGTGCCTGCATTTTTATAGAAATGAGAAAAGTCTGTTTTGAAGATATTCAAAGATGTTTTTTCAACTTTTTGCATCGTACTTTGCATCAAATTAGTCAAATCTCCAAAATATCGTCGCGATGTTCACGAAAAATGACTATAATAACCATAATAACTGTACAATGACACTTTTGACATTCTAAATGTAATGCAATGTTAAAAAGTACACAGAAAGTTCCGTTTAGAAAAGTGTAAAACAATTGAATATCTCCAAGCGTCATTTGTTTTTCTAATATTACTAATTGTAAGACATTAAGCAGATCATACAACTTAATCAACACAACACACTTCGTGAGAATTCAAAGAAAGAAGCAAACTGTATGACTGCTTTCTGTGAACACCCTGTATACGAGGTACTAGGGTCTGAAATTAATTTTGGCTTAAAGCTGAGGATTCATGCTAAAGAGAAACTGTGGCAGAATAACGAAAATTAAAAAACTTTTGGCGGACCACTAGTCTATAAGAGCCAAAGGATGAAGAAACTGATAGCGTTTTCGATTCGTTGCTCTCGGAGTATTTTCTTTTGTTTTAACTTCATGCAATAATAGAAGATGGAGATACTCTAAGAGTGCTCTGGAGCAGAGAATCGAAAACGCTATAAGTAGGGTTGTGAGTGAGTGTAAATGTCTTTCATACAAATGTCAAAAATGACAATTTTCTGTACAGGACAAATACTATTTGTCATCAAAGTGTCATGGATACTGTCCGTGACATGTAAATCCGCATTAATTTTAAAAATGTCGGGCATTTGTTTATCTTTTCCCACTAATTTTGTAACAACGTCAAATGTGACAAGGTGCTGGCAAATGGTAGTTACAATTTGTGTGCAATATTTTTATAATATTTGTTTTTCGAGTTTTCATTCTGTTTGCTATAAGTACAATATAGGAACGGCATATTTTTGAAAAAGTTCTTTATTTGCATTTAAAAAATTCGAGGTTGATTTTCATGTGATTTTCATTATGAAATTTTAAATGTCATAAGTGTCAGGACAGTGTCTGACATTTAAATTCGTGTCCTGTCCAAAAAATAAATGTCCGGACATTTTACAACCCTAGCTATAAGTGTTGAAGCTCCACCAGAAGCAAGAATAAGTGGAGTGGTCGTACCAGTAGCCAAAGAGATTTGTTTTTACAATTTTCCCATCAAAAGCAATCGCTTAACAAAAAAAAATAAATTCCAAAAACGTGTGGGGGCAGGAAGTCGGGTTCAAGGTCGCATCAAATCAAAGCACAGTGTTTTTGTTTCCCCTCAGTTTCCTTGTCTAAGCCAGGTGTGAATTAATCAAAGACATCCTTTTCATTTTTTTTTTTTAGCAACTGTTGTCTACCAATGAAATACACGACTTAGGCCCAGTTTTACAATCGTGGAATAAGGACGGAATAACTGTTCGCTGAATATTCTTTAAAGTTCTTACGTCACCAAAGTTCTTACGTCACCTTATTCTAAGAATAATGCTTATCCGACGATTGTAAAATCAGGTCATGATCGGGTCTCAGAAAGTCAAAGTGATTTAATTCTGTTATTATTATCTTCTTTACCGACAAGTCGCCCCTAACTTTTATTTACCCTTTTTTTTTTATAGCGTTTTCGACTGACTGCACTTGCACTGGTGCGTTAAAACAAAATGCAAATACTTAGAGTGTACTCAGTGCAGGTGAATCGAAAACGCTATTAAAGTACTGCGCACGTGTAACTCTTCTGGCTGCTCTATTCCTTGTATGCTTTTGCGCAACCCGTAAGGCAGCCTCTTTTTAAGTGAAATATCTTATTTTTGAAAATTAGGACGGTATTTACATGGATCGAGGTAGAAAAGTAAGATAGAAGAATGCGTTTAATGTAGGTAAGAGCGAGAAAATAGACTAACCGGTATAATACCGTTCCAATTTTCGAAAACGCCCATAAAGCGTTTATACATGTTGGAGTGCGTTCGAAATCTTTATCTCCTAGAGCGTCTTGGGTGTGTAATCGCGTCTTTCTCACTCACGATTTGTAAGATATTTTGCGTCTCGCTCATCCGTTTTAAAACGTCTTGTGTTTACATTAGGTCTGTTTGTTATCCTGCACTGGTGTGCACTAGTGTACACTTTTTTTTACGAAATATGCTTTAATGAAGCCTGAATTCTTTAATAATGTGTCAATACGAATCATACTCATTCATACTGACTACCACGCAAACATTTAAAGTTGCATTAAAGCGTAAATTGCGAAAAAAGTATGCATTGGTGTACACCAGTGCAGGATAAGAAACAGACCTAATGTTTCCATGACAACGGGCGCAGTTTTCACATCCCACTTTGTAAGTAGGACGCTTAGAGTGCGCCCGTTGTCATGAAAACAATGTAAACACAAGATGTTTTAAAACGGATGAGCGAGACGCAAAATATATTACAAATCGTGAGTGAGAAAGACGCGATTACACGCCCAAGACGCTCTCGGAAATAAAAATTTCGAACGCGGTCTTGCGTTGCCAACTATATCAAAGCGCCAAATTTGAATCTAGATGAACACATTCATTAATTATTTTATTTGCAGATTTCCTTCAGCGTGTTTCGCCGCAGAACGTGCAGACTTACACGAAGCACCTAACTCACTACAATGTCGGAGACGACTGCCCCGTTTTCTACGGACTCTTTGATTTTTGCTCAATGTACACGGGGGCCTCACTAGAGGGGGCCGTCAAATTAAACAATAAGAATTGTGATATCGCCATCAACTGGTCTGGTAAGACTCCGGCTCGTTCAGAGTAATTCCCGCCTGCTTTACTTACAGCGTTTTCGATTCACCTGCACTCAGAGTATTCGCATCTTGTTTTAACTTTACGTAATAATACGAGATGAAAATACTCTCATAGCGTTTTCGATCCACTTGCACTCGAGAGTAATAATTCCAGATGAAGATACTCTAAGTGCAGTCAATCGAAAACGCTACAGGTGTAGTCAAATGCTATTATAACATCGTGATCATAGGCGGCTTGCACCATGCGAAGAAATTCGAGGCATCTGGCTTCTGCTACGTGAACGACATCGTGATTGCAATCTTGGAGTTGTTGAAGTTTCACGCGCGTGTTCTGTACATCGATATTGACGTGCACCACGGAGACGGTGTCCAGGAGGCCTTCTATCTCACCGACAGAGTAATGACCGTTAGTTTCCATAAGTATGGGAACTTTTTCTTTCCTGGTGAGTCATCGATCGAAGTTCGTGGCGAGTTAACTTCGCGATGATTGCTGCGGTTTTTTAGGAACTGGCGACATGTACGAAATCGGTGCCGACAGTGGGAGGTATTATTCGGTGAATGTTCCTTTGAAGGAGGGCATCGATGACGCGAGTTACTTCCAAGTTTTCAAGCCGATAATTTCGCACGTCATAGAATTTTTTCAGCCGACTGCGATCGTGTTGCAGTGTGGCGCTGATTCTTTGGCAAATGATAGGTTTGTTACAGCCTTTAATAGCTACTTCAAAAAGACATTCCGAGGTCGAGAAAATCATTTAGCAACACTATTTTTTATAACTTCAGTTTTAGCAGAGCAGGATCTATTTAAAAAAAGAGAATAATTTTCAGGCTGGGCTGTTTTTCATTGAGCACGAAAGGCCACGGCGAATGCGTCAAGTTCGTCAAAGAGCTAAACGTCCCGACTTTAGTAGTCGGAGGTGGTGGCTACACTCTGAGGAACGTCGCGAGATGTTGGACGTACGAAACGTCGTTGCTCGTCGACGAACAAATTTCAAACGAGCTTCCCTACACCGACTACCTGGAGTACTTCGCGCCGGATTTCACGCTCCATCCCGAGGTCGTGACCAGGCAAGAGAACGCGAACAGCCGACAGTATTTAGAGGCGATTACCAAACACGTTTACGACAACCTGAAGATGTGTCAGCACTCGCCGAGCGTGCAAATGAGTGACGTGCCCCCCGACGCGATCCAAGAGGACGATAAAATCAAGAAAGAGGAGGATCCGGACGTTCGGATCAGCCAGGAGCTCGAGGATAAGATGGTCGAGCCGAAGAACGAGTTTTACGACGGGGATAAGGACCAGGATAAGGACGACATGGAAACATAGTATACATTTGCGTTCAAATTCAACAAACGGAAGAAGTAGCACCGATTCTGACTTTAAAATAGTGTGCACGTTCGTTTCGTCTTTTAGTAATAGGTACGGCGTCAATTAAGATTAATTAGGTATAAATAAAGAAAGCGTTTTAAACTTGCACCTTTTTGCTTCACATTCCTTACACCCTGTATATTAAAACAATTTCTAAATAATGTTGGCAGTAATCATATGTCTAGCAAGTGAATTGAATTATTTTAGAACATTTAACTACAGTTTTAAAAATTAATAAAATTATGTACTGTGGTGACATCTATCTGGATGGATACTACCAGATACAAAATTGCAGTCGTCTGCGGTTGCTAGGGCATGGTTTAAACCTGTCAGTCCTAGATGGCGCTAGCTCACGCGGAATGTCTTCATTAAATTCATCAACTTGGAAAAGTTTGACAAATACATCGTCGCCTTTCTATCAGCGTAAAGCACGTGCACTTGTGCTTTTCCACATCAATGAGTGCAACTCATCTTAAGGAAGAGATGACTCAAAACTACCTGTTGAATGTACACGGTCTTATCAGTTTTTGGGTGTAGTTTCAATGTGAAAAATGATGACCGAGGATCCACCAGACGCGCCGAACTGGCTTAAAGAGCTCGAGGCGAAGAGGGAGAGGCGCCTGAAGGCGAAACTGGGGCACGAAGCCGGGGCCGGTTCACCTTGCTTGAACTGCAAGAACGATTGTCCAGGTCAGTGTCCCTTTATTGTCATAATTTTTTTAATCGGTTACATCAAATGGTAGGATTGGATTTACATTTCTGGAGAAAGATTTGCAAGAACTGCAAGTGTGGGAAGGAGAGCCACGATGTTCAAGACGATGATGTTTACGGCTGGACGCAGTTCCAACTCTTGGGAAGTAAACCGACAAAGTCGAAGAAAATTGGTACGTTATTTATTATGTTATACTAATATCGAATGAGTTTGGCATTGCCATAAAAGTATTGGGACCAAATCTGGCCCTTTGTTTTAAAATAATTACACAGTCAATGTTGCCAACCACTCCCCCATGTTTTCTCAGTTACTCAGTCATCGGTGGATTTCATAGAACAGTTGGTAAGCAGCAATTATAAATGGTTGACATCAAAAAATATTTTTTTAAGTGAAAATAAATATGAAAGAGAAAATTGGTGTACAATTGGTACGTTTGGCAATGTTGGATAAAAGATAAAACAAAATAAAACCAGTTATACAGGGTGCTACAAACTCAAGTCCTTTTCTTGGACTCTAGTTTATTGTTGCAAATTTTATGATTGGTAGCCTTTCAGCTGCATGGATTAAAAATTCTAGGTGGGAAACAAATTAAAAACTTGCTCTCGTTTGTTTGTTTTTAATCGGTCAATGGAGTCTTTCACAAAAGTTTTTTAAACAACAATGTGACGTGCACCAGTGGTGATGAAAATAAAAATTAGTACAACGGTAAAATTGGTTGGTGCGTTTGGTAACGTTGAATGTACTATTAAAAAACTTTTAGTAACTTAGTATTGGGCTCTAGTTTTTATTACAAGTTACACATTTTATTAATAGCAATAATTAGTAGGCTTTCAGCCGCATAGAATCAAGGTGAGAAGCAAATGAAAATGGGCACTGGAATCTTTCACAAAAAAAAAACATTTTCTTTAACCAATTTTTTTCAAACAAAAAAAATGTAGCCCTTGTTTTATCAATCGTTATAAAAATGGAAACAACTTCAGCAGTTGTTTCACAGCGCCATCTATCTGTAAGCACCAGAAGTAATCTGTCGCAAATTCTTCAGTAATTTTATCACGGCGCCATCTATCCGTAAACACCGAAACTATATAATCGCGTTCACAGATGAAAAACGTCGATTAAAAAAAATTTGCAACAAAATTCTCAAGTAAAGTGAATCTATTCGTGAATGCAGTCGCGCTATCTGTACGCAATCGCGCGAACCATTTTTTTCTGCCGGAATGCGTTTTGTACGGAGAATTTTGCAAGAAAAGAGCAAATGCCTCAGCAGTTAAGTTTACTGTATTTAGAAGGTACCGCCATTCATTTCCGTGGCTTCGTCCTCCGAATTAAAAAAGACGCGATGAAACGGTAAAGAAGAAAAAGGATAGATACATAACAAGTTACTGTTGCTAAGGAGTTTATGAATGAAATTGATTAACCCCAAATTAAAAGAGATAGAAAGTTGGCGCTACCTTCTCGATACAGTACCTTATCAGCAGTTGTTTCATGGCGCCATCTGTCCGTGAGCACCAGAACTAATCTATCGCAAATTCTTCAGTAATTAAGATACTAAATCAACACTCCGTGCAGGTAACGCAATCCCATTCCTCTCGTGAGAGGATTGAGAAACAAAGATAACAAATATAATTGTCGCAAGTGCAATAAGGAAGACAACAGTTTTAGGGAATTCTGTTTACCGCAATGTCACTGGTTTAAATTTAAAAGTGTGTTAGGTTATGTCTAGTTAGTTATTTACCAATCAAAAAGTTGTTATTTTGAGAAATGCAGAATGTTTCTTTTACGAAAAGGGCGGAATCATTAAATGTCATGCGATAAAAGTTTGGGATGCGATATTTAAGCTCAATTTTCTTAACCACTGACAGTAACTTTGACAAACGTCACTTCAAATAATATTTCCAACTGTTTTTTATTCCTAGATGAGAGGAATGTGCGACAAGGATAGATATAAAAAATCACTAAATGCGTTACCTCTATACGAAGTATGTTGATTTAGTACCGTATCAGTAATTGTTTCACGGCGCCATCTATTCGTAAACACCAGAACTAAATTATCGCGTTTGCAGACGAAAAACACCGTTTTTTTTTCAAACAAAAAAATAGTGCTTGTTTTATCGGTTGACGTGAAAATGGAAACAAAAAATTAGTACAAATGCTTCAGCAATTGTTTCACAGCGCCAGCTGTCCTAAGCACCAGAACTAATCTGTCGTAAATTCTTCAGTAATTACAGTGACTTTATATGTATAGACAGTGATGACAATAGTGGTCTTTGCCTCATAATGGCGTCAAGTTATTTTGCGTATTTTTAGTCAATGAACAAGTCTAAGTGCTTATTTTCGCTTTTTAAATCAATTCTAATTACATAAAAATAATATTTTTCCATTTAAAATTTTGCCTCTTAATAGCGGTTCTCAGCTCATTGTCATCACTGTGGTTATAAAGTCACTGTATCAGCAATTAAGGTACTAAATCAACACTCCGTACAGGTAACGCAATCCCATTCCTCTCGTGAGAGTATTGAGAAACAAAGATAATAAATATAATTGTCGCAAGTGCAATAAGGAAGACAACAGTTTTAGGGAATTCTGTTTACCGCAATACACTGGTTTCAATTTAAAAGTGTATTAGGTTATGTCTAGTTAGTTATTTACCAATCAATAAGTTGTTATTTTGAGAAGTGCAGAATGTTTCTTTTACGAAAAAGGCAGAATCATTAAATGTCATGCGATAAAAATTTGGGATGCGATATTTAAACTCAATTTTCTTAACCACTGACAGTAACTTTAACAAACGTCACTTCAAATAATATTTCCAACTGTTTTTTATCCCTAGATGAGAGGAATGTGCGACAAGGATAGATATAAAAAATCACTAAATGCGTTACCTCTATACGAAGTATGTTGATTTAGTACCTTATCGGTAATTGTTTCACGGCGCCATCTATCCGTAAACATCAGAACTAAATTATCGCGTTTGCAGAAGAAAAACGTCGATTAAAAAATTCGCAACAAAATTCTCAAGTAACGTGAATCTATTCGTAAATTAAGTACGCAAACGTGCGAACTAATTTTTTTCGAAAGAATCAATAGTTTCATAGCATCAGCTGTCTGTAAGCACCGGAACTAATTTATCGCGTTTGCAGACGAAAAACTTTGTTTAAGAAAAATCCGAGAAAGCACTCTAACAAAGTCTAATGTTTAAGATTTTAGCTACAGTAGTTATCAGTACAAACGAGTAAATTATAACAATATAATCAACGAGCTGGCAATAATAAATTGGTCCCTAATCTTAAATTCTTGTGATATTGATCCTGGTGTTGAAAATTTCTACTTAATACTTAACAATTGCATTAAAAATAATGTCCTAGTCATTATCCCTAGATGTAATAAATATCCCTTTAATTAAACGTCAAAACAAATCTAGATTACGATTTAAAGAGCGAAATATTAAAGTCAACCCGAAAGCCTTTTGGTCTTATATTAAATCTGCTTAATCATCTAACAACATTCCTGCATCTGTTTACTTTGAGGACTTCCAAGTTTGTTCACCTAT
Organism: Dorcus parallelipipedus; assembly: GCA_958336345.1. Taxonomy (NCBI): domain Eukaryota; kingdom Metazoa; phylum Arthropoda; class Insecta; order Coleoptera; family Lucanidae; genus Dorcus; species Dorcus parallelipipedus. Next base: position 38,220,344 of record OY284480.1, read on the forward strand.
TTCTATGTGTGAAGCACTTCGCCAATATTTTGCCTCTATTTACGAGCCCTCTCGCCCTTACTCACGATTCAAATTCTGTTAATTCCTCTGCTCTTTCTGATGCACTGATAACCCAAGATGAAATAATGTCTTTACTGGAGGAAACTGATACTAGGATGTCTTGCGGTCCAGATGGAATCAGCCCCTTATTTATAAAATAATGCAGACACGTTTTAGTGTATTTGACTCTCCCTACCTACTTAACAGCTTTTCTTTAAGCTCCCTCTAGATATTTACAGGATAACTACGTTTTTAGGGTACCATCCCTTTGTTCCGATGCCACCAAATTTTCTGCTATTTCTAGGATGATGAGTGATTATAATAACCTAATTAATGACATCGATTTACTGTTCGATTCGTTCTCTACTTTCAAGAGAATTGTGTTTAATTTATTTCGTTAATTTTGGCTTTCTTCGTTACTTTGTTATTTCACAATTCTTTAATCTAACTTGTTATTTACAGGGTCATTCTTGCACACATTATTGTACAGATCTTTCTCTGAGCCTATTTTATTAGTTAATATTAATGCTGTTATTGATTTTATTAATATTATCCTTCTCATAATTTTCCACTTTTGCCTCGTTATTGTAGTGGCTTTCTTTGGAAGTATGTACCAAGTTTTCCTTTATATATTTAATTAGTTACTTGTTAGTTTTAGTTTTGTAATAATACTCTAGCACTATGTCATGTTTTTATCCTAGTACGGAGTGTCGGTCTGTAATTGGGTTTTAACCTGTTGACTTGACCATGTAGTTAGGTAATTATAAATTAAAAAAAAAGTCAATTTACTGTGGCGCCATCTATATACATACATGCAAATGTATATACTAATTTTTCCTGAAGAGCGAGCGAGCGCCATTTACATGAAAAATTTGCTTTAAATCAAAATTGGAACCTTGTGCATAATCGAAAATTAAGAAAATAATGCTTTGGTGGCGCCATCTACCACTAAATATCGGCATTAATTTATCACGTTAATCGAAAAAGATGATGGAGGTTATCAATTAATATTTTGGCTAAGCATGAATGCCGCCATTTATCCGTAAATGCGTCGATGTTTGGAAGTGACGCCATCTACACCTATGCGAAGTAAACGCGTGAACTAATTTACCTCTTCCGCCTTTTTATAAGTTTCAATCGGTATGTGTGTACTTTATTTAATTTATTCTGGATAGTCTGTATAGACCGACCTCTCAAAGCTAAAAAATGAAAGCTCTCGTGCTTATATTCCTGCAAGTTTTAATAATTATTACTGAAGTCTAGCAACACCCTGTATTATTTGTAGTTCTTATAAGGTCGGATCTATTAAGCTCTTTGTTTTCATTTTGTGTCTTACAGTTTTAACTGGCAGAGGCGAGGTGGAATTAGAATGGGCCCCGAAAGGATCATCCGAGGCCGTCGAAAAGTACCTAAAAGACATGCCCCGCGAACTCCTCCCCGTGAAAGGTTCTGCGGCCGCCCAAGAACGAAAGCAACTGTTACAAAAACAAATTCCCATCCACGACATCGATCCGTCCCTGTGCGACGCGCTCACCGAAGATGAAGTGAAGCAGATGAACGATTACCTTTCGCACGTTAAAGAGAGCAGCGTCGGCGTCGGCCAGGTCATCCAGCTCAACCTACGCAAAGGTAACCTGCACAACAAGAACGCCATTAACGCGCAGGTTTTATCCGATCGCACTTCAAAACAACTGCCGACCACGCAGAACGTCCAATTACAAGGTGCGGATGTTGTTAGCCCTTTGAAGTCGATGAGCTTAAATGAGAAGAACACCTACGTGCCCCAGAAAAAATTCGGCGTCGACGAAACCACCCAAGCTCCGACTATTTTAGGCCAAATTAAAGACTTGCGGTACCCAATTGGTCAGCATACTCCGGTTTTGCCATTCCTTTACGGCCCGAAATTGACGAACGTGTTTCCTTTCGGTAAAAACACCATGAAGATGGGCCCCGAATCCTACAAAGTCTTACCCTTTAATCCCGACGCGAGTGTCGAAAGCAGCTTCCCCATCAAGACCTTACAACCCACCTACACGAAACAATTAAAGACCGTCGACACCCTGAACAGGCGTCCCGTTGGTTTCAAAGAACAAAATTGCGTGATTGGCCCGAACGGCGAGAAATACCCAATCGCCGAAAACAAGTACGCCACGGGTCCGAACGGCGAGAAGTTAATAGTGACACTAAACGGCGAAAAATTCTTCGCTGACCCGAGGGACGGTAGATTCGCGCTTACGCCCAATGGGGACAGGTTCCTTTCCGGTCCGAACGGAGAAAAATATTTTGCCGACCCCAACGATGATAGGTTCGTTACTGCGCCGAACGGGGAAAGATGTTTGGTTCTGCCGGAGAAGTTCTTGACGGGACCGAGCGGCGAAAAATACCAAGTCGGGCCTTACGGGGAAAAATACTTGGCTGATCCTTTCAATGACAAATACGTAGTTGGCCCAAATAATACCCGTTACTTGGTCGGTCCTAACGGCGAAAGATATCCAGTGCACAATGAAGATGTTAGGTACGCCAAGGGACCTAATGGCGAGAAGTTCATTTCAGGACCGAGCGGAGAAAAGTATTTTCCAGACCCGAGAGATGACAGGCGCGTCATTGGGCCTAACGGCGAGCAGTATCACGTCCCGGAAGAAAAATACAATATTGCTCCTAACGGCCAGCGTTATTTACTAGGCCCTAAGAGCGAGAAACTGCTGGCTGACCCCAATGACGATCGTTACGTCATCGGTCCACGTGGTGAGCGTTATCGAGTCGCGCCCGACGGCCACGTTTACCCCATTGATAAAAAAGACGCAAGATTTTTCGTGGGTCCTAATAATGAAAGGTTCATGTTGGGGCCTGACGGCCAAAAATACGTTGCAGACCCTAAAAACGAACGGTATGTCATTGGACCCAACGGAGATCGTCATTTCGTGCCCGAAGACAAATTTAGCGCGGGCCCTAATGGCGAAAGATATCTGCAGGGGCCACAGGGTGAAAAATATTTCGCCGATCCAAACGACGATAAGCTTGCAGTTGGGCCTTACGGCGAGAAGTATTTTATTGGCCCCAATTCTAAATTGTATCCCCTAGATGAGGAGGACCCGCGTTACGGGATCAATTCCAATGGAGATAGGTTCATCATGGGACCGAACGGGGAAAAGTACTTTGTTGACCCGAACGACCCCTCCAAGCTAATCGATGCCAATAGGCAAAAGTATTTCATGCCCAATTACCAGACCGGGCCTTTCGGCGAGAAGTACCTGACGGGTCCGAAAGGCGAAAAGTATTTCCTAGATTCCGCCGACGATAGATATGCAACTGGACCCTGTGGAGAGAGGTACGTCGTGGCTCCCGACGGCCAGAAGTACCCAGTTGATTTGAAAGATGGCCGGTTTGCTAAGGGCCCGCAGGGCGAGAGGTTTATTCTAGGCCCAAACGGCGAGAAATTTTATCCAGACCCAAAAGATAACCAGTGCGTAATAGGACCGCAAGGGCAAAGATATTTTGTACCGAAAGATAAGTACGAGACGGGGCCAAACGGTGAGAGGTTTGTTTCAGGCCCGAACGGAGAAAAATATTTCCCCGATCCAAGAAACGACAATTATGCAATTGGACCACAGGACAAAAAGTATTTAGTTGACCCTAAGGGCGTGGTATATCCCGTCGACCCAAAAGACGGCAGATACACGAGGGCTCCTAACGGGCAGAAATTCATAATGGGGCCGGACGGACAAAAATATTTCAGCGACCCGAGCGATGATAAATACGTCATCGGCCCTAATGGGCAAAGGTACTTTGTACCTAAAGATCGCTATACCACAGACTCAAACGGAGATAGATACCTCATCGGGCCTGACGGCGAAAAGTATTGCCCGCACCCTCATAATGACAGCTTAGCAGTTGGGCCTAACGGCGAGAAATACATGGTCGGTCCGAAAGGTGAAATGTATCCGCTAGACCCCGAGGATGAAAGATACGCCATTGGTCCTAAAAACGAAAGGTTTGTAATAGGGCCTAACGGTGAAAAGTACATTGCGGACCCCAAGAACAAAGATCAAGTAATCGGGCCGAACGGCGAAAAGTACCTTCTTCCTAAAGAGAAGTACGACACAGGGCCGTACGGTGAAAAGTACCTGACGGGACCTAGAGGTGAAAAATACTTCGCTGATCCCACGGACGATCGTTATGCAATTGGGCCGCACAACCAGCGCTACATCATCGGCGCAGACGATGATTTGTACCCCGCAGATCCTATTGATGAACGGTACGCACGAGACCCCAACGGAAACAGATTCATAATGGGGGCGAACGGCGAAAAATATTACGAAGACCCAAAAAATGCGGCCCAAGTGATTGGGCCGGGCGGTAGAACATTCGCAGTCCCCGATAATACATTCTTGACGGGCCCGGACGGTTCCAAGTACCTCGAAGACACGAACGGTGAAAAATACTTCACCGACCCAAATGATCAACGTTACGCAATTGGGCCTAACGGCGAAAAGTACGTGATGACTCCAAATGGTGAGAGGTTCCCGGTAGATCCGCGCGACGATAGATTCGGGGTGAAACCCGACGGAGGCAAGTTTATTTTGGGTCCTAACGGTGAAAAATACTTGGTTGACCCCGAAGACAATCGCTACGTAATCGGGCCTGACGGTAAAAGGTATTTCGTGCCCGATGATAAATACCTGACGGGACCGAGTGGTGAGCGGTACCTCGTCGGGCCGAACGGTGAAAAATATTATGCGGATCCCTCGGATGATAGATACGCAATCGGGCCTAACGGTGATAGGTTTATAGTCGGCCCTAATTCCGAGATGTATCCGGTCGATCCTAACGACAAAAGATACTGCATCGGACCCAAGGGCGAAAAATTCATACTAGGTCCGAACGGCGAAAAATATTACGTCGATCCTAAAGATGATAGATACGTGGTTGGGCCGGATGGACAGAAGTACCTTGCTGAGCCGGCCGGAGACGACAAGTATTTCAAAGGCCCCAAAGGTGAGACTTGCTTTTTGGGGCCGAACGGGGACAAGTACACGATCGATCCAAAAGATAACAGGTATGTTGTCGATGATAACGGTGATCGTTGTGTCTTGGGACTCAACGGAGAGAAATACGTGGCCGATCCGTTCGATGAGAGGAATGTGACTGGGCCGCAAGGTGAGAACTTCTTGGTGGCCCCCAATCATGAGAAGTACATCATTGGACCTGATGGCAAAAAACACTTGATTATAACACCTCCTCCCCTCACCGAAATCAATAGGGGTCTTGTGCCTAATAATAGCTATCAAAACGCCGCGGATGATTTTGATCCAATCAAAGCAATCAAAGGATTGGCTGCGCACAAGCGGCTACCAATTGGTACAACAGCTGATACTCCAAATAGCAGGCTTCCAGTTGGATCTAGTGCCTACAAAACTCCAATTAATAAGGAAATTCCGCTTGGATCGACTGCCGATAGGTACCCTGCTGGTTCCGATCGATTCTTGACCAGTCCGAACGCAAACAGCGCGGTGCCTTTCGCCGAAAAACTAGGAACCGGAAGTAGAGTGCTTCCACATTACGTTCCGGGCAAATTCAATACGTACTATGAACAACAGGACGCTCAACCGATCGGAAGCGTCCGGGATTTACCTTACGACACTTACACCCAGCAGCTTAGAGATTTGAATTCAAATTTGGGCGAAGCAGGACGAAACTTGGCGAATTACAACCCGAATCAATTGAGCGTGCCCGAAAATTTGATGAACCCGACGCAGGTTAACGTCGGCATCATCAACGACATCGCGTACGAAACTCCACAACCGGAAGTGAAGACCGCCTTGCAGAAGACCAACGATGCTCTCGAGCCTTACTCGCCTGTTAAATCGGTGGAAGATGACGTTTCGAAGACGTCTCAGTGTCACCATTGTAAGAACGTATTTGAAGACAATGCCATGGTGATCCAGATCGATCGGACGGACGCCTTGTGGCATGCCGCGTGCTTCCGCTGTGCGGGTTGCAACCAAAGCCTAGCCGATTTGGTTTACTTTTACGATGCAGAAAGCGACCAGATTTACTGCGGGCGCGACTACGCGAAGATTCGGGGAATACCCCGCTGTAACGCCTGCGACGAATTGATTTTCGTTAAGGAGTACTGCCTGGCTGAGAACAGTACGTTCCATATTAAGCACTTCTGCTGTTTCGAGTGCGATACGCCACTGGCTGGGCAGAATTACGTCATGGAGGATTCACAGCCGATTTGTCTGCCGTGTTTCGACGAACTCAAAGCGAAGAAGTGCAACGCTTGTTTGAGGATTATAAAGCCTGATGAGCAGGGAGCGGAGCTGAAGGGGGTGCACTTCCATGCCACTGACGAGTGTTTCGCTTGTAAGACGTGCAGGAAGCCGCTCTTGGGGTCGAAGCTGCTGTTCAGGAAAGAACGGTTGTACTGCTCAGTGCCTTGTTTCAACGCCGACCAATGACAGCTTTCTTAATCAAATTATATTTCGACTGATTGATTGTAAGTGCCTGTATCTTGTGCCATTGCATGTTGACTTTTATATTTGTATGATTACGAATTTATATTTTATATATCGATTGAATTTTATACATATACATATATATTAATTATAAGTATACAGCTTATTTTTATCGCTTTTATCAGTGAAGTGGGTTTACTTCACTGTATACAAACAAGGATTATGTGTTTGATATAATATCGATCAAAGCCAAAATTTTCGTTCCTCGTTCCACGAATATTGATAAGTATTTTTATAAACTGTGAATTTTTATATATACATATATTTCAAATCAATAAATATTCCATTTAAACAATAAAATGTAATTTTTTTTAAACATGCTGTTACGTTTTGAAATTCGGTTATGGAGGAGCGGCAACAAAGCATCGTTTGCTCGTGTCACGAGTCATTTGGTAACCTCGCTCGCCACGATTTTCATTTGTTGAGAGGCATCATGTGATCGTAACCTTTACAGCTATTGGATACTGCTTATAACATGCGCGTCTTCGGCGTCCTCCGTCTTGGCCTCGCGACCCGTTCATTATTCGTTCGACGTTGGTGTGTGTTGTTGAATTATCGGAGTTCTTGCTTTGGACGGAGAACTCGTCCACGGCTTTGCCGGAATAAATTTCTAACATCACCGAACGAGTGTTGGGGTATTTTTAACCCCATTCCAAGCTTGGGACTACTGCAAAACCCTAGGTGAAATTAAGCGAGTCGGACGCCGTTTTCGACGCTAATGGACATTCTTCCTCTTTAGGCTTTCAAGTTTCAAATTTAGCTTCGGTTTTAGCTTTAGTTCCCGTTTTACTTTACCGTCTTGAGTTTGAATCAAGCCGAGTCGTCTCTCATTCGCTTTTGAGCGTTTACGCTGTTCCGAATCTTCGAGGGAACCAGTTTAGCCATCTTTACGGGCCTTGCGAGTCCGGTTTGAACCAGATTACCTGCGTTGGACACAACCAACAGGTGGCGTCGTGATTGCCAACTTCACATCGCTACTCAAGTCGTCTGACGAACGCAGCTGAGCCCTGACGGCAATTTCGTGAGTTAGGCCCGATTTTTTTGACCTCCTGTTAACGTTATCTGGCGATTAAGTACCATAGTAACGATTGTGATAACAATTGTTACTATGGGAATAAACCGTCAGATAAAGTTAACTGGAGGTGAAAAAACCGGGCCTAAGTCAGCTGCATTCCTTGAACTTTAAATTCTTGAACGGAGAGCGAATTTTCGGCGATCTTATGCACGGTTGCAACTACTGATGTAACTCATTGATATCAATCACTCCAGTTGTATAATTTTGACGTAACGAGTTAAGTTCGTTTTGAATAACCACCCTCGTAGTTTAGTATAATTTTATTGGACATTTAAGTAGCGACATCTTTCGAAACAGCTGTACAGAGCCTGCTCGGGGAATCCGCTGCAATCAAAACCGATTTGCACAAATTTTTTTATAATTTTATTGTTCGCATGTAGTTAATTTAATGGTTAATTAAACTGTGATTAACCTTACGTTTGCGTTTGTGTGCTACCTACCTTATCGTACCAGTGAGTTATGCCAAGCCTCTAGTTTTGTTTTGGCCTTCTGCACCACCAAGACGCTTCGGGGACACCGTCGAAGTCATTATTCCGCCAGCTCGGGTACGGTCCGCCCTGGCGCCCTTAGTTATTAACATCTTAATTACCCACCCCTTCTCACTGCTGCTAGCCGAGGGGAAAGCTGGTGAAATATACAGCGCAGACTTGTCATCTGGTCGAGGTAAGTTTGAGGCAGTCAATTTAAAAGTTTAATTGGTGACGATACTTCACCGTGGCCGTCTGCATTAATATCCGCTTTGTTTGCAGCTCCTCCAATCTGCGCCATTTCATCTAATCATCGTAATAATAAATTCGATTCGAGTTTGTGATGAGTGGAGGATTGGGTCACGCAAACGCGCGGCGGATATTGAAGTACATAAATGGTCATGATAAAGTTTGTCGCCTTCCAATGTGGTTCACGTCCGGCATTGTTGTCGAAGAATCTATTCCAGCGATATTTAGCGTTTCGTCAAGTGCTTATCGATAAAAACAAATTAATGTTAATTTTTTAAAACTTATTTCACCATTTATTTACGTTTCGCCGTGTACTTACTAGTTAATGCAACCTAATGTTAATTTTTTCTAACTTGTTCGACCGTGGCCGGCTGTGGCAACATCCGCGCCCAAAGCTCCTCCACTCAGCGCCATTTAACAGGTAAAAACAGGTAGCAATTTTCAAGCAACAGATTATAAATAACAGCTAAATAAAAATGACGGTAAAACATGTAGCAGTCTATAGGCGACAATGACCTTGCTCTCTCCTAAGACATGTTACCGCCAACGCCTAGCAAAAGTGACGATTGGCAACCATACATACACATTTGATGCATAATGTAAATTCTCCATAAGAAAGTAGCTTACAACGCCCACGGCAATCGATGAGATCGTGATGAGTGGAGGATATGGTCATAGCAGATCTTAATGTAGGTGGTTACGGTCCCTCGCCCTTTAGTGCATTGTGTCTCTTTGATTGAGACGGGATTTAGTTAGTGCTTAACGCACACGTTAGGCTCTAGCCCAAGCTTGGTTATGCTCATTTATTTCGATCTATTAAGAGAGTCACTTGAGCAAGATGACCGACGAAAGGAGCGGTCAGTTCCTTGGGGGTCAAGCCTATCGTGTGCTGGGCCCAGGCGCTCGGACACATAACTATTGCGTAGTAGCAACGCCACCGACTTTAGGGATAATAAAATGTTTCCGTAACGTCAATCAGTTTTATTCCACAATACAAATAGTAAACACATTCTATCTCAGTATACGTATTAGGACAACAAATCTTCATAGAACGAACTAAAGATCTCAGTTACCAACAACAAGAACAGTAACAACATGAGAAAGGAAACTATTCACAACCTGAAAATTGAGATGATATTGCTGAAGTCACCTAACTTCAGGTGATTAATTGAATTGGGGTACATCGCCTCTCCCCACCCCCTCCCGATCGATACAATGAAACGCAGATTGAGCAATTAACAGAAATAAACCGTTTCGTTGGATCGACGGGTTTAATCGCGTCGCGTCGCGTCTCCGCGCCGGAACATTCAAAGCAATGATTGTTATAAAGTTCCGAGTGATTGTCAACAAAGGGTTATTGTGCGGGAATTTAAGAAGAACGTAAAGACTACGCAATTTAATACAAAAATAGAGACATTTGGTATGAATGTCAGGAAGTGCTGGTGACCTTGCGGTGTGTTTTTTTTTTTAAATGATGATGCACTTGTTTCTGTCGAGCGCATCCTGGATGTTGTCCAGCATGGGGCTTTGATCTCTCGTCTCGACGTTGTCGAGCATGTTGATCAGTTCCTTGAAGACGGTGACGATTCTCCAGTTGTACTTGGCGCTGCATTCGACGTAGCCGGATTTCCATTGCTTCTTGACTATGTTGATGATTTCTCTTCTCCTCTCCTCGGTGCCACTCGTGATCGCTGGTTTCCCCCCCGATGAAGAAGTGCCTTCCTCGCCTACTATCAGGTCCTGTTTGTTACCGACTATGAGGATGGGTACGTTGGAGATGTTCCTGCTCTCGCAAATCTGCTCGCGCAGTGTCTTCACGTATTGGAAGGTCTCCAGATTTGACAGGTCGAAGACCAAGATGTACGCCGTGGCGTTTCTTAACCCGAAGAACCTGTAGTCCGTCCATTCGTAGAACGAGTTCACTGGGAAGTAGGGTATCACTGGTAGGTCCGAGATTTTAATCTCGTAGAGGCGGTTATTCGTTATAACGGATGGATAGTACGTGTACTTTCGGTCGGTGGGGATGTATTCATCGGTGAAGTCATTCCATACGAATTGCTATTGGCGCAGCGATGAGCGAAGGTGATCGTCGAGGAAGGACATGAAAAAAAAGGAAAAATTTTATTGTTTTGTTTTAAATTATACTATAAGTGTTTTTGATAGAATTTAAGGTCAAGGTTCGAACGTATTAAGTCGTCACGATAACTTCAATTAACCGAAAAAAAATCGCAAATGGAGTGTCGGAGAATTCGATGAAACGCCCCGAAAGTTTTAATTGCGCTCGTACGTGCGGCGCTTCGATTTGGCAGAAAGTTGGCGCCCTTGCTTTTCACCGTAATCCAATATTCGCGGACTTTAGTAATCATATTCGCCGGCGAAAATTCGATTTGGGGACAGTTTCGCAAGCGCGCTTCGTTAACCGAGCGTTCACTCCTGGAAACTTAATTTTTCAGGACTGAACTTTTAAGGACGTTTCTTATTTTAAAGGCAGTCCTGAACTGTGTAAGAAAAAGATCAATTCGTTCCTCTTTACAGCGCAGCGGTGCAATAGTAATTTTTACGATGAAGCTTTCTCTCAATCTTTGGTGTCCTCAAATGGCGCAGCCTTTAGGATACGTAAAGGCGGTAAGATCAATCTATTTTTTGATTGACGTTCTATCTTTTTATTTTGATCGCCTTCGTGAATTGTGTGAGAAAGATCAATTCCTTCGTCCTTAGAACAGTTTAATGAAAGTAAAGGACGGTCGAAATTTACTTAAAGTTTGCAACGATGACAACAAAAGAAAACATTCGAGCGAAGAAGGCCAATCTGCGCCCCACAAAAACCCTCAGCGATCGCACAGCCGATTGAATTTAAAACAAAAGAAGGTCTTATCTGACCGAGTTACCGAAACGACGCTCTTTATTTCATACCGGCGGTTCCGGTTAAATAAAGTTCGGCGCTACCTGCTCGGAACGACGACGGAGACAGCGAAGAGGACGGCTGTATTCTTCATTTGTTCGTAACACGGGGCCGGATTTAGGGATGATGTGAGTTACACACGATTGAATTTTCCATGTTTGTGGAAAAATATTCGATATCGTAACATACAGAAGGGATAAAATTACTGCGAGTATCACTATGTGGTGCTGCCAAGTGACTTCGTCAACCTGTTCGTGTGACATTGTTGCAAGAAGGTGAACTTGTATCAGCTGTAGCGCCTCGTTCAACCCTTCCGAAGCATTCATTCATACGTTGTTAATAAAAGAGATTAAACGGGTGCAGGCGGGAAGACCACGCCGTGTAACGGTAATGGTGTAAGAAACCGGCATTCTGTACAGATGTAAATCATGTTCATTTCGCAGCGCGCGACCTCGAATATCACACCTGCTTAGAGTTAATATAAACAAATGTTATACAGCGGCTTGCATCATCAAAGACGGCTTCGTCATCATGGTGCTGAGGCTAGCTAACCTTGCAACAAAGTTGTATCAAAGAACGCTGGAAATAACATCTGTACGTCACTTCATCAAAATCACTACGAATCCAGTTTATTTATTTTAAATAAAATGCAATTGTAAACAAAACATGACGAAAAACGGTTCATCTGAGGAACGTCGCGATGACTCATGAACACCTGCATGGAACGCGTGTACGTCAGGTTACAACTTGATCCAATATACAGATATACACTCTCATCGTGGTATCTAGAGAAGAAAAGTATCTCGACGAGACCTTGTAAATTGATAAATTCGAAAGTAAAGGATAGTACATCCCCTTTCTTTTATGTTTCTACCCCCGTCCCTTACAACGGTAATGGCGGAAAAATCACGCCAAGTAATGGTAATGGTGGGAAGATCACGACAGGTAACAGTAAAGGTAATGGCAGGATAACCAATAATAAGTACCTACGCGTTTCTGAAGGTGATGAACGACTGCCTAACCGAGGGCAAATTCCCGGATATCTGGAAGAGGGCAAAGCTTGTGCTTGTGGAAAAGCCAAAAAAACAGCCGGAGACTCGCAGGCCTGTAGGCCTATTTGCCTCCTAGACGTAGCGTCTAAAGAAGAACTGGATGATCATAACATCTTACACGATCACCAATTTGTGTTCAGGCTGAGTAGGTCCACCACCGTTGATGCACTGACCAAGGTAAGTAACATCGTTCACAAGTCCAAGGAGGTCGCTTGTCAACACAGGCTAATAAACGCCTTTAATTCCGCCTCGTGGCTACACATTGTAGATGCCCTTAAAAAGGCCAGGAGCAGCGAAAACATCATCAGAAAACTGCAGGCCTATCTACATAACAGAACGATAATTACACCAACCGGGGAAGGGACAGCAATGTCGTGCGGCGTCCTACAAGGGTCGGTCCTAGGGCCGACATGGCATAACAACTATTGCCTACGCGTATAATTTGGCGGAGCAGTATGCGATCTTAAGAATCAAAAAGTGGTTGGAAGAACATGGCCTAAAGCTGGCAACGGCAAAAACCGAAACGATAATACTGGCAGGACCCAGGAGAGTGAAGTCCCTGACAATAAACCACGAAGGATCGGTAATCAGCACGAAGAATGAAATAAAGTAGCTGGGCCTCTATCTAGACAGAGATCTAAGGATGACCACCCACGTTAAGAAGACTTGCGAGAAAACGACTAAATCCCTAATGGCGCTGGCTAGACTTATGCCCAACGTAAGCGGACCAAGACCTAAAGAAAGGAAGGGCCTAGCCGGAGTTGTACTTTCCGTTATTATGTACGCGGCGCCCATATGGTCACCAGCCATCAAATACAAGCATTACCAGAGGCTCCTGGAATCCATAAACAGGAAATGTTACTGATTGCGACACTTCACGAGTGAGACGACCTTTGTTATCAAAACGTTATATAATCGTACTCGTAGGAGTACACTCAGGCCCGTATGCATAGACCGATCTTGAGGTGGACTTAAGTAAAAAGTGATACTTAAAGCTAACTTCATATCAAATTGTGCATTGCATAGTTACATTTTTCAAAGTAAAGGTTTACTTTGGCTTAAGTCTAAAGCAGGCGTCGGCAACCTATGACCCGCGGGTCACCAAGTGACCCATTGAATAATTTCAAGTGACCCACTTGAGTTCCGCTAATATATAAAAATAAATTATAAAACAAACTCTTTGAGAAAGTATAAATAATAAGATTAACATTTTGGTTTGATTACAAAGTTGCAAAAATGAACATAGGCGGAATACACCGACATTGCCCGAACGAATCTCATCATTACTCGTAATCAGGGCTCTTATTGGTCGACTGGGCTCTTTGACCGCGCGCCACCTGTAGTTAACTAGCTGATCACGATTCTACTCTCGTTTAAGTTTAGTTATACTTTGTTTTTAACTTTAATAAACAGAAAACTCGGAAGATAATCATCTTCTCATGATATCATCGTGTTGGGCATCACTTCCTAGGAAGTTTTCATGTTTGAAAAAAATTGGCTTTGCCATTTTGTCCGCGTTCGGTTCTTCTTATAAATGTGAGCAAATATTGTCACACATGAAATTAAGTCTTAAGGTGACTAAGTATGAGCCACTGATAAAGAAGAGAACACTAATGTTTTGAGTTTAAAAGCATATTTATATTGTAATAGTTTTTTCAATAAAATTTGTCTTATTTTTCACTAACGGACTGTTTTAAAATGAAAATACCCATTGACCCGAACCATTTTCTTAACAGTCACATTTTGGCTCACAGCCAAAAAAGGTTGCCGACGATTGGTCTAAAGATTTATCTTTATACGGGCGTCAGTACATAACAAGGTATTAGACGATGCCTAAATCGTATTTTTAGGTTTAATTGACAAAATTGTTTGGTTAGCATTTCACAAGTACGGTCATCGACACAGGCTTAATCGCCGCGGAAGTTGTTTAGCATGAATTACCAACGTCTGCTTACCTTGCAGGGCAAATTCTTTTTCGGTCGATGGAACTTATGCAAAATTAACGTTTTAATAGAGGGAATTCCATGCTGACAAATGAAAACCAAGTTGTTTGAACTTACTTAAGAATGCTACACAACAGTTCGTATTTCATTCAAAACAATTAAAGTGCTCGCTCATTAAAAGTGACGCTGACAATTTTGGAACATCGATCTTTGGACCCGAAACGCACTTTGTGGCATCCGTCACGGGTGGTATAAAAAGGGAAATTTGCAAATCAAGTAGGCAGTAGTTGATTAGTTGTTAATCAATGAGTTGTATAGTCGGAAACAGTCGACAGGCCGTTTCCATTTAATTATTAGTTTAATGTATTTGGTGAATTTTATTTGTGACTTCTGAATCGGTCCTTGAGGGTGGCGTTTAGTCGAGTGTGGTGCAAAGAGGCGATGTAATGTAAAATGTAAATTAATTACTATGTTTCGTTCGCGAATATCCTGCCCTGCAAGCGAGTACTCGACATAAGGGAAAACGTAACGTGGCGGCGACCCCCTTATAACACAACTACGTTGACTGTATTTCTCTTACATTTAACGTAATGGAGGCGCACTTAAAAAAGGACAATTTATTTCTTTTTGAGAGCCAACGTTTTCTATAACGTAACAAGGCGGCGTACGTCCCCTCCGTTCTTGACGTGGTGTAAGGGCCGAAATTATAACTTTTGTTTAACAATCTTTTCGTATCTTGATATGGTAAAGGCTTGACAATATATAAAACAAAACCGTTAAACTTATTTGGTTCTTCGAGCCGGATAAGCGTTAAAGCAGTTTAAAATCCCGAACTTGTCCAGCGCGTAATTCAATCTGCTTCACAATTTCGGAGCCGAAACAATTTACTCCGCTGCGAAAAACACGTGCCGGACGTGACCGGCCTGTCGAAATCGGCGTACGTGACGCGGTTCCGGCCCAGTCAGCATAAATCTGCAACTCGCTGAAACGTCGGTGGAACGATTACACATGCCCTTGACATCTCTCGATGAGAAATGCATGTTTTCCTTCCGGAATTATTGAAAGCTACTACACTTTGCGATCGATTCTTGGGTCTCGTCCAACGGGGCGCTTCTTTGTTCGCTCAGTTCATTTTTTTTTTCTGTGTTCTACTCGTAGGTGACACAACGTGGCACGTAGTTATTAAAGGGATCGATTCCAATTGCCACTTTCCGGTTTTCAAATTTAATTAATCAACGCTTCTTTTGTTTTGCGTAATTGAAATTGCACGTACGGAAAGTTGAAATGAAATTTTAATCGAGTATTGGGTTTGTTGTAGTCAGTTCATACAGAAATTTGTACGTCGGGGTAAATATTGATTCTCGTGTGTATGAATTATAGAAATGCGCGCGAGATTTACTAAAGAATGTTTAGAAAACAAGGTAATCCGGCTCGAAGGACGGACGGATTTTAAAAATTCCAGAACACACGTGACGGGTGACACAAACCGGTTGATGAAGTCAACCTGATTAAGAAACACTCTGTGTTTTCAGTTGAATCGAGATGGCCGATACATTTGAAACTGCCATCGAACGTCTTGATTAGGTTTGACCAACATAAGCGATCTTTGGGGAGTGTTTATTTTTGAAAGGCATTCCGTAGTTTTGATTCAAATGAAGCAAATTTGAGCTACTCAGGCTAACATCGATTGCCAACTATTCCTTGATGCACTGAATAATCAACGCGGTGACTTAATGAATGCATTATTAACCGCACGACTAGGTTTATAAATCGATGTAGCACAGCACTGTCTCTATTAAAAGAACGATGTATTTCAAGTTACCTAGGAATATTTTTCTTTCTGTGAGAAATTTGGTATTTCGAACCGGATAAATCTTTTCAAAATAATAAGATGAAATGGAGCTCGGAACTTGATTGATTCATTCAATATTTCTACTGACTTGATTAGGTCTGACCAACGTAAACGATCTTTGAAATGCTTATAATCGCTTTTGATGCTGTCTACCGGGGATGATCAAGTGGTTTTAATGCTGGCGAAGTAAATCTGAAACGCCCCCAACTCCCCCCTCAAACCAATATCCTTTGATGCGTTGCATAATCAACGCGGTACAAATAACTCGGGGGCTTAATGGACGTCGTATAAATCTCCCCGCCGCACTCCGATTGGAAATACTAATCGATGCAGCTGCTGCATTAATAGAACGATGTATTTCAATTTACCAATCCCAATCCATATTATATCTGAAATGCTTAATCCTCTTTCCGACGAAACATTTTCCTTTCAGTGAAGAAATTTGGTTCTGCGAGCCGGATAAACCCCTTTCATATTACGTCCGGTTCTCAGATGTGTTTCCAGCTATCGCAATTCGTTCCTTTATTAAAAATCATTTGCTCGCGAGTTAAATCGGGGATTACGAACGCACAAAAGCCCCCGCGGAAAATTCATCTGTCTACGTCGAAACTTACTTCGATGATGAATTCGCATATTTCACACGTCCCGCCCCCTCCCGGCTGCGGCGGCAGCGAAAAACACAATTTACGAGGGACCGAAAACAAAGCTCTCGTCGTATTTATGCTCGCGGGAAAAAAAAGCTTGAAGTGAGCGGGAAGTTTCAGCGGGAAATAAAAAATTAACGACCGCTAAGTTCCTCTCCGCCGCCCGTAAAAACTCGATAAAATACGGCGGTTATACGAACGTAAACGAATTTATTTTTAGTTAAAGAATCGTAACGTTCTTGCGCGGATTTGGTTTGATAAAGAAAACTCTACTCTCTCTCTCTCCCTCTGCATTAACGGGCGGGCTCTTTGTTTTTCGGAATCGCGCGGCGGACACTGAGCGTTGGGCTTTGTTTCGCAATTTTAATTAAAAGCGTCTAGTAGGCGTTTGTTATCCCAAATGAATTAAATTGGAAACGTTTCGGCGGAGAAAACCCCGCCGCCGGCGCGTACGGTTGCCCTCGTTCATTTCTAGCCCTAAACGTCCGCTTTGTTTAATTATTTCATTTTATACGTCATTGATCACCTAGCTCCGTTTTATCTCGCTATTCAAGAATTATTTGGTACCTACGAATTTATCCGGTTCGAAGGACCAAATGGGGAAAGGTAACAGGAGCTCTTTGTGACTTCGAAGCGCTGCATCGATTAGTAACTTCCTGTTTATACTGCATTCATTACGTCCCGAGTTATTTGTACCGAGTTGATTATTCACTGCGTCAAAGGATCGACTTGCGGGCGTTTCTAATTTGCCTCATCACAATCAAAGCGAGGAATAACATCAAAAGTGACTCGACGGGGAACATTCGCGTTAGTCAAACCCAATCAAGACATCACAGCGTTCAATTTTGACATCTACACAGTTCACGCTTTAACAGGATCTATAAATATCGGTGGCCTTCGCTTTACAGTTGTTAAAAGAAACGTTCAGAATGAAGTGCCTTTAGGAACTTGGACAATTTCCTTTTCTCGCTTCATCTAACTTTTACGCTTAATTTCTGGCGAAGTTTTTGACAGAAACTGATGAAGCTTTAACTTTATTTTCGATGTAATTCTTTATGGTTGACTTAAATCTGAAGAGAGATTGGACGCAAATGAGCTCCTGAAATTGTCGACTTTGCGGTATTGATGCGGTGATGATGTTGCTTATTCATGTATTAGTTAATTTTTTTTTCGTTAACGAATATTTTGTAAATTAATAAATTCAAATTGGTTCGCCCTGCATATAATCGTGAAAAGCGCAGCAAAAAAATAATCTGAAACCCGAAATCGCTTGTCTATCCTGTCTAGTGCACCACCGATTGAGTTTTGGGGTATTTTAGTCCCATTCCAAGCTTGAGAAAACTACAAATCTCAGGTAAAAATTGTACGACTTGTTTGACGCCATTTTGGACGCTAACGATTCTTTCTATTCAGCTATGGGATTCTCGTTTCACGATTCAATCGTATCGTTCGAGACGATATCGTGAACGCTACAACGATAGAAGTGAATCAGAAATCAAATCGTCGGCAAATTTGCGAAAATCGATAGGAATTAGATCAAATGGCATGAAATCATAACATTAGGAATAAAAAGTTGATGTTCGAATGGAATAAGTTCTCATATTACAGTCGACGAGAATACGTGGTATCGTTAAAACTCGATCGACAGGTGTCGTATCGTCAAACCAGAATCCGGCCCCAGGCTTTTACTTTTGGTTCCACTTGTCTGATGCCATTTTGGACGCTAAAGATTCTTTCTATTCAGGCTTTTACCTTTGGTTCCACTTGTCTGACGCCATTTTGGACGCTAACGATTCTTTCTATTCAGGCTTTTACTTTTGGTTCCACTTCAAGTGTTAGTTCACTTCTAACTCACGCTTTAGTATTACCGTGCTGTCTTGGGTTTGACTCAGTTTAGCGACGTTGGACACGATCAGCAGATGGCGCGGTGACCGCCAACTTCACGTTGTATACAAGTGAACTGACACTACCGACTGTGTTTGACAGAAAAAGTCGTGATTTCGGTTATTTAATTTATCATAAATTTCGTATCGTTGCACAACTACATATTGCATGTCTTTTGGAGAGCGAATTTTCGGCTGAATGCAGAGAGTCATTGAATAAATAAGTTGATAACCTTAGGCTATTATTCGTAATTTATTTTTGATTGAATTTTGCTTGTCGTGAACAAGCACCTGTCTAACCTGGTGCAATTTGTAACCTGCATTTGCTTGAACTTTTCTTTATCAATAAAGTTTAAATTTGTTAATTTTAAGTGCGCGTTTACGTTACCCTTCCTTCACGTACCAGTGAGTCAAGTATAGCTTCGTGTTGTAAATTTTGCCCTTCTGCACGATCAAATCGGTACGGGGACACTGACTAGGTCGTTTGTCGATCAGCTGGGTATAGTCCCTCCTGGCGCCCTTACTCACTGTTGCTAGCCGAGGGGAAAGCTGGTGGAAAATGCAGATTTGTCACCTGGTCAAGGTAAGGCTGAGGCTGTCAAGTTTAAAGTGACAACATTAGTTCTGAAGGACTATACCCAGTTGATCTTTGAACTGTCCCGTTTATCCTTAATTGTACTTTGGAGATTGCTCGATGCCATAAGTTCTCGGTTTCCGTTTCTTTCAACAAAGCTGGTAACACGGTACGGTTATACCTTTCTATTTGTCCGTTAGCACGAGGAGTTTGTACGGCTATGTTTGGCTATGTGCATCAGGTGTATCTTCCTTGAAACATAAAATTGTTCGAAATCAGCGCTCGTGAACGCAGTTCCACGGTCGGATATTATTCTTGGAGGATCGCCAAATATCTTGAAAATTCTTTCTAGCGATTGGATTGCCTCTGTTAGTAGTTTTCGTCGGTTCCAAAAAGATGAACTTGGAGAATCCGTCGATTATGCAAAAGAGATGTTTGTGTTTTTTTGTCGTTTTCGCCAGGGGTCCTAAATGGCCGATATGTATGGTCTCCTTTTTCAATAGAGTATAAGAGTGTATCATTCGTAAAAGTCTTGTAATTGTATTCTATAGACCTAAGACAATTTGAAATGCATTTACCTCCTCATGTTTTTGAAGTAGAACTTATCTCTTAGCTCAGCCAACGTCTTGTCTGCTCCTAGGTGATATATTGATTCATGCGTCTTCATCACTACTTCCTTCCTCATAGAACGTGGTATTATCAATAGTCTTCTAACATCTATTTACTTAAATAGAACGCTATCTACCCAAACGTATCCATTTAAAGTGTCTTCTTCCTTTTCAATTCTCGTCAGTCACCACGTTTGCCTCGAAGCACCTGCTTAGAGAATCTACATACTCCATTTGGGTAGAGCCTCTCGTAACATGTCTCCAAATATAATGCTCAAGTATCTTTGAAACACTGAAGGGGAATTCGTTAGTCCAAAGGGCATTTTCAGAAATTCATATTGTCCTCTGGGCACTACAAATGAGGAATATTTCATAGATGGTTCGTCAATGTCTATGTGTAACATAACGCGCTTCACTTAAGTCGCTCAGCAAATCGTCTATGATCGGTAATTGGAAATTATCACGAACTGTCACTTAATTTACTTAATCTATTTTGTGTCTACTGGATTGACAGTGGCCTATACTTTTCGACTTATTTATATAGTGTTGAGGGGGGATTATAATTTTTACCCATTTCATATAATTAGGGATACGGGCTTAGTAATGTTGAAGGGGATAGCAGGAATTATTTTTTTTGTTGTTTTTATGGGGAGAACTTTAAGGTGAATTATCTTATCTACTCCGTACTTTATTTGCTTATCTTTTTTTATAAAGATGATGACTTTAATTGTTGTGGTATTTGTATTTGTGGAATTAGCTCAGTTGGCTTTAAGATACAAATCTAAGTCTTTGAATATAAGTTCGATGTTTTTTGGATCAATATGGAATATACCTTATATTTCTACCTTTGGAATAAATTGTTATCCTTTGCAGCAGGGGGGAAAAATTTACGAAACTATTGATCAGGGATGATCTGAATATCTTGGAAGACAAAATTTTTATAGATCTCTTTTAGGGGTGTTCAAGTTTCTTCAGATTTTTCATAGTAATAATTTGAAAATTTTTCTTTCTTTAACGGTGATGTGAGTTGTATTTTTGGTTTTTATAACTTTTTACTTAGATAGCTTAATTAATAGAGCAAGATATTGAAGATATCCCGGTGACTTTAAAGTCTTTAAGTATTTACAAGGTTGAACCTAATTTTACAATGAAAGTGTAAAAAAAGTTTTTTTAAAACTATGTATAAATTGAAGAGTTAATGGAATTACACCACTAAGTGACTGAGTTAGAAGCTCAGAACTAAATATTCCACTTCTTTAATTGGAAAAAAATCATTATTATCATTAACAGTGATAAACCTCTATTTTGGTTTCAATTTAAAATAAGGATGTTTCCATCAGGATTTTAGGTCGAAACTAAATACAATAATTTGTTTCTTATTTAAGATAAATTGATGATCAATACTTTTTAAGTGCAAATTAAACGTTATGATTAACTATTATCCTAGATCGCTCATTCAAGAACTCCTTGATTTCACTCATGGCATAGGCCTAGAAGAAGAATTACGATAAAGAAAAAAGCTACGTATCAGAAGTAGATTTTTGAAATTTTTAAAATGGAGATAAGGGGAATTAGGAGGGCGATTTCTACATCGAAGATTAAAAAGATTACAGCGATTAGGAAAAACTGTAATCTAAAGGGTAGACGAGGGGATCTTTTAGGGTCAAACCTACACTCGAATGGTGAGCTTTTTTCCCGATCAATGAAGGTTTTTTTTGGATGGAATAGAGGAGATTACCATTATTGCCGAGGAAATTAGCATAATTAAGGAAGCCCTTGAAATTATAATGAATATTATTTGTACTATTTCTAGATGATTTGATTGGAAGTCAAATATATTAAATTTATATTATACAAATATCTACCTCATCAGTAGATTGAAATATACAGGAATAGTCAGACGATATCAACGAAGTGTCAATATCAGGCTGCGGGCTCAAAAATGTGATGAATAGGGGAGAAGTGATTATTTAAGTGTCGGAAGAGACCTACTGCTAGGAATGTGGTTCCAATAATGACATGGATTCCATGAAAACCAGTGGCCATAAAAAAAGATGATCCATATACTGCGTCTGCGATAGTAAACGGGGCTTCCTTATATTCATACGCTTGGAGAAGTGTAAAATAAATTCCTAGAATTACAGTTAAGGATAAACCTTGGGTTACTTGATTGAAATTATTTTCAATGAACCTGTGGTGGGCTCAGGTAACTGTAAGTCCTGATGATAGGAGAATGAGGGTATTTAGGAGGGGAATTTGGAGGGGATTAAAGGGGGTAATTCCCTTAGGAGGTCAATTCATTCCTAATTCAATTGAGGGGGCAAGGCTTCTATGGAAAAATCCCCAGAAGAATGAGATAAAGAAGAATACTTCTGATGTGATAAATAGGATTAATCCTCACCGCAGGCCTATAGTTACTACATACTTGTGTAATCCTTGAAATGTTCCCTCACGTGAAATATCTCGTCATCATTGGAATATTACTAATCTGGTAATTGAGAATCCGAGAAGAAGGAGGTTTCTCCTGAATAGATGAAATCACTTAATGATTCCAGTTATTGTGATTATAGCAGCAAAGGCTCCGAGGAGAGGTCATGGTCTTGCGTCTACAAGATGAAAGGGGTGATTTTTGTGGGACATTAGGTAACTTCACTAGAGTATAAAGTTCTTAATACTGCAAATACATAGGATTGAATAATTGCGACTACTGATTCTAAAACTAGAAGGAGAATTTGAGTAATTAAAAGAATGTTCAGCTCTCTAGAGTCCACAGTTCCACACACAGTCTGTACTCGTTGTTTTTCTTTCTGGTCAAAACCACTGGGCTTGCGTATTCAGAACAAGTCGGTCTAACGATTTTCTTTTCTAGCCACTCGTCAACGATCTCATCAACTACTTCTCTCTCGTAATGCGAAAGTCGTCGTGGTGAATAGCAAACAGGTTTCTGGCTCTTCAGTTCTATCTTCAACTTTACGCAGGACTCTGTATTTTCAGGATCTGTTGTCGGGTGTTCCTTTGCTTGACTGTTCTTGACAAGTTCTTGTACATGTTGCTTAATGTTCCCGTCCATTACATCGTTTATGTTGAGTTCAGCGTCATTCTGGTCCATTTGTATATTCAGCATCCATTCTATATTATTCCTCCAAGAATTTGTCTCGAACTGAACTGAACAACTGAAAAATGATTTCCCGTTCAATAAATTTCCTTCAAGTGTATAATTGTTCGTGCAGTTTACAAGAAAACAATGAAGTAATTGTCACTTTACAGATGTAGACGAACAAAATACTGGAGTGATACTTGACACAGGAAGCTTGTGATATGTGAGCCGGGCTGAGACGTCCGCCTGGCACCATTAATTAAGTCAAAAAAACTGGACATCTATATTGGACTGAAAACACGGCGAGCAGCTGATTGCTTTCCCACATAAAACAAAAACACTACGCCCCCGACAAACATTAATAATCCTCCTGTCTCGCGGCAGATTATTCACATTCACATTCGCATCTTCCTCAAATACATCGTTCCACGCTTGTCCTAATCACTCCGTGCGACTACCCCGGTGCGGTGGGTGGGTGGAATCGTAAGCGGGGCGGAAATTAATTAGTGCTTGGTATTTATTTCCTGATTTATTGGCGACCCTTGAACGGCAAATTTGTTTTCGTCTCGGCAACTGCGGCAATCCGTTATCAGACCCCTTTAATCGGGATTAACTAATAGCCGAAATAAAGTAGTTTTGTTACTGTTGAGTAGGGGGTGGATCATTACGGGAGGGGGGGGTTATTAAGAAGCAAATCATAAACGTTCCCGCTCGTACTCACATGCACCCAGAAACTCAATAGTGTCACGATTACGAGAAATTTAGAAATTATTAATTAATTTAAAATGTTTTCGTAATCCTGAGTTATTTACTGAATCTGCACACTCCGCAAACCAGACTTTCAACGCTTTGTCGTTGAACTTACAGGTTCATCGGAGTTGCCGACGTAGTAAAATAACTGGAGCAATGTGTAATTGGTTTAACGAAAAAACAATTAGCTTGCGTTCCAAATAAATTGGTAACCGCATAAGAAATCCTGACACCACCTTTTCCGGATTAGCAACTACGCGTATCCACCGAATTGAGTGGACTTTTGGTCATGACGTCATGTACATCTTTAGTATATAAGACACACATTTGTTATAATATATTATCAGTTATCTGGTCGTCTTCAGAGAAATAACAGTAGCCGCAAAGCAGTGATAGTCGAAAGCAAGTAATCAAGTGAATAAGTACACGAAGCGAGACTCTACGAGCCAAGGGCTGGCTTCGGAGGCCAGACCCACTCCAAGCTTAGATGCTATAATTAAGTAAGATTAGATTTATTAAAGTAGCATGAATGAGTAATAGATAATTCCGAATAAATATAAGTTCCGACATCAGTAAATATAAATCCGTGATAGTTAAATTAAGTTTAAGGCTAAAGACAGTTTTTTTTTATAACATAGCGTTTAATAAAGACATTTTAGTTCTAACATAAAATAGCGTTCCATTTAATTTAAACAAAACTGGTAGTACTTTTAACGTGACAATAGTTTAATTAATAAGAAATGTTTTGTCTTGTTTCTGATTGTCTAATATTTCTCATTAATGTGGCCTCGTTCCCGTTCGTACTCACATGCGCTCGAGAACTCGACCTTTTATAATTATTACTAAGAAATATTTTATCGTGCTTTCGTGTGTCTTGTTCCCGTTCGTACTCACATGCGGTCAACATGAAGAATTTAAGCACCGCATCACCACCGCAAGGTCGACCCTATCATTACCTCATTCCGGATCAAACTGACCATATTATTTCTTTGTATAACAAAAGCACACGGGGGGTTAGTTTTATACCCCCAGCAGAAGGTTAATTTTCCGCTCGGTGAGTTTTAGACACTGCCGGTAACTAAATTTGGCCGCGTTTAATATTAAATAAATTGCGCCATGCGACTTCCTGAGGCGGTGTTTCCGTTTAATTGAAGCAGCACAATTACGTCCCAAATAGGTTGTGAACGTAACCCGACCGTTTTGTTTACCGGCGAGCGTACTTGGTAAGCATTCCCGCACAACGTAACGCAATGGTAAACATTGATTTTGAGCTTTCTAGCCCCGACCGGACTTGCCTGCACAATACTGGTCTTCCCGACCGCCGGAGCCCCCAGGACAATAACTTTAACCCTGTCAACGGATTCCGGACTGATTTCAATCTGATTCTGTGGGTTGTCTTGTGATTCGGTTGTCTTCCCGGATGCATTCTGGCGGCGTTCCAAAAAATCCAGGTCCAACTCTGCAAACAAAGATAAACTGCTTTAATTTCTCGGATACCCACGGTAAAGAGCGACCGGGTCACAGCCGCAAAGAAGTTGCTACCTCCGCCTTCAGACGTAAACCTAATCGCAGGTTCTAAAATTGGCTGTCAAGTGGCCGTTGAATTTCAAAGATAAAACGTACAGCAGCGACGTCGAACACTCGAACCAAAAGAGGGTGATATCGATTCTGCCGTCACGTCTCGAACGATTTGCATTGTGTCCCTTCGAAGGGTTAATCGGCCAAGAAGGAAGAGGAGGAAGACGTGGATGAGGAGCGTGTCCTCTTGACAAAGAAGCGACGTGAAAAATGATGGTAAAAAATGGCCACTCTCGCCTCGGCTAGGGCCCTAATTGGATTCGCCCGTGTTTCGGGCGCTGCGTGAGAATTAAATTATACAGACGGTGTTTCTGAGCTTCGCCTTACGTATTAACTTTTATCGTTTTGGCTGCGCAGCATTAGCATAAGCATAATGGGGATCGTAATTTATGGCGGTTGGAAACGGGTCCTTTAGTGGGGGGCGGAAGCTCACCTGGTTGGGGGCGAGGTATAAAATGTTCGTTGCCATCGACTCGGTGGGGAAACCTAAGATAGCATTACCAGAAATTCAAAGCTTCACAATGACACACAAAATGTAAAATTATAGGCTTTGCGAAAACCGTATAAACCAGACGTTCTCAACCTACTTTCAGGTTCGACTAAATATCGTAATTTATGTACGAGTAGAATTTTCTTATCTTTTTTTTAATGATATTTCTTGTTTAATGTGATTTTGTTCCTGCTCGTACTCACATGCGCCTAAAAACGCAATCGTTTCAATTAATAAGAGATATTCTATCTTGTTTTGTTTGTATTTGTCCAATATTTCTCATTAATGTTCAGGTAAAACTTTTATCAATTTGTATTTGTTCAATAAATTTTTTATTATGAATTGATTTGTTTGTTCTCGCTTTTAAATAAAAAAAAAACTTTACTCATGAAGCCATTTTTGTTCGTTCGTCAGATGTTGCTATTGCTGAGAATCATCGATCTTATTTTTTTATTTTCATTTCAAACTGAAATTCCAATTGTGTGGCGCCATCTCTTAAGCCCTTTCTTACTACTACTTTTTATTCTTTTCATTTTTTTATATCAATATGATTTCGTTAAATTTAATGAACATTTTAAGTAGCGGCATCTTTCAAAAAATAAAGTCACCTTTTCGTATAATTTTTTTCCGAAAGTGAATAATAAGGGAGTTACGAGAGGGGGTTGAAAATCTAGTTTTTTGACAATATCTTCCGGGTCCTTTAAGTTATCAAGCTGACATTTGGAATACGGGTGTAAGGCACCTACCCGAACATTTACGACGTATTCGTCGGATCCTCGCCGATTCTTAAGGGGTAGTTTGAGGGGGTGAGTTTCAGTATTTCGTCCCCAGTTTTTTATTTTTTACATATTTAGTCGAGAATTTGCGACGAGAACATTACTTGGACTATTTGACACCGGAAAAGCCCTCTCACCCTGTATATGCAAGCTACATATATACAGGGTGATTCGAAATTGTCTCCCGTTTTTATAGATACGTACAGTACATGAAAAAATAGTCACCTTTTCGTGTAAATTTTTTCCGAAAGTGAATAATAAGGGAGTTATGAGAGGGGTGAAAAGTATTGTTCTTTTGCAATATCTTCGAGATCCTTTAAGTTGATATTTGAAATTCGGGTGTAGGGCACCTACCCGCGCATTTACGACGTATTTGTCGGATCCCCGCTCCTTCCTAAGGGGTAGTTTGAGGGGGTGACTTTCAGTATTTCGTCCCCAGTTATTTATTTTTTACATATTTAGTCGAGAATTTGCGACGAAAATATTCCTTAGATTATTTAGGATCAGAAAGGCCCCTTCACCCTGTGTATGCAAGCTACATATATACAGGGTGATTCAAAATCGTCTCCCGTTTTTACCGGTACGTATAGTACATCAAAAAATAAAGTAACCTTTTCGTATAATTTTTTTTTCCAAAAGTGAATAATAAGGGAGTTACGAGAGGGGGTAAAAAATATTGTTTCTTGGCAGATTTTTCTTTTTTCTCCGATCTACTTCTACTTTTCTCAATATGCTTTTTGATCTGACATTGCAGTAGCAACAGCTATACAGAGCCTGCTCGAGGAATCCCCTGTAATCAAGACCGATTTGCACAAAATTTGTTAAATTTAATGTTGTAGTTTTAGGTTATGTTCTATAAAAAAACGAAGTTGTGTAGCGCCATCTATGTAAACTCTACCGAAATACGTTTTTAAGCGCGAATTTTGAAACTACTAAAAATTACTGAAGTTGCCAGAACTCGATAACTTTCTTTTAAATTTATATTTAATTAATTCAATTAATCCTCCGGGAAATGACAATCTCATCTTGTTTTTTAATTTTACATTTCGTTGTCGTCTGCTTCACTTATTTTCCGTTTCCTCTTAGCGAAATAATTTTCTAACTTTAAATTTTGATAAAACTAATTTTGATGTGATCAATAGTGCCATTAAAAGAAAAAACATAATCGAAATGATGTGGCGCCATCTACGCAAATCCAAATCGTCAGCGCGAAATTTAAAATCGATTTTTGGTATTTATTTCATGTTTTGTATTTCCATTATTCTCCGAAGAATGAGAATCGTCGACCTTATTTTGTTTTTTTTTTTTTCATTTCAAACAGTGAGATTCCAATTGTGTGGCGCCATCTCTTAAGCACTGCCTTACTACTACTTTTTACTCTTTTCATTTCTTTTTGTTTTTTTTACATCAATTTAATTTCGTAAAAGTTGTGTGGCGCCATCTATGTAAACTATATCGAACTACATTTTAAGCGCGACTTTTGAAACTACTAAAGATTACTGACGTTGCCAAGGAACTCGATAGCTTTTATTAAATTTAATATTTAATCAGTTCTCCGCAGGATGACAATCGCCGATCTTATCTTGTTTTAATTTTACGTATCGTCCTTTGTTTCACTTATCTTCTGTTTTCTCTTGCCGAAATAATTTTCTAAATTTAAATTGCGATAAAATTAATTTTGACGTGATTAATAAGGTCGTCAAAAGAAAAAAAAATCGAAAATATGTGGCGCCATCTACGCAAATCCTGTGACAATACGAACTGTCAGTGCGAAATTTAAAATCAATTTTTTCCACTTGTTTCATATTTTGTATTTCCATCATTCTCCGAGGAAGGAGAAGCGACAATCTTATCTCGTTTTTTGTTCATTTCAAACAGCGAAATTCCAACTATGTGGCGCCATCTGTTAAGCCCTGTCTTACTACTACTTTTAAATCTTTTCATTTTTTTTTGTATATCAATTTAATTTCGTAATTTAACACGGTTAAGTTTAATATAGTAGTTTCAGGTTGTTCTACAAAAAAAAAAAAATCGAAGTTGTGTGGCGCCATCTATGTAAACTACGGCGAACTATATTTTAAGCGCGAACTTTGAAAATTTAAAAATTACTGAAGTTGCCAAGGAGCTCCATAACTTTCTGTAAAGTTATATTTCATTAATTCTTCGTGAGATGACAATCGCCGACCCTATCTTGTTTTCAGATGATTGAATTTTACATTTCGTTGTCGTTTGTTTCACTAATCATCTGTTTCTTCTTAGCGAAATGATTTTCTAAATTTAAATTGCGATAAAATTTATTTTGATGTTATTAATAGCGTCATTAAGGGCCGGCTTTTCAATATTGGTTTAAATTAAGTTCAGAGTTTAGAGTAAAAGTCGTTTTTCAAATAGAGATCAAGTAGCTAATTTATATGATAGAGAACTGAGATCAAATGATGAAGTAAGAAATCGGCAATTTCATAATTCATTAAGCTCAGTTAAATTCGATACGACGTCGCCTACGCGACCGCGGAAAAATTCACCCTCATGAAAATTATGTCAAGAAACGCTTGTTTTGTCAAAAGTTTCGCTAATATGAGTCAGAAATGAGGCTGCGTTTGCAGAAATTCAGCTGCATCCAAGCAGTTGCCGAGGTGGCTCATCGAAAATTTCAGTTATTCACATCACGTAGATGATGCGCAATGATGGACGAGAGTCATGCGACACGAAACTGGAACAATCAGTGAAAGTGCTTTCATTTCCTTTTTTTTTAATTTTATTTTTAAATTATGCAAGCGTATGAGCAGACGGTTTCGGAATACCACGATGAATCATAGCCCACATGTAAAGTGTTACGTAATCGGAATTTCTGTTATCAAGCGATATAAACGGGCGGCTGAGTTTGACGGAGATATGAGACAGCTTCAAGTCGTTTGGTCGTGAACACCTCCCCGAGTCCGAGGGCGTAATTAGCATTAGAAGAATGTCATAGAGAGTGATCAAAGTCTGAAAATCCGTCCGTCTCTCTGTATGTAGTACCATGGTTTGGGTGAGAAAACATTAGTTTGTTTGCCAATTATCTGTGTTATTAAAAACTAACAACTACTTTATTTGATTTATGAAGTGCTGTTTTTCTCGTTATAAAATCATTTTGAATTTGTTTTGCATTGTCTCGTATGATATCCATTTTGACTTCTAACTTGTATTGTAACAGAAGACAAAAACATGTAAAATCTAGTTCATCCGCTCTGCATGGATTGTGCATCATCGTGCAGCAGAGAAAAATGAGTCATCAGAATTACCAAGAACAACGAACACCTGCACAAACTACGTCAGTGGAAAATAGGTCAAGTCAATTCATATAAATAGATCGATTTTCCGATTACGAGATCCCGGTCAAGATGAGCGAACTCCTGTCATCTAAGTAAAGTGCTGCTGCAGTTGATCATGTAAGAATATTTGTAACCCCAATGTGTTAATTCTGACTACACCCTGCAACCCCTTAAGTTATACGTTACTTCTTGGTACAAACCTGATTAGCAAAAAGGCAACGTTACAGTATGATAGCATTCTGAAGTAATCTGTAATTACATTTAAATTTTACATTCGTCTAAATTGTGATCTCTAATACTTAATTTGACTAAATTGTTGTGTGTATGTAATCATCCGTCCCCCACACTGTTATTGCCGATTTTCCAGGCAACTGAATTCCGCGTTTCTCTTTTCTTTTTTTAAAGTACACACGCACAACAAAAGGATCGCCCCACTTGTGGTAAATGCTCGTGCAAGCTCACAATCAGCAAAAATGAAAGAGGAGTTTCACACATCATCGACTAATTTGTCGGCGTTATCTGGCGATTCGCTGAAAACAAGTTCGCCCAGTTGTTGACTTAATTAAATAACTCGGCGAGTTGAAAATTCCGAAATTATTAACTTGGCCGCCCCCGAATCGCCCGATCGATTGGCCGACGTATTCGTTTGGACATTTATTTATCGTCGAAAAATTGGCGTCAGGAGTGGGCTCTCTTTTGCCGCCAGCTCTGGAATGCGCTCACGTCCCACATTATTCGAGAGCAACGAAATGATGTGTGTATTTAGGGAAAATCTGTTTACTCGACGTATAAATATCTATTTTCGATGCGTTCGGAAGTCGTATGGCATCATAAGGAGGAGGTTCGTGACAGGATGGGAAAACATCTCGAGCGGCTTCAGCCGTTAGCGTCAGTGGGGTTCGATGTTGTTGATGAGTTCTGAAAGCTGTACCTTTGCCACTTCTCCTCAAGTTTCAATGCGTTTATTCTTTAATAGAGAAAGAAAAGTAGCGGTGAGGTTGACGTGAAAATAACAAAAAAAAAACACACATTAACGGATCGTCCCCATTTGCAAAAGCTTAAAGCATAAAGGGCATTGTTAGTTTGGGGCTTATTGTGTTACATTGTGACAAGGCGAAAGTAAATTAAATTATTAGATTCATTTAACGAAGTTAAGATACGCAAATATGCATCCTAGCGTCGCTTGAAAATAAATAATGCACGGCTTCAATGCATGAGTGGTATGCAGGGCAGGTGGATGAAAAACCTTCAAGAGATTCGAATTTGCTCGAAATTACAATTATGATCTAGTTATTGTCAGAGCATGTAAGCTCTCTATTGTTAAGGCTGACCAATCATGTAAGTTATCTTATGATTTTAGGTACGTATTTATATTCAATAACTTCGCCTCTTATTCCGTAAAAGTATTGTAACAGAAGAAAAAAACATGTAAAATCCGTCCCTGGTTCATCCGCATCTGCATGGATTGCATCATCGTGGCAGCCGGCAGCAGAGAAAAATGAATTTCCAAGAATAACCAACACCTGCACAAACTACGTCAGTGGAAAGTAGGTCAAGTCAATTCATATAAATAGATCGATTTTCCGATTAGGAGTTAGTTCGGCGAGATCCCGGTCAAAGCGCGCGAACTCATGTCATCTAAGTAAACTGCCTTAACTACTGGTCATGTAAGTGTAATTCTTGTATTTCCAACCTCAATAAATGTACCTTATGTATTTTGTGTTACCTTAATAATTCTGACTACGCCCTACAACCCTTTTAAGTATACGTTACTTCTTGGTACAAACTGGGTTACCAAAAAGGAAACGTTACAGTATATTACATGTCAGTGCGCATGTTCATAGCACAATATTGATGTCATTAGTCGTAAGTTACGACTGTTTGAGGACGTGATACTGAGATTCTTTGTATTGTTACGGTATAAATCGAAACAAGGGGCATAGCGTAGCTTAAATATTATATTAAGCATAAATAAATACAGACAAACATAATTGTACAAAGTTCAACTTACCCTAACAGCACACTTTTAACAAAATAGAGCCAACATCATGCTCTGATAGCAACTAGTTTAAGATCTTTTTCTTTATGCAGATCGTGGGTTTTTATACAAAGTGCAACTCGAGCAATTCCGAGTTGTTACGAGACCGGAAAGGTACGATAGATTACGAGATACTTGAAATCTGTTTTAACTTGTTCAAGGTTCTGCACTTGCAGAGGGCACATGTCGAGGTCGCGCTAGATGCAATTCTCTTATCTCAAATTCGCTAAATGAATCTAAGTTTTTAATTTACTTTCGCCTTGTCACAGTATATCGTCTTTTTTTTAACCCAAAACAATTTCTGACTGTAGGAGTTGCCTGTTCCCACAACTTCCCACTTTATCTGCGTTATTTTATTTTCAGGGCACAAGGTGCGAACAAACATGGACGACGTCTATTAACCCTCAGAACGAGGTGACAATTCAGTGAAACATTTGCTCCCCCTAACACCTCCTTATTCCGTCGGATTTTCTCGTGTTCACCTACTAAGCCCCGGGGGTGGTGTTGGTGGTGGTGGTGGTGGTGATGCGAGTTCTACTGCGTACGGCAAACAAAAGAAGAATTACGCAAACATTTGCGCGTAATTAAATTCGGTCTCGCTCGCCACCGCCGAAACTAAATATAGCATTCTCGCAGAGATTAATTTCGGGCGGCCGGAGAAACGGCGGGGGAAACCATATTTGTTTCAATTAAGCTGCCGAAGAAACGTTGCGGATGTATGTCGTTTAGTGTGGCTTAATGAGATCAGAAGTGGGATACCTACACGTCGTGCGCTGCAGCTCTAATTGAGTTGCAAATCCGCTGCAGTAAACATCTAACCTGAATGCTGGTTAACGAAGGGCCCCATGTCAGGGCCATACGCTCCGCACAAACGTTTGTAGTCCAGTTGAAGCTATTTAATCGCTAATTGGCTTTTACGAGAACGGACGTTTCGATTTGACCCTTTGTAAACGCAAGGCACTCGGTCGAATGCGACCAGGAAAGCTGCACTGGACGTCAAAGCAAGCAGCACACAGGGCGGGGGGGAGGTAAACTGCGGGATAAATGTCTTTGATCTCTCATATAAGGCCAACCTCCTAATCCTATAATAGCCCCAATTTGTAAGCGAAATTGTTACCGATCAGCCCAGATTGTGTGTAACTACAGAAGGCCAAGTGAGCGACAAGCGTGAGTTAGTTCAAAGTCTTACGCATTTCCGTAGTGTCAAAAAAAAAATTGTTACGTTTCAGGAGCGATCCCACTGGGATCCGGTCTCTTTTCAAGCCGCCCCATCCATCACCCTAATTGCGCCTAGAATTTGGAATTCCAAGCTGTGCAAACAAGCCACCTGACGGTCTAATATAAAACCCCCGAAAACCTTCATATATTCCGAGAGGAGCGGCCGTGCAGTCATAAACATGAAATTGTGTGCACGCCCCGAGAAAATATCTCACGCCGTATCGCCCCGAGGGAAGCGACGCCGGCGTCGCGAATATTATTACGGAGGTCGGATCCTCCTTCAATATCGGAATTCCACGCGTTCCTTCGGGAATACAATCTGATCTAGCAGTTATGCAAAACGTAATTTACGACCTGTACTATAATAGAAGGGTGTAATTACATATCACGGGCTGATGGATGGGGAAAGGTAACAAAAAAAAATAAAGTGAAGGGGGAATAAACTCATTTGGACCTCATGAAATCATCTTTGATCGTGGATTTGTGGCCCTCCATGATGGATGGCACTCTGCCCGGTTTGAAAATTTTTGGAGTCTTCCACAACGGTCTCGGAAGTATAAGCAGGCAAAGGACTATCGTTATAATACATTGGCTTGGTGTCATCACCTTTGACTCTTCCCGATGGAGTAATGCGGGGAACTATGAGATAGAAAAATCTAGGTTAATAATTCCTCACGAGTTAAAGACCGTTTACCGATGTGATCAAGCAAAAGAATGCCTACCCACTCGGTGAGATTTATGAACGAGAAACAACAAGGTCTTTTTAAAACTTTCAGCCAACAAACTCAAGCCCGCCATCGTCTGCACGCGAACCCTCCGGAATACATATTATTTGAACAGTAAAACAAGTGAACTCATCTATTCTGCTACCGAAAGTATTGGTTTAAGAAGAAAGTAGTGGGATTGAGGGGTTTAAATCGATTTCTCTTTTTGTAGGGTGGTTAATACGACGACTGCGCGTCATGTCAGCGTTACACATACAGGTGTCAAGCAATCGACTTAGTTAAAATTAAGAAATTATTCATCTAGGTTATGACGTGATCATTACCATTCTACAGGTAATGTATCGCACTTTTTTGGATAGCGTTGGTTGGGATTCCTTTTCACATCGACTTTTCCTTGTAGGGCAGTGAACAAGACTACGTCACGTCAGTGATGTACGTACATGTGTCAAGCAAGTCCTTGCAATCGACAGGTTACGACGTGATCACTGTCATTTTATAGGTCATGTATCGGCCTTTTCTCTGGATTGGGTTGGTTGGGATTCTTTTTCACTTCAGGGGTTTAAATCATGTAGGTAGGGTAATATCGTCGTTATATATATAAGTACAGGTGTCAAGCAATTAACTCGGTTAAAATAAAATAAATTTTTATTCATCTAGGTTTTGACGAGATCATGATCATCGTGCAGGTCATGTGTCGCCCTTTTTTGGGATTCCCTTTCACTTTCTTAATATTTTTCGAGACTTTGGGTGTCTCGTAAGCTCTCGCTTGTATCCTCGTGAATAATGAGTCTTCCACAACGTCTCGGACGAATAAGCAGGCAAAGGACCATCGTTATAATACATTGACAACCTTGGCTTGGTGTCATCATCTTTGACTCTTCCCGATGGAGTAATGCGGGGAACTGTGAGATAGAAAAATCTAGGTTAGTAATTCCTCACGAGTTAAAGACCGTTTACCGATGTGATCAAGCAAAAGAATGCCTACCCACTCGGTGAGATTTACGAACGAGAAACAACAAGGTCTTTTTAAAACTTTCAGCCAACTAACTCAAGCCCGCCATCGTCTGTATGCGAACCCTCCGGAATACGTATTATTTGAACAGTAAAACAAGTGAACTCATCTATTCTGCTACCGAAAGTATTGGTTTAAGAAGAAAGTAGTGGGATTGAGGGGTTTAAATCGATTTCTCTTTTTGTAGGGTGGTTAATACGACCACTGCGCGTTATGTCAGCGTTACACATACAGGTGTCAAGCAATCGACTTAGTTAAAATTAAGAAATTATTCATCTAGGTTATGATGTGATCATTACCATTCTACAGGTAATGTATCGCACTTTTTTCGATTGCGTTGGTTGGGATTCCTTTTCACATCGACTTTTCCTTGTAGGGCAGTGAACAAGACTACGTCACGTCAGTGATGTACGTACATGTGTCAAGCAAGTCCTTGCAATCGACAGGTTACGACGTGATCACTGTCATTTTATAGGTCATGTATCGGCCTTTTCTCTGGATTGGGTTGGTTGGGATTCTTTTTCATTTCAGGGGTTTAAATCACGTAGGTAGGGTAGTATCGTCGTTATATATATATAAGTACAGGTGTCAAGCAATTAACTCGGTTAAAATAAAATACATTTTTATTCATCTAGGTTTTGACGAGATCATGATCATCGTGCAGGTCATGTATCGCCCTTTTTTGGGATTCCCTTTCACTTTCTTAATATTTTTCGAGACTTTGGGTGTCTCGTAAGCTCTCGCTTGTATCCTCGTGAATAATGAGTCTTCCACAACGTCTCGGACGAATAAGCAGGCAAAGGACCATCGTTATAATACATTGACAACCTTGGCTTGGTGTCATCATCTTTGACTCTTCCCGATGGAGTAATGCGGGGAACTGTGAGATAGAAAAATCTAGGTTAATAATTCCTCACGAGTTAAAGACCGTTTACCGATGTGATCAAGCAAAAGAATGCCTACCCACTCGGTGAGATTTACGAACGAGAAACAACAAGGTCTTTAAAACTTTCAGCCAACAAACTCAAGCCCGCCATCGTCTGCACGCGAACCCTCCGGAATACATATTATTTGAACAGTAAAACAAACTCCGAATTTAGAAGCACGAACCCGAATACAAATTACCCCCGAACTTAAGAAGAAAGAGCGAGGGTAAATTAACTCACTAAACGAACGAGAAGAGGAGCGAGTTCGTTATACTTTATTAAGGCGGAACTCATTAAAGCCAATGCAAATAATCGTATGAATTATTTCCCGTGCGTTTCGGCACGACGACATTCGTAAGGAGCTTTCCTGAATGCGTCGTCGTTTTCGTTTTGGTCTCCTCTGAAATATGTGTTTGTGTTTAGACAAAGTAGCAAAGCAAAGTCTGAACTAAAACGTGAGAATTCGAGTGAATTATGTACCAAATGTGTATGTATGGTTGCCTGTCGTCGTTCTAACAAGTGTTCAATGCGGGAGGCACGCTGACGGTGGGTTACAGGTGTCAGTCTTCATTAAACTGCTCCCCTCTTTAGCAGAAATGACCCCTGTTTAATAGAAACTAGCTTCCTGTTTAATCCCGAGCGCCTGTAAGAGGCAACCATACCTACACATTTGGTACATAATGTTATTTCTCCATGAGAAGTGGCTTAGAACCGGCATAGTAGATGTACTCAGGTCATCAAGTATAAAATGGTTTTATATATCAGAATAATTGGGCATTCTGAGTCAAAATCCCATAAGGCATATCATT
Organism: Dorcus parallelipipedus; assembly: GCA_958336345.1. Taxonomy (NCBI): domain Eukaryota; kingdom Metazoa; phylum Arthropoda; class Insecta; order Coleoptera; family Lucanidae; genus Dorcus; species Dorcus parallelipipedus. Next base: position 38,256,880 of record OY284480.1, read on the forward strand.
TTGAGCTAGGTTGGTCAGTTGGCGAATGGTGGGGGATATTGCGGCCAGATCCAGAGAGGCAAGGTTGCAGTGGGAAAGGAGGCATGATCCTGAAGAAGCTTACAATAAGGTTTGGACTGCTTGGAAATGACTTCTATTAGGTGAAAAAGGGCGTTTAGTTTAGTTGGTTGGTTAGTTGGCGAATGGTGAGATAAGTTGCGGTCCGGTTTAAAGAGACAAGGCTGCACCGGAAGAAGATGGATGATTTGGAAACAACTTACGGGTTTGGATTGGTAGGAAGTGGTTTCTAACAGGTGAGAAACGACGTTGATTGTTCGGAAACTATGTTGTTGGCGATCTTCCTATCCTCACACTAGCCACTCCCATGCTCCATTATTCCTCCACGTTCTTGCGCCTTTTTGTTCCCTAATATCATCACCTGTTGACCAACTTGCTGTTATCTAGAGTAGAATAGTTGCCGAATGGGTCAGTTATACTGTTACGAAATAACTAAAATAAGGGACGCAACTCGATTAAATAGTACATTTATTATAGGCAACAAATAATAAACTTACATGGTTTACACTACACTACATGGGGAGGAAACTTTCCTCAGACTAGAATGACACTCTAATGCTCTATAAAATGAGTTTCATCAGTGCATTAGAATGTTTTTCCAGGAAGCCTTTATGTAATTCTGTCGTGATATATGATTCATCGGAAAATCGTAGATGAATCGTGCTTGTTCAGTGACGGTAAAACCGCCTGATGTATTTATTTATGTTTTTCCTGGGAGCAGTGGTGGACTCTTTGCTGCAGCTATAACCTCGGAGGTCTTGCGTTGGCAGCGTTCCAATTTGCTTGTCACCATAGTACTACACCGACCGGCCGGCAAGTGATTTCTTTTGGGTTACGTTGGATTGTATTATTACTCTAGAATGTACTCGTTTCTTTAACGTGACCTTTCCGTCTCAATCTTGCCGCAACTTACGTACAGTACGCCAACCAGAACTCCCACTCACCTAATATCACCGCAGTAGCAATTCCCACGCACCCAATTTTAACGCACCTTACATCCCTACACCATCAAAAATCAATCAGTCGGCCGTTTCTTAACGCAAAATAATCGTCAACCGCATCGATCGACACCTTATTGCCATTTTGAGACCTTCATGTTATTTCTTATGAGATTTTGGGCACATCTGCTTCACTTAAGACGTTCATTAGTCCTTACGGAGTAAAATACGTTTCGAATGAGGATGACATGCTAATGTAAATTAGCTCGGAATTAGGTTCGTAAACGCGAAAAGCGCGTCCGTTTAATCGAATTAAACCAGTCTTAGCACGCAACGCGCCGAAATCGCTCGACGTATTCTATTTATAGGTGCTCGGCGAGATAATGAAGCTCGAAACTTCGTCAGGTGCTGCGAATTGGCCATAAAGACGGCCGGATGATGAGATTCTGCGGTAAAGCGTTGTTGATACACCTCGTCACGACGAGGAAAGTTTCGAACTCGTCCGGGTTACGACTAGAACTTGTGCCCGGCGCTAATCCGACTGATTGGTTCCTTCGACGGGTAGTGTCACGTTGGTGTTTATAATTGCAAATTCGGAATGGGACGGGGGTGGTTCGAGCAAGAGGCGCACAAAGACGTACACTTTGTAGCGCTCCGGAGCTTTGTCATAACTGCGAGGACTCGGTAGGATAATTAATTTTCGAGTAATTAGCGCGAAGTTCGAGGAGTGTATGCGTATAATTAAGAGTCCCCATTGTCTCCGCTACAAAGGACGAGTTTTAGTAATTTTGTTAAGCGCGCGCCGCGCCGGCCCCCCCGGATCGGCGACGCTTCACAGGTGAACGTTCTTTGAAGTTCGCAGTTGTTTTTAATTAACTCGTTAATTACGTTTTCTTGAAAATTATGCGCAGAAAATCTCTGTAAGAATAATCTCGCTCGCGAGGAGTCAATATTTGCGAAGCAACGAGACCGGTGGTGGAGGCGCCACTTAATAATTGAAGGGCGCTTCTTTCACCACGCGCTGTTTCGGTTGGGAGATCGAGCAGATTCAATTTGTCTTTCTATCGGATTAAATATTCGGCGAGGGCCGGATTAAATCCCGAAGTGCCGAGGTAAAATCGTCTGATATAAAATTTAAATTTCATTAAGGTCGACTCACTAATGCCGCCCATTTAGTTTCATGTCCGTGAACTCATCTATTCTGCTACCGAAAGTATTGGTTTAAGAAGAAAGTAGTGGGATTGAGGGGTTTAAATCGATTTCTCTTTTTGTAGGGTGGTTAATACGACGACTACGCGTCATGTCAGCGTTACACATACAGGTGTCAAGCAATCGACTTAGTTAAAATTAAAAAAAATATTCATCTAGGTTATGACGTGATCATTACCATTCTACAGGTAATGTATCGCACTTTTTTGGATTGCGTTGGTTGGGATTCCTTTTCACATCGATTTTTACTTGTAGGGCAGTGAACAAGACTACGTCACGTCAGCACATGTGTCAAGCAAGTCCTTGCAATCGACAGGTTACGACGTGATCACTGTCATTTTATAGGCATATATCGGGCTTTTCTCTGGATTGGGTTGGTTGGGATTCTTTTTGACTTCAGGGGTTTAAATCACGTAGGTAGGGTAGTATCGTCGTTATATATATAAATACAGGTGTCAAGCAATTAACTCGGTTAAAATAAAATAAATTTTTATTCATCTAGGTTTTGACGAGATCATGATCATCGTGCAGGTCATGTATCGCCCTTTTTTGGGATTCCCTTTCACTTCCTTAATATTTTTAGAGAGTTTGGGTGTCTCGTAAGCTCTCGCTTGTATCCTCATGAATAATGTATCGAGAGCTTTGTGTTATTCGATTATCGATTGTTAAGTCGAGTGCTTATGTTTATGCTACCGCAATACCCGCCGTGAATCGAAACAGCTTTAATAATTTTCCATTCCTTGCGAGACTCCGGAAAGGAAGTTGTTATTAATTCCCCTGTTTACTCATTTCTTGCACCTGTTGGAAGTAGCAACTTCGCCTGTCCCTTGGGCCGGGGAGTTATTTTTCCACGCGAAGCAAGTTTTCGCTCGCAAGAAATTTCCTCGCCGAACTCGAAATATAATAAAAACTTCTTTTTCGCCTCCGCCGGAAACGTTACAGCTGCTTTACGTCGGTCGCGCGGGCAAAGAAGAAAGGGAGCTCTCTCATCGATCAAAACTTGCCCTAATTCTTTAAGCGCCTCGAATGAATTTATTGCTTTGTTTTGTGCTCGCCGTCGCGTAATCGAAGGAAGCGAGAGGACGACGGAAGGCGAATTAGGTCGTAAAAACTTCCGGTTTTACGATTCGTCAGGGACGGGGCTGCCGATGCAAATGTTTTGGGTTTACTTCCCCGGAATGACACACATTAGCCCCGCCAATACAAACACGATGTACAACAGCTACCCGAACCTATTAATTATGCACATCGATGTGTAAATGTGTGCTGCCACAATCTCATTAGTGCCCCCTATCGATCGCTCTAACCGATGTATCCGTTGATGTAGGTTCACTTGTAACAGAGGTTCCATGAAAGTGTAGAGCCAAAAAAAGGACGCCTCCACCATTTGTTATACGCTTTGTTGGCGATTTAATTGCACTAATTACACACACAAAAAGCAACGAACGAAGTTCTTTGTTTGATTTTAATGTGTCCGCCGGCGAACAACTCTTGATGTAGGTTAACTTGTAACAGCGGTTTTATGAACGTGCTGAACAAAAAAGGGACGTAATCTGATCTGAGACTGTAAGCGACGCCTCCACCATACGTTATCCGCTTTGGTGGTGACTTAATTGCACTAATGACACATAAAACCAACAAGCGGAAGTTCCTTGTTTGACTTTAATTATCGAAAGTGTTACGATATGTACGATTTGCCATTATTGCAGTTCCCTCGGCTGAGTTTTGAACGACATTTTCCACGTAACAAGCACGTCCAATTTGAAATGGCTTATATGAGCTATACGCTGTTCTTACGAATGATTACAGTTCGGAATAACATATTTTGACGTCACCTTGTCAATGACCGAGCATTCATTAACTTTAACTCTCCATTGATCTTCATAACCAACAATACAAAACACATTTGCATAGCTTTCACCGCACTCGATATAAAATTGCCATTATTCTGCCCCCCCCCCCCCTCCCATTACTCTGTTGCAACTTTGTTTACTGCACTTAACAGAGCAACCAGTCAGCAAATTCGATTATAAACGTCCAGCGTTCGATTTGCATACAGTGCATTACCGGAGTTTGCGAAATTCACTCCAAAGCGGCTTAATAATCCGTGTAACGCCACAACGGCCGCACATTGCGACGGTCAGACCACTGGAAGAGTTCCCGACGCGCTAATTAAATCGGTTTATAGGAGATTATTTAAGTGAAGCACCCCAGTTGGTGCTGCGCTCGAGCCGCACATTCACCTAAATTTCGCCTAGACCAGATCAGACCTAACGCGGCCGTATCGATGATGATGATGATGAAATTAATTAGTTCGGGCTGTTCAGATCAAGGCGATCGCCGTGTATGAATTAATTCGGGTTGTTTTGGATCAAAGCGATGGAGCGAACACGTTCCGTATTGTTTGGGGTTGCAATTCCATTACGAATTCTGTTGTGCTCTGAGTGACAAGCGGAATGCCGGCGTCGATCGGGATGATTTGCAACGGTAATTAACAGCTTGTTGTGTATATTTAATGTAAGTGGCAAATTGCAAGGGTGACATTGTATATAGGGCAAGTTTGATACGAGTTAGTATTAGGGTGAGCCATGTTCCGGTTCGGGCTCACTTTCTTATGGAGGAGTAATATTATGTACCAAATGTGTATGTATGGTTGCCTATCGGAGACTCAATTGTCTCAGTTCACTGATCACTGCCTTTGAACCCATCAAGTGACTTTGTCTGGCAATATGTTGAATGTCTAGTGTGATGCTAATTTTATCGACTTGGGTTGTGAACTCGAAGCAGGTAACATAGTAGTCCTGCTACTCTAACGACTGCTCCTCTAAGGCACAACGTTCATTGGGACCATAAACCTGTGAATGGCTTTCATCAGTCGTAGTTTCAATCGAACTAAATTTATGTAAGCGCAATCGGAGGCTCACGAAAAGTAAAAGTTGCACAAACGAGGCGATTTTAACGGCAGATAAGTTACCGACCCCCCCAGGTTTGAAACTTTCCGACATCTGCCGCCCGCATATATCACGACACACGTCAACAAATTTGCAATTCAGAAACAGAAAGTTGGCGGAACGGCGTAAATTCGGGCGGTTCCAAATTAAGCGTGTTCGAAAGCCGTAAATTATTCACGAGCGCCGCAAAGAAACTCTGACTCGGCCGATTCGAACGGGCACCGCAAACATTTCCGGTTTGATTACGTGTTGACGTCGGGAAATTCTTTCCCTTTTAATACAGATTTATATACGACGCGACGTAGAGAATTCGGGATTGCACTGGTTCTACTTGCTCCGATAACAACTAAATTTTGTTAGACCATAATTTGGAAAAGGCGAGTTTTTATATAGCTTGGGAGTCGAACACTTCCGATTATTTACGAGAGAAAGATCACAGTTATCTTCACAAAACCAAGTTTCGACGTGTTAGGTTTCACGATGCAACTGGTTATGGCACGGAACGTGGGAACTCGAGGTCATTCTTGTGCTGCGTCTCTTGTTTATATTGTCACGTTGTAAGGGAAAACGTAGTTATGTTATAAGGGGGTCGCCGCCACGTTACGTTTTCCCTTATATCGGGCACTCGCCTTCCGCGGCGCGGCGGTTAAGCCGATGACCGTACTTGTGAAGTGCTAACTAAGTATATGATTGACTTCTTTTTCTTAAAAGGTACTTGGCGTACTAAATTGCGCGAGTTATTAAATATTTAGAGCCCATTATTGATTGCGTACAAAACTAGGGAATAATAAAGCGGTGAACTCGCCGCCAGATAATTTTTTCCTGACACAAACGAAATTACGACAAAATAAACGACCAGTATCGACGTGAAATCCGTTCGGCCACGAATAAAACGCGAATTAATTCCAGCTCGTGTTCACCAAATTAATATTACGCTCGCTTTAATCGCCGTTTCATATTTCGGAATGTCCGCATGAAACAATTTGGGCGGGCGAACGCGCCGCCCGCGCCGCGGAAAATTGCGTTTTGCTATAATTGAAAATCGATAGGCCCACCAAAGCTCTTCTGTTTGCATTACGTGTCATTAATTTCGAACGCGGTATTTACGGCGGCCGATTGGAATGATAAATGAAGCCGTCAATCTATAATACTCGAAGAATGTGAAAGGCGCGTTCACGTCGAATACGTACAAAGTGAAGTTCTTTCGATTGTATGTTGTTATTAAAAAAAAAAAAAAAACAAATTAGGACGTGTAACAGGTGCATGATTACGTGTAACAGGTTTTTCACTTCACAAGTTTCTTACGAGTCGACTTAAGTCAAATTCGAAGTATCGACTTATTTATTCTAGGGCGTGTGAGGTGGTAGGAAGTTATTTAGAACCTCGCTTAAATAGTCGCGGGAGACACCTCATTGGCTACACGTCACGCCCCACCCACGGATGTTATCATCGCCGGATCCACCCACTGCCCCACTCTCTCTTATAAATAGGGCAACATCAAGTGCAGTACAGCCAGTCTTAACGAAGCAACACAGGCAGCAGCCTATTTTCTAGGAATTTCGTTTTTCATACAGCAAACATCATTCCTGAAATCCCCATCCCCCGTTACTAAGATCATTTTAATCGATATTGAAGTCCTGTAATGGGGTGAACGAATTTCAGCTCAGATTTGTTTGATTTGCAAAATGTTTCCCTTTTAGTTATGCTGAATTGTTACCCCCCCTTCAAATTGTAATATACAGCGCATCCAATTTAGTATTCACATTCTCCCCGAAACTTCCAATTATACTGAAAACACATACGAATTTCATTGCATCCGCGGTTTTCATTTCCGATTAAAACGTCACGTCAGGCTGACACTTTCATATTCTTATTTCCCCTTTCTGCTTACTCGACATTTTTTTATTTTCCCTGCTGCTATCCAACAAAGTCCTGCAATGGTGGGGGGGGGTTGCAATTTTTTGCGTGTTTTGATGCGTCAACGGACCGTTTATTTATTTGCTTCGGCGCCGGGCGTTATCTCCGCTTCGCGACGCTAAATCATCCGTTATCCGACGAGCGGAATCCGCAGTTTGAAATTTTTATCGGGCGGCCGAGTTCACCCCTAATAAATCTTTGGGGTTTAAAAGCAGCCGGGCAACTACATGAAACGCTCATTTTCTAGCGCCGTGTTCGAATGTTACTTGCGTAACGTGCCGTGCTCGCCATTTATAGTTCCTTGTTTTGGAATAGAGGAATTTAGAAGTCACGTCACGATCTGTTTTGTTAAATAACAAAAATTAATGGGTTCTGTGCAAAACAGAGTCGTTTTTATTTAAATTTGAAAAATGTAATGTGGAGGTAAGCGCAAAGTAAATACAGATGGAGAAAGACAAGGATGTAGAAGACCAATACAGAAAGAGAAATGCAGAAGGCGAACGGATTCTGGCCCGAAGGGGTTGATGAAACGTTCCAACGCGAGCGGATTTCACAAATTCCACCCAAAATTAATAACAAGTGGGCCCTAGGACACCCGATTTACTTTAAACCGCAACGAGAAGAGTGAACCAAGATAAACAGCAGCAAAAAAATTAATACAAAAGCAGGAAAATCGGATATATGGGGACCACGTAGCAAGGAAGAAGAGTTACTATAAAGTGTTGGCCTTGACTGTACTTGTATACTTTATGTAAAAACTCCCATGATGTTCCTATGTCAAATATTTTATGTACGGGCCTTCATGAGACGTCCTACATACGCGTATGACCTCAGTAGCGAAAGATACAAGAGGATTTAGATTATACACAGCGAGGCAGTTTTACATTGTGACCTCTGAAGGTTTTAGAACAGGAAACCCATCAATCAAATTAGAAGCAACTTCGTATTTTTATTCCGAAGCAGAGTGGGTTGCCTATTTTCTAATTTTAAGGCGTTACGATTTAAAATAGACACCTTGTAGATGATGCGCAATGTGAAGATCATGGTTAGTTAGGTTTCCGACTTCCTCTGGCTTCAATGCTTTAAATTGATTTCTCTTTGTGGAGTAGTGGTGAACACGACCACACCGGACCACACCAGTCAGTGATATACGTGCAGGTGTCAAGCAACCGACTTAGTTTAAATAAAATAAAATTTTATTCATCTAGGTTATGACGTGATCATTGTCATTTTACAGGTCATTGTTCGCCCATTTTTTTGGATCGGCTTGGTTGGATTTCTGGTCCCGATTTAAAATGGATTTTTCTTTCTAAAATGGTGAACACGACCACGTCGTCAAGTCAGCCGGTGTCAAGCAATCGACTTACCCCCCCCCCTATTCTGTAACATAACGACATCGTTAAATACCGATGATCGTTACTTGGACCAAGCAGTACATAGAAATGTGTTGTATCTAAGCCCTGATTGGTCAAAATATCTCACTTAACGATTATCGGTATTTAACGATGTCGTTATGAGTTACAGATTAGGGTGGTTAGTCTAAATAAAATTAAATTTTATTCATCTAGGTTATGACGTGATCATTGTCATTTTACAGGTCATGTATCGGCCTTTCTTGGATTGGCTTCACATTGTACGTAAATATTAACCTGAATTTTTATTTGAGGCACTTCGACTGGATCTCCGAGCGCCCCTGCGTTACATAAATATGTCGGCTTGATGAGGGCGAACTAAACCGAAATGATTAAACATCAAAAGCCAGGTTAATCCAGTCGCTCAACGGTGATATGTTATCCCTTCTGTTACATCTGCTCGCTTTGATCTGAATTGCGTCGTTCTGAGGGCGAACATTTTGTATTAAATTTGACCTGAACTGCGATACCGCCTTTCCACGTAAAAAAAGCTGGCGCCCGATTACTTTGAAGGTTATTTTTGGTACAGTTTTAGTTTTGGTCCGGACTTGTATATGTAATCATGTTCGAAAAAAGTCAATAGCCGCACGCGTTCACCTAGTGCGTTAGCATCTTCGAACTTCTGCAGACGCTTAAGAACGATGGCTGGCCTAGTCCGGCATTGTCTAGGGCAACAACAAAAGAGCTAAGCATCATTCTCTGGTAAGTTGATGTCATGACGACATTTGCTTCTTCATACACGAGCAAGAGCTAAAAAAATTCGTTAACGATCACCCTCTGGTAAGATGGTCGAGGCTTCTTTAAAAAAAGAAATAACCTCTTCAGAGGGGGGTTGACCTTGAACGATGGGCGCATGCCTTCCGCAAGATTTTTCAAGATCAAAGTGTCCCAGTATCCCGCTTGCTATACTATTCCTGCGTGCAGTTTTTCCAATTTCCGTTATTATTGAGATACCTGCGCATAACATCCAATACGGAACACCTTGTACGATAACCATTCGCTTTGGGAGAACCTGCACATGATTTTTATAATGATGGTTAAGAGTAACGTGACGTGCGAATAAAACAAAGGACATATTAACACTAGCAAGGGGATGTTTTTTTTAAACCAAGAATCTTTTGGCAACAAGTTATTTTGATCCCCACCATAATCGATGGGTTTCTTAGTGAATAAATTAAGTAAGGAAATTATTCTTACCCAAGTTCCTCCTTGAGTTCGGTGTGATGGCCGTATTACTGGGACCAGCAGCCACTTTGACGGCGTTTCTTCGACTCGCAGATAAATCTTGGGTTGTTTAAAAAAAGGAGAGAAAAGCGACGCAGAGGAGCGTTAAAGCGGATTACATAACTCAGACCTCGCCGGGCCCAATTAAAAAATGCAGATTGTTTTCCGTGCTTCTGACACTCCCCAGGGCGCAAAGTGATTATAATTAAGTAAACGTCGGACAAGCACTTCCTTTCGGAAAGTAAGATAAAGGCATCAGTTTTTTTTTTTGTTTTCCAAAAGTCGTTCTTGCTCGTCTCATTCATTAATTAATTACCGCCCCCCCGCCCCGAAACGAAACTCCATTAGGGAATTGCATCGCGCGTCGTTTCGCCATTAAATAAATGGAGGTGTTTAAACGTGGTTTTTATAATGTCTCGGGATGATTGATCGGGGAGTCACGAAACGTGCTGGTTAAGATTGTCGCAGCGTGACGGAGTCGAAGTCGAGTTTGCGTGCCCCGGAACTTTATTAAAATAAAGTCATAAAATTATCATTATGGAAGTTGTAATTAAATGAAATTGCTCTTTTCAATCTGGAATTTTTATTAAAAATTTATGTGGGGCGGTCTTACTTTACATCAAAAGACACAATGTAATAGTCAAGGATGGAAATATTTCACAGTTCTCCGTTCGCATCTCGGAATAAGCTGTTTTAAACATCACGCTCACTCTTGCTTTTATAATAGGATCTGAATGTCCGAGAGCCGAAAAGATCCGGCGAGAATACACTTAAATGTGGCGGCTATTTTAAACAGGTGGTGGTTTGGGGTGGCCTAATCACCAGGAATTTCGTTTTTCTTTCTTATATTCCGACATTAAGTCGATTATTGAATTAGGTCAAAAGTTAATAACTTAAAGTGCCCGATTATGAAGAGTCGATATTTCATAAATTCGATCGGCTATAATCGCGTTCATAATTAAACACCTAGAGGACCCGGAAAGACAAATTGAAAGACTTACGATCCGAGGCTGAACTCGGAAAAAGCTCCAGTGCATTTATCACTTTGACGTAGCGCTGCGCGAAGAAGGTGAAAAATAACACCGGGTTCCGAAGTTCTTATCTTCGTCACATTTCTCGTTGCGAAGCTTTTTTATACTTATCTTTATCTCGCCGTTAATTAATCTTCTTGGATATTAAGCGGGGACCATTCCTTAAAAAGTTGTAACTTCGTTATTCTTTATTCGAGATTCACTCCAACACCAATTTAGTCGTGATTTACAACTGAAATTTTAATTGTTTAGTGCTTTTGATGACGTTGACTCTTTTGCTCTTCTTTCTATACGAAAACTGAAGCGGGGGTCCTCAATTTGTGGTTTCTGATACAGTTGAGTCCTCGGGCAACTGGTCTCTGCGTATCGGCACACGTCGCCGGTGATACTGTCACGTTTGGAAAATTATTATCTAAATTCGTTTTTATTTTTGGAGTCACACAAAATTTAACGCGCGTATTTTTGGGTTTAATTAACAAAATTGTTTAGTTAGCATTTCACAAGTACGGTCATCGACACAGGCTTAGTCGCCGCGGAAGTTGTCTAGCATGAATTACCGACGTCTGCTTAGCTTTCAGGTCAAATTCTTTTTCGGTCGATGGAACTTATGCAAAGTTAACGTTTTAATAGCGGGAATTCCATGCTGACAAATAAAAACCAAGTTGTCTGAACTTCCTTAAGAATGCTACACAATAGTCCGTATTTCATTCAAAACAATTAAAGTGCTCGCTCATTAAATGTGACGCTGACAATTTTGGAACATCGGTCTTTGGACCCGAACCTTGCGAAACGCACTTTGTGGCATCCGGCACGGGTGGTAAAAAAGGGAAATTTATAAATCAAATAGTCGGTAGTTGATTAGTTGTTAATCAATGAGTTGTATAGTCGAAAACAGTCGACAGGCAGTTTCCAGAGTATTCATCAATAAAATTAGTTTAGTGTATTCGGTGAAATTTATTTGTGACTTCTGAATCGGTCCTTTGGGGGCGGCGTTTACTCGAGTGTGGTGCAAAGAGGTGAAGCAATGTAAAATTTAATTAATCATTATGTTTCGTTCGCCAATATTCTGCCCTGCAAGCGAGTGTTCGATATAAGGGAAAACGTAACGTGGTGGCGACCTCCTTATAACATAACTACGTTGACTGTATTTCGCTTACAACGTAACGTAATGGAGGCGCTCTTAAGACAGTTTATTTCTTTTTGGAAACCAACGTTTTCTATAACGTGACAAGGCGGAGTACATCCCCTCCGTTCTTGACGTGGTGTAAGCGCCGAAATTATAACAATCTTTTCGTATCTTGATATGGTAAATGCTTGAGAGTATCTTATTGTGATAATACATTAGGGTTTTCGCCTTGTGTCCGTACAAGAGGGATATTGATCGATCAAGTCGGATTCGGTGGGCTTGTCACACTCACAGGGCTTCAATTATTACGCTTCCGGCAAGGAGTCTTGTTGATTCGTCCCTCCCTCACCGGAGGGACGTTTGGGCTTCCGATCTATGAGATAAATTTCCCTACAAGCAAGTCACTGGTCGACCAACTGAGGACCGGCGATATCGACACACCCATAGGGCTCCAATCAAGTTTTCGGCGAGATCACCTAGTCACAGATCTAAGGAACGCTCCTTATTTATGTCAGTCGAGTTACCGGTAGCTTATTGGGTTTTACACCGGAGGGATGTTTGGGCTTCCGATCTATGAGATAAATTTCCCTACAAGCAAGTCACTGGTCGACCAACTGGGGACCGGCGATATCGACACACCCACAAGTTTTCGGCGAGATCACCTAGTCACAGATCTAAGGAACGCTCCTTATTTATGTCAGTCGAGTCACTGGTAGCTTATTGGGTTTTACACCCTCAATCAAGCTTCTGTTACATTTTATTTTCGACTTAGATAATACCGTTGGGTATACTTCCTTTTGGGGAGGATAGCATACCCTTGTTCTGATTTTTGATACGATACGCATGTGTGCCAAAATTTCCCAGCATCCCTTGCGCGAGTAGACGCGTGATCCATCATTGACTGACTGGTTGTTCGTTGAACTGTACGTGTGAGTTTTGTTCGACGTCTCACCACGGCGCGGCGGTCATTTTTGATGCTGAATTTCGTGTTACCTGAATTTGCGGTGTAACAACAGGCCATCCTTCGGGGTTTTGAAGTTGTTTACTTATTTGAAGCAAGAATTGACTCGGCTGAAGCCGGATATTATGACTTTACGGGCACCTCGCACTCGAACGACTTCGTCGCATTTCGTCAAGAAAACCAACTTTCATCGGAGTTTCTTCTTTGGGTTTGGTTGGAACCCTCTCCGTTCTAACGCTGATTACACTTCTGCGTTTCGTATTTGTGACTGCCTTTTTCCACGTGGCCCCTTCGAACTCGCCGTTGAACGCATCGAGGGACGGGCATAAAGCAACTTCGTCGGCCTAAGAGGACCTTGCGTTTTGCAGGTATAAAGCAGCGTCACCGCCCTAAGAGGGCTTCGCGTCTTGCAGGAATCGCAACCACGGAATTCTAAGGTCGAAACAAACCAAATTATTTCTTTATTTTGTTTTATCCAGAACACTTTTTATTTGTTTTGTGTGCGGTAATATTTAAATTACTACTGTCTTTTTCGTTGAGTTATTGTTCACGTACTTTTCGTTACTCTTAATGATGTAATAGTCACGTAATTGCTGAATTTGTTACTGAATTAATATTCACGTACGATGTAATCTTAAATGAAACAATATTCACGGTTTTTGTCTGTAAACGCTAGCGAAGAGGCCTAATCGCGAACGGTAAATCTTCGGTTTGTAATTTTATATTTTTGGAAACGTTTTGCGACAATTTGTGAGATTAATTTACATATTCTGGGGTGTGCAATATACGACTTTCAACCCTTTTATCTTCGCTTCGGTGTTTCATTTCAGATATACCCTTCCTCTTGTAGCGGTTGCTCTCTTTACTGTGGAATGACGTTTCGACCATCCCTTCCAGCGTGGAACTGCAACTTTTTAGATACCCCATATCACCTTGGGTGTAGCTTGGGTCACCTTCAATCGCTGGTGGCGCCGTTTTCCGAAAACGACGTTTTGTGGTCACGGCTGATTGGCCCCCATTTTGGCCCACGACCGTCTCCACTGAGCTTGGGTACAAAAGGTTTGACCCAGGTAATGTTAACTCCACGGTGTGCAGCAACTGAATGTTTGGTAGGTATAAATTCACTAAGATACTCTGACAAATTTAACGACCAAAAGCGTGAGGTCACATAGTTACGATGTCTCCGGATCTAAGAAACCTGCCTGGTTTGTGTCAGTCCTTTCCCTGGGCAACTGGTCTCTGCATATTGACCTATGTTGCCGGTGGTACGTTGGGGTTCACCCAGATAAGTTTCCGTTCAAGCGGGGCATTGGTCAACCAACTCGAAACGAGTCAACTTACGTTTGACTTACATCAGCCTGATTAACATGTACATCAAATTTCTAATACATTATTTGGACAAATCGATAGGCCACCTTCAGGAGCGACCGAGAAGGAACAAGAACCTTGACGTTGCTTACGTATGACACGCATCAGTCCAGTTTGAAAAATATACTGCGTGATTTCAACCTTCCCATTATCTTATTTGAGGAAATATTGCTATCTGCGAGTTGATAGGCCAACCTTCTTGCCCTCAGCGTAGGGAGGAACGAAAACAAAAGTCACCCACAGGCAATTTAATGAGAATGAAAAAAAAAGGAATGCAGTTACGTACTCGTACGTAACTCTCTCAATTTCTTGATCGTAAAAAGTTTCATAATTTATTCGTAAATCATCGTATAAAGCGGAGGTGATTATATGAAAAGTCTTGAAAATAAAATTCGTTCTGAGCACTTGAAGCAGTCCTTTCCAGGAACGATTAAGGAAATGATTCGCGAAAAATGCTCCTGCGGCCCCGCAGATTTCATTACGTCCTCCAGCGGAGACGAATAAATCCAATTATCGGAGCACGTTCCCGATTCATACTCTCCTCGTAATTTCTTCCTTTGAGCGGGGCCCCCGCTCGATTTTCGAATATTTTCCGGGCCCCTTTGACGCTCGCCGCGGCGCTCACCTTTGAGAAGAGCGAAATTAAATTGAAAACTCGCAGTAATTGAGATAGACGAGAGAGGGAGGTTTTTTTCTTGGTGGAGGCGCCGTTTCGCTTTTGTTATTCGGCGCGCCCGGTCGGGAACTGGCTCGGATGCTTATTTGTTTATTCCGAATGTCGATGGGGAAAGGCGTTTCGGGGTGATCGATTTCGCCTGAGACCCCCCCGACACCTGCAGCTGACTGCGACGTCGTCTTGCTGATTTGCTGATGATCAAATTGAATTTTGATGACACGTTTTGCATGCCAGAAAGAAATTCTCCTAGAAATATCCGAAACTTAAAGGTCAGATGTGTGAGTAAAAAAAAAATCGCAGACTCTAAAAAAAAAAAGGAAACCTTAAATACAGAAGACGATTTTGGTATCACCTCATCACGGTTTTGACCTCCCGAACCAATCAGAGCGCTTAAGCAGCACGGATACACACAGAAGAATTTGAAGAACATAATTCAGTTGCTGTGAAGAAGGGATAGCGAAAGTATAGAATTCATAAAAAGTGCAAATTAAGAAAATCAATTGGCGCCCAACGTGGAGCCAATTCTTTCTGATCTGTAGTAAGATAAAGTGATGTACAAGCTGCGCGATGTAAACGGACGATTATGTATTATCTCGTTTGTGAGTTGTATAAAAGATGTAAATCCAATAATTCAAAAATTTGTAAAGAATTTTTAAGTTATCAAACTCTCTTGAACATGACTGCGCGCTGAGTTAAATTGGGGGCAAAATTATTTAGATTACGAAAGCAGCTTCAACTTATATAACGGCATTATTACGTCGATGAACTAAAGCGAGCTCGCCTGCTGCGCTCATAAGTGGTAAGAGTAACTAACAATGAAGAGCGTCAAACAAAAACACAAGAAAGCTCCAAACAAGTTTCCAGCAAAATGGCGAGCGAACAAGGAACACTCTTTTTGCTTCAGTTTATTTTTAGTTCCTCGTGAATTTAATAACACGTCCAGCCTGCAGCTTTATTGTTAATGTTTTCGTTCTTAATTACACCGTGGTCTTTGAATTAAATAAATAAACAAACAGAGTTTCCCTTCCGATGCAGGCTGCAGCGAAACGCGTGTTTAATTTCCTCCTCGCAGTTTAATTCCTTATTAAGTTTCGCGACCGCGAAACTTCGCGAGGGATTTACCGGGGATTTGTAAGTACATGTACGAAACTCAACATGACACCGAGCTCAAGTTAGTTTTTAAACAAAAATCCCTAACACCGGGCTCAAAACTTGAGTTACATACACGTCACGGAGTAATAATAAAATTTCAAGCTCAATTATGCAAGTCGATGATAGTCTAGTAACGTCAGTAAGCTCAATTTCTTTATGTAAATAAATAGTGCAGCTGCGCAACCTTGGCTTTATTTACTAATCTCATATTTCATAAATATTCATATTCGCAGGTATACAACCTTTATCTTGTTTACTATAGCAGTCTTGGCAGAACTATTTTGTTGTATACACATAGTCTTGATGAAGTTTGTACTTATCAGCTAATTTATATTATTGTGTCGCAAAATAAATTTTCAAGCTCAATTACGGAAGCTGATGATACAGGGTGATTGATTAATAAATGATCTGGTGTTGTCGCACGGGTGTAATTTACTTTCGTTACATCCGTCGGGGCGCAATTTAGCTAAACATAGGATCTCAGGTGCGCGTGACACTAATCCGAGTGACATGTGCCAAGGTAAATTCCAATTTGTCTGCGTTAGTAGCAGACACCATCCGGAATTGATCCCGGAATATCCGGCAGCTAAACGCGCGGAATGTTCGCGTCTTGTTGAAATTAGAGCGAGCGACTTCCAGTTAATTAGAGCGGTTTCCGGTAAACACCGTCTGTTTTCATCTTGTTGTATCATCGTTAGGTCGTATTCGATCGAATCGAATCGTTCCGAGGTGTAATCGTTTGTTTGCATGCTATAAATTATACAGGGTGTATTTTTCTACGACTACTATTATACTAGACAAACTCCAAACACTAGTCTCATTCGCAAACAAAAAGATAATTAAACCAAATTCTTGTTCAATGGAAATTTTTATATTTTATATTTTATTTTATATCAAAAGACACAATATAATAGTCAAAGATTGAAATATTTCACAGTTCTCCGTTCGCATCTCGGAATAAACTGTTTTAAACAACACGCTCACTCACGCTTTTATAATCGGATCCCTGAATGTCCGAGAGTCAAAAAGATCCGACGAGAATACACTCAAATGTGGCAGCTATTTTAAACAGGTGGTGGTTTGGAATGGCCTAATCACCAGGAATTTCGTTTTTCTTTCTTATACTCCGACATTAAGTCGATTATTGAATTAGGTCAAAAGTTAATGACTTATAGTGCCCGATTATGAAGAGCCGATATTTCATAAATTCAATCGGCTATAATCGCGTTCATAATTAAACTCTTAGAGGACCCGGAAAGACAAATTGAAAGACTTACGATCCGAGGCTGAACTCGGAAGAAGCTCCAGAGCATTTATCATTTTGACGTAACGCTGCGCGAAGAAGGTGAAAAATAACACCGGGCTCCGAAGCTCTTATCTTCGTCGCATTGCTCGTTACGAAGCTTTTTTATACTTATCTTTATCTCGCTGTTAATTAATCTTCTTGGATATTAAGCGGGGACCATTCCTTAAAAAGTTGTAACTTCGTTATTCTTTATACGAGGTTCACTCTAATACCAATTTAGTCGTGATTTACGACTGAAAATTTAATTGTTTAGTGCTTTTGATGACGTTTGATAACTTTTGATAACTGAAGCGGGGGTCCTCAATTTGTATCGAGTTCTATGGTTTCTGATACTCGATACTCAAGTCTGAGCTCGTCACGCCCATGTGCTCCAATCAAGTTTCTGGCGAAATCATCTAGTCGCGATGAATCGCTATGTTCCGGACCTAAGAGACTCGCCTGGTTGTGTCAGTCAACTGGGCAACTGGTCTCCGCGTATCGGCATGCGTCGCGTCGCCGATGATACATTGGGGTTTACGCCCTCCCAGGTAAGTCTCTGTACAAGGGGGATATTGGTCGACCAAGTCGAAATCATGGGCTTGTCACGCTCACAGGGTTTCAATTAAGCTTCCGGCAAGAGGAGTTCTTGGTTGGTGCCAGGCAGGATGCTTGGGCTTCCGATCTCTCAGATAAATTTCCGTACAAGCAAGGTACTAGTCGATCAACCGAGGACCGGTGGTATCGTCACACCCACTCAACATTCACGACCTCGAAACGTTCTGAAAATATGTAAATCCGACATTATACGAAACAGTTTTACGGACTGTTCGATTTGGTAGATTGGAATCGTTGATGTAAAGAAGAACAGTGTTTTTCTCCTCTCGAATGTCAGCATTACTGATAGGCAGTAGTGGCGCAGCTATTAGTTGAGGTAAAGCTAAACTAGAGCTGTGATGATGTTGTTCTGTAAGGAAGAAAAGAAAAACATCAGCAAAAGAAGAAGAGTGGTGACCAGAAAATCTATTGGAAAAATATTACATTGAACATCAGCTGCGCCCGCAATAAGAAGAATTTAAGGCAATAGCAGCCCTGAGAGAGTCCTTCTGTAAGAAAGGACCAAACCAATTTAATTGAACATCAGCAGTAGTAGTAGTAATGGCCCAGTGGAAGTACTCTTGTAATAAAAGACGAAACGTCGGCAGAAGAAGTATAGGTAAGTAGCCAGAAGAAGATTTATTTGGACAACGAAAGAAGGAATGTGGTGATCTTTTAAGACCTGGTGAAAACAACAAGCAACAACAGCAACAAGAAGAACAATAGCAGAGACAGCCCCTAGAAAGTTCTTTTGTAATAAAGTACGACACGTCAGCTGAGGAACTGTATAATATTTGGACTACGTTTTGAAAGGAAGAAAAAAAAACATCAACAAAAGTTGGAGAGTGGTGACCTAGTTCTGTTGGAACAAATATTAAATTAAACGTCAGCAGCGGCAGCAACAGGAAGTAGCACACCCGAAGTCCTATTGTAATAAAGGGTGAAACGTCCCGTCGGCAGAGAAAGTATGTCATTAGAAGAAGATTTATTTGCACATTTAACGATTGTGATTTTCTTGTTCTGAAAGGAAGGAAAAAACAACATCAACAAAAGACGAAGAGCAGCGAAACGTCGACAGAAGGAGAATAAGACACAGGAAGTTATAAGGAAGACTTATTTGGACATTTTGACATAACTTTGCTGATGTTCTAAAAGGAAGAAAAGAAAACATTATGAAAGAAGAAGAGTCCGGGTGGAAAAAATATGTAATTGATGGTCATCAGTTTTCTTTCTTCTTAACATCCTTTCTTGTCTCTTCTTGTGACATTTCTTTTCCTTCTTCTCCAACAATTCTTTAAACTTATCTTTTCTGGTGTCAACAGTATAGCCGAAATTTCTTCGTACTTCTTCAAATCGTCTGTCCACTTACAACTTTTATTCTCTTGGGCTTTCTTTCTTCCCTCTTACAAGGTACTTCTTTTCCTTTTTTTCCAGCATTATTTTTATCTCTCGTATTTGAATCAACAATATAGCCAAAATTTCTTCGTACTTTGTACTACCTGTGATCATTTCGTAATCTAAAAGGGTCGATAAATTACCGTGACACCCTCCATGTCCTAACTACCGGGCCACTCTTTAAAACGTAACAAACGTTCGACGGTTACAGCCTCGCGACGCGACGTTCCGAAAATGTCATGACACATGACGACTTAAGTTAAGAGCGCATCAATGGAGGGCGGAAACTTAAAAGCCCTGTGATCATTTCGTTATTTAAAAGGGTCGACTCGCTTCAGACCAGTTTGATTCGACCTTCCCATTATCTTATTGGGGAAATATTGCTATATGCGAGTTGACCTTTTTGCCCTCAGTGTAGGGAGGAACGAAAACCAAAGTCACCCATAGACATCTTTTAAATTTGCGATTTTTCCACTCTAATAAAATACTAAACATTAATGAATTTAAAAGCTATCTTTTAAGTGGTTCAAAAACCGAAAAATTCCGATTAACTACGAATAAAAATGTCCAGGTTGGATCAAGTGTAACTTGATGCACTCGTGTTCCAGTACAGATCCAGGTGTTCATGTGTCGTCGCGACGCGCCTCAGATCGAGCGCTTTTCGTCATGTTTTGTTTATAATTATTGCATTCTATTTAAAATAAATAAATGTCTGTACAGAATATCGGCTTCTCAGGCAGAATGCAGGTGTTCATGAGTCACCTCACTGATTGTCCGATGAAAATTGTATAACAAATTATTTTTTATTTGAAAATCAAAATCAAAATCTGAATCAAAATCTCTGTTTTTAAAACTAAAAATCGTGCGAAAAAGGGCGATTAAAGCACGTCGTGTTTTAAAGTTGCCTAGGGAACAACACATACAATCTCCACGTTAACGATTCAAAATGCGATCCACAGGCAACTTTACAAAATGAATTTAAATTTTAATGTCGTTCTAATTTTCACATTTTAGCGCAGGTGTAATAAAAAATATCGTATAATACACGTGCATAGGAGCCTTTAAAGCACTTGCGTCGCGCTTGCTTTAAAGGCTTTCTTATGCACTTGTATTATAAGATACTATTAACGGGCACTTAAAATTTGCACAATCGCACGACGTTTCACCATCAGGTCGTCAGGAGTGAAAATAAATAATTGCATTTTATTTAAAATAAACGAACTTCTGTACAGAACACCGGTTTCTTACACTACATGATTGTGCGAGAGTTCTAGAGATCTTTAATACAGAGAGTAAAGACATGAGGTGACAGATTGGAAGATTAATGGTGGAATGAACAGTTGACCAATCAATGAATCTTCCAAATTACTACTTGATGTCTTTACTCTCTCTATAAAGGACTCTAGAATTCTCGACTCTGCTATAAAAGCAGAACTCGGCGCACAATTTGGATCAGTTTATATTTAGAAAACGCAGAGTGCGATTAATAGCGATTCGTTGAATGATAAGTTATAGAAATGCTACTTGTTAGAAAAATAGCTACAGTTTGTTAATTTATGTTTTTAATGTGTCAAACAATTAAAGTTTGTTTCATTTAGACGACGAATATTTCTTCGAAATCGTAACAAGGTATTCTCAAATAAGACGCAATTAATTTGAAAAAAAAATCGAAGCAATTTTTATTACTTTTTCTTATCACCAAAGATCTTTACCGAACGATTTAAGCATCTTTTGTTTTTGGCTAATTGGCCTATTTTAACATTTTTTTAATCAAAATTTTGACATTTTGAATGACACGTTCAACTGTTGCAAATTTCTGAGCATTCGGCGAATTTAAACAATATTTTAACGAACGTGGTCATCGAACTTGAATTGTTACAAGCTTCGCCGGTATTTTGACAGGTGCTGTCATCCACGTTCAACTGTTTCAAATTTCACCCACATTTTGACAGATACGTCCAATTGTTTCAAATTTCGGCAACATTTAGCAAATTTCAATAATATTGCTGCTCGAATCTTGTCATCGACTTGAATTGTTTCAAGCTTTGCCGGTACTTTGACAGATGCTGTCGTCGACGTTCAATTGTTTCAAACTGCAGGGAGTTTTTGACAGATACCTTCAAATGTTTCTAATTTCGGCAACATTTAACAAATTTCAACAATACTAATGCTAGTCTTATACTTAACCTAAAATATATAGGAAACGCTGATTCTAATTTAAATGAAAAGAAAAATCATATTAATTTTATTTCTGATGCAACATTTTATTGAAATTATAAAAGCGTGGGAATTTTTAAAAAATAAAATTCTGCAAACTTTCCGAACGTCTCCTAATTGAACGCGTTTTCCGAATAAACATATCGTTTAAAAATAAATCATCTGAACGTACCCCAAGGTCAAAATTTAATTTTTTAAAGTACCTATACCTAGTACATAAATAAACTGAACTAATTTGCAATTAAAATCAATTCGACAATCGAATCGTCTTGAGACTTAAAATTACAAAATAAATTTTATGAAAATTTACTCACCAAAAATAAAACAAGAACTGTCAAAATGAATGATGGATCTTCTTTTGTTTTTCAAGAAAAATGCAAAAAAGCAGTTGACGCATGCAGAAGAGGACGATTTTTTAAGTTTGGTAAAATTTTCTGAACATATCCTTAAATTCAAACACATTTTCTGAACGTACCCCAATGTCGAAAAAAGGCAAACCTATTTTTTTTTTAAACAAAAGATGACGGAGGTAAAACTGAAAGTGATAAACAAAAGACAACCCAATCGCCTTGACATAAAGTTTCAAAATTAATTTTACAAAAATTTCTCGGTGGAAATAAAGCTAGTCAAGAGAAATGATGGATTGTCATTTGTTTTTCAAGAAAAATGCAAAAACAGTTGATGCTCGAGAAAGAGGACGATTTTTTAAATTCGATCAAACTTTCTGAACGTTTTCTCAAATTGTACGTACCCCAATGTTGAAATAAAAGCAATTACATTTTTTTATAAAAACAAAAGACGACGGAGGTAAAATTAAAAGTGATAAACAAAAGACAACCGATTCGCCTTGACGTACAGTTTAAAATCAATTTTATGAAAATTTCTCGCCGAAAAGGAAGTCAAGAGGAATGTTGGATCGTCTTTTGTTTTCCAAGAAAAATGCAAAAACAGTTGACACAAACAGCTGGCAGGACAATTTCTTAAATTTGATTGAATTTTCTGAACGTTTTCTCAAATTGGACAAATTTTCTGAACGTATCTTTAAATTCAAACTCATTTTCTGAACGTCCCCAATGTCGAAAGAAAAGCAACTCTATTTTTTATAAAAACAAAAGCGGAAAACGAAAAGGTGAAACGAAAAGTGATAAACAAAAGACAACTGAATCGCTCTGACGTAAAGTTTTAAAATCAGTTAAGAAAATAAAGTCAAGAGGACGTCTTTTGTTTTTCAATTCAGAAACAGTTGACGCATGGAAAAGAGGACGATTTCTTAAATTTTATCAAATATTCTGAACGTTTTCTATCAAATTGGACAAATTTTCTGAACGTATCCTTTAAATTCAAACACATTTCCTGAACGTACCCCAACATCGAAACAAAAGCAATTCTATTTTTATAAAAACAAAAGACGACGGAGGTAAAACAAAGCCATAAACAAAAGACAACCGAATCGCTTTGACGTGAAGTTTCAAAATCAATTTCTCAATTTTATGAAAATTCTCAATTTTATAAAAAAAATTCGATTTTATGAAAATTTCTCAATTTTATGAAAATTCTCAATTTTATGAAAATTTCTCAATTTTATAGCTGAAAATAAAGTCAAGGCGAATGATGGATCGTCTTTTATTTCTCAAGAAAAATGCAAAAACAGTTAGTGCATGGAAAAGAGCACATGATCAAATTTTTTGAACGTTTTCTCAAATTGGAAAATTTTCTGAACATATCCTTAAACTCAAACACATTTTCTGAACGTACTTCAAAGTCGAAAGAAAAGCAATTCTATTTTTATAAAAACAAAAGACGACGGAGGTAAAACTGAAATTTTCTCGCGGAAAATAAAGCAAGAAAATAACGTCAAGAAGAATGATGGATCGGCTTTTGTTTTCAAGACAAATGCAAAAACAGTAGACGCATGAAAAGAGGACACGATTTCTTAAATTTGATCAAATTTTCTAAACGTATTTTTCTCAAATTGGATATTTTTTTTGAACGTATCGTAAAGCAGTTTTTATATAAACAAAAGACGACGACGGTAAAACTATTTGAAAGTTATAAACAAAAGACAACTGAATCGCCTTGATGTAAAGTTTCAAAATCGATTTTAAATTTTTCGCTGAAAATAAAGCAAGAAAATTAAGTCAAGGGGAATGATGGATCGACTTTCGTTTCTCAAAAAAAGATGCAAAAACAGTTGACGTATGGAAAAGAGCACATGATTGATCAAATTTTCTGAACGTTTTCTCAAGTTGGACATTTTTCTGAACACATTTTGTGAACGTACCCCAATGTCGAAAGAAAAGCAATTATATCTTTAATGAAAACTAATTAAATTAAAATAAAGAACACAGAAAGGTCAAATTTAATATTTTCGTGTTTTGTTTAGTTCTTGAATTGTTTGCAAAGAATTACAACAACAGTTATTAACAAAACAAAGAATGAACAAGTACCTAGTGTAAAATTCCATTTCATATGTTTTATTCAGTACTTTTACACATTCTTGGTAATCTTCCGTGGTATTCACCAGGGGAACTACGTAAATTTACAAAATGCACTTTATTTTACCTATATTTTCCAGTAATTTCTAGTAATTTTACCACAACACATAATCATTAAGATAATTTACACGCGTTCTCTGTAAATACACATACTTCAATAGTTTAGTGTAAATAATTCAATATTTTCAAATTAAAATTATATATTATTGTAATTTTGAGTTACAGTTTACTATTAATACGTAAAATGTACAACATTTTACAAGAATTAAGGAAAAGTAAATGTAATTTTATGTAAAATTCAAATCGTTCAAATCACATCAATATTCTATGTAAAAAATGTGTAGTTCTACTGCCATTTTTATCAGTGTACTTTTTTTTAATGGTTTTCAATATAAAATATAAAATTATTTGTATTTACACACACTGATCCACAATTTGCATATTTTAAATATATTTGCTGAGCTTGGGCTCCGTTTTTTTTTAATTAAATTTCTGAAAGCCCTACTTCTACTTATGATTGGAAGAAAATACATTTTCTTTTAAATATTAGTTTAAATTAATATCTAGTTAAATACTTCAGGAAATTGGGAATTTTATTTTACATTTAAAAGAGACCATTTTTTTCGGTAAATAAAATATAAAACAAAGAATTCAAGAAAAGAAAGTTCGTTCCCGGTGAGCGCAATTTATTTTTACATTCTTACGTGCAAAGGCTATTTTTGATTTTAATCTTTAATAGAAAAGTGAAGCCTTAAGTATATTGCTTTTATTTAATAGAGCGCGAAATTTAAATCCCATAAAAAATTCAAATAAATACCTGGTGATTTGCCTCAATTCAAATTTCATTTCATTTCGGAACTTGTTCATTTAAATCGAATTTACATACACGCATCATGTTAAAAAAATATTAAAAATAGTTTTAGCTTAATTTTTTTTTTTTTATAAAAGGCTATTCCCTAATGTTCAATAAATTAATAATTAAGAAAAAATAAAATAAAACCGCCGATGCCTTTACCTAATTTTCCTTGCATTTAAATTTTTCAACGAGAAAGCTCGGAGCACATGGTCGAGATCGCGCCAATTGTTCTGATACGGGCGACCGGAACGCACGAGAGCTTTCCGGTAACTAAAAGCGCCCGCGTTCGCTTGCAACGGGGGCGCGCGCGTCGCGAAGGATTAGAAAAGGACGACGCTCCGAAAAGTTTACGAGCAGAGCTTTTATAGCAACGATCGTTGGGTCCTCAATACGACGCATAATGAGCACGACGTTCCTGCCCTTGAAACAGACCAACAGGTTCCTCGAATTCACCTACCCCAGTTCCGGTCAACCCCCTATACATATAAAAGACGAATTAATAAGGAAATAATTCAATGAAAATATTTTACCGGAAACTATTGTGAGATTGTCGGGATCTTAAACTAAACAGACGAATTAAATAAATTTCCTAACTTAAGCTTCAGTTTAAAATGAATCCCTGAAACTTGTATGAGTCTGTGTAATAAATGTCGCATTTGCAGTGTCCTGAACAGTAACGCGATTCGCTAGTAAATTTTAAACTAATTATTGAATCCTGCAAGGCACTAGGCGATCTGAAAGGTAGAGATTTTGCCCTGTATATTGTTACGGTATAAATCGAAACAAGGGGCATAGCGTAGCTTAAATATTATAATAAACATAAATAAATACAGACAAACATAATTGTACAAAGTTCAACTTACCCTAACAGCACACTTTAACAAAATAGAGCCTACATCATGCTCTGATAGCAACTAGTTTAAGATCTTCCTCTTTATGCAGATCGTGGGTTTTTATACAAAGTGCAACTCGAGCAATTCCGAGTTGTTACGAGACCGGAAAGGTACGATAGATTACGAGATACTTGAAATCCGTTTTAACTTGTTCAAGGTTCTGCACTTGCAGAGGGCACATGTCGAGGTCGCGCTAGATGCAATTCTCTTATCTCAAATTCGCTAAATGAATCTAATATTTTAATTTACTTTCGCCTTGTCACAATATCATAAAATTTATAAATGTCTTACGTCATGTAAGCATCGATAAGGGCGTCTGTGAATCCAGTCGTCGCTTCACTCCTGCTACTATGTAATAAAATAGTTACTACCGGCAAACGAAATGATAAGTTTGAAGTTGAATAGGTAGCCATGACTCAAGTTCCCGTTTAATTTAACCTAAGAAGTCTAGTCTTAAATATGTCAATGTCAAGCATAAACATTAAAGTAAAGAGCTTACACCTTTAAATATTAAAATTGAAACGTTACAAGTTCACTTCGCAAGGAGATGCAAATCTCGTTTTCAGGACCTCACCTCCGAGTCCTGACGTTCTTAAGTAAACTTTCAGTGTGACACAAACTAGCCGGGCGTTGCAGATGAAGTCAAACAAACTTTTCTTTCAAAGTTCATCTCTCACGGAAAGTCTCTTTAACCACCTCATCCTAAGGCTCCCGGCCAACTTTCCAATCCGAGTTCATAAAATCTGAAGTTCACTTCATAATAAAACCGTCCATTGGTTCGCCGTCGTCTTTTTGTGTTCTTTCCCCAATTTACTTCCTGGAAATCGAGTCGATACAAAGCGCACGTATTCAATCAAAGGCCCGTTCCTTATGGAGTGCCTCTTTCGAGAGGAGAGAGAGAGAGAGGGCCGGACGCACAATTATTCTCGTTCGGACGAGTTTATCTCAATGAAAAATAGTTTCGTATCGGCGCGCTTTCGATCAGAAGAGGGCTCGTTTAATTCGTCCTTTGTTGTTGACGGAAATGGGAATTCGGGGCAACATTTATTATTTACGTAGAAATGATTCATCGCGTTGTTGGAAAACCGCAAATTGTTTTGGTTGGATAATGGACTTATTTATTAATTATCATGCGAGCAAAACTTACATTTATATTTTAGCTAATAGACTTGACTTGTGTGTTTTGTTAGTTTTTGAGATTTATGGACGTGAAGTTGTTTATTTTGAACTTATCGAATACGCCGCCGCTAGCTGTCGCTGTAGGCGAATGTGGGAAATTTAGTTTCGTTGTAAATGCAAAATAGTTAACAGACGGATCGACAGAGTTTGCAAGTCTAAATCAATATTACATGAACACTGGAAATCACTTGCGTACAAGCTTTCAAAATACGTTCGCATTAAAAAAAAAACAATAGACGACAACAGAATACTTAATTCTACTATGAGAGTTGAGGTGTAATATTTTAATTATGAAAATCGTTGTTTATACAAGTACGAGTTCGGTTTGCAAATTAAACAGAAAAATGAGACACTAAGTCAACAGTAGACAAAAAAGATTTATGATGAAAGCAGTGAAAGTGAGCTCAAAGTTTACAGTTAAAAGTGTAACTGTGAATTTCAAATTATCTAAACATAATTATCTAAACATAGGAATCAGTACTGTTTGTGCAATAATAATAAAACACCTCAAATCCAGTCAGCAATAGACAATGACTTACATTAACGCTTTCAGATGTAACACATAATAGAAAACGATTAATTAAAGAAGTTATGACAAAGTTGGCAGTTCGAGAGAAAAATTATTTGAAATCGAATCAATAATCTTCTGATAATAAAAAGCAATACTGAATCAACAGTAGTAAAAAAACGATTAAAGCAATAAAAGCGAGCTCAAAGTTTTCAATTAAAACATAACCACGTGTTTGAAATTATTTCAATATAAGAGTCCGTATTGAATGTGAAATTAAACAATTGAAATCGAGTCAGCAATAGACAATGACCTACAGTGTCGCAGCTTTCAAATGTAATAATAAAAAAAGTTATGACTAAGCTTGCCGTCCGAAACAATATACTGAAGATTTATTTCTGTTTACAAATAAAAAAATCAACACTCAGTAATCAACACGAATCAACAGTAGACAAAAATTCGGTGAAAACAAAATATACTGATTCACACCAAAGCGGCTTTCAAGTGTAATAAAAAAGTTATGACAAAGTTTGATTGAATCAACAATAGATTAATGATTTATTATTGATTACAAATACAAAAGCAACACTGAACCAACAGTAGACAAAAGAATTATGAAAACAATGAAAGCGGAGCTCAAAGTTTTCAATTAAAACTTAACTACAAGTTTGAAATCTTTTTAAAACAAGAGTCAACAATGACTATGTAGGAATCAACAACTTGAAACCGAGTCAGCACTAGACAATGATCGGCAGCAACGCGGTGTACTAATAATAATAATAATAGAAAACGATTATTTAAAGAAGCTGGAATCGAATCAACAATAGACTGATGATTCTTAAACTATTTATAAATAAAAAACGCAACACTAAATCAATAGTAGACAGAAAAATTGCGATTAATTGCGAGCTCAAAGCTTTCAATTAAAACTTAACTGTTACTTTGAAATCATTTAGAAACAAGAGCCAATATTGAATAGTTTGAAACCGAGTCAGCAATAGACAATGATTGGCAGCATCGTGGCGTACAAATGCAATAATAGAAAACGATCATTTAAAGAAGCCAGAAGAGAGTTGGCAGTCCGATAAAATTTTTTTTAAATCGAATCAACAATCGACTGACGATAAAAAGCAACACTGATTCAACACTAGTCAAAAAAATTACGATAAAAGCAATGAAAGCGAGTTTAAAGTTTTCAATTAAAACCTAACAACGAGTTTGAAATTATTTAAACGTAAGAGTCCTTATTGACAGTGTAATTAAACAATTGAAACCGAGTCAGCAATAGACAGTGACCCTCAGCATCGCAGCTTTCAAATGTAATAGTGATAACTTTTTTAAATAATCGTTTTAATTAAGTTTGTCATCCGAAGCAAAGTTATTTGATCGAATCAACAATAAACTGATGATTTATTACTGCTTACAAATAAAAAATCTGCACTCAGTAGACGAAAAAATGCGAATCAACAGTAACCAAAAAATTCGATGAAAAGAAAATATTGCAATTATTGGGAGCTCAAAATTTTCCATTATAAGAAACCATTTAAATACAAGTATCATTACTGATAATAAAACACTTGAGACCGAATCAACAAAAAGTACTGATTCGCAGCAAAACGACTTTCAACCGTAATAAAAACGTTGTTATCTAAAGAAGTTATGACAAAGTTTGCCGTCAGAAAGAAAAATGATTTGATCGAATCAACATTAGATTGGTGATTTGTTATTGTTTACAAGTACAAAAGCAATACTGAATCAACGGTAGACAAAAAAATACGATGAAAGCAATGAAAACGAGCTCAAAGTTTTCAATTAAAACTCATTGATTTCATTTAAAAACAAGAGTCATTATTGATTATGTAATCAACAACTTGAAACCGACTCATCAATAGACAATGATTGGCAGCATCGCGGCTTTCAAATGTAGTAACAGAAAATGATTATTTAAAGAAGCTAGAAGAGAGTCGGCAGTCCGATAGAAAAGTTGTTTGAAATCGAATCAACAATAGACTGATGATTTTTATACTATTTCCAAATAAAAAAGTAACATTAAATCAACAGTAGACAGAGAAATTGCGATGAATTGCAAGTTCAAAGTTTTCAAGTGAAACTTGTGATTTTGAAACCATTTAAACTCAAGTATCAATATTGATTATGTAATCAACAACTTGAAACCGAGTCAGTAATGGACAATGATTGGCAGCATCGCGCTTTCAAATATAATAACAGAAAACGAACATTTAAAAAGGCTAGAAGAGAGTTAGAAGCTCGATAGAAAAGTAGAAGCTCGATAGAAAAGTTATTTGAAATGTTTATACTATTTACAAATAAAAAAACAACACTAAATCAACAGTAGACAAAAAAATTGCAATGAGCTCAAAGTTTTCAACTAAAACTCAACTATGACTTTGAAATCATTTAAACACAGGAATCAATATTGATTGTGTGATTAACAATTTGAAACGTACGTACGTGGCGTACAAATGTAATAATAGAAAACAATCATTTAAAGAAGTTAGAAGAGTTAAAATTATTTGAAATCGAATCAACAATAGACTGATGATTTTTATGCTACTTACAAATAAAAAAGCAAGATTAAATCAACAGTAGACAGAAAAATTGCGATGAATTGCGAGTTCAAAGCTTTCAAGTATAACTTAACAGTGATTTTAAAATCACAAGAATCAATATTGATTATGCAATCAACAACTTGGAACCGAGTTAGCAATAGACAATGATTGGCAGTATCGCGCATTCAAATGTAATAGGTAATAGAAAACGATCATTTAAAAAAGTTAGAAGAGAGTTGACAGCCCAAGAGAAAAGTTATTTAAAATCGAATCAACAATAGACCGATGATGTTTATACTATTTACAATTAAAAAAACAACACTGAATCAACGGTCGAAAGAAAAATTGCGATTTTTCAAAGTTTTCAATTAACACTCAACTACAAGATTGAAATAATTTAAAAGCAAGACTCAATATTGACTTTGTAATCAACAATTTGAAACCGAGTCAGCAATAGATAATGATTGGCAGCATCGTGGCGTGCAAATGCAATAATAGAAAGCGATCATTTATAGAAGCTTGAAGAGAGTTGGCAGACCGAAAGAAAAATGATTTGAAATCGAATCAACAATAGACTGATGATTCTTAAACTATTTACAAATAAAAAACGCAACACTAAATCAATAGTAGACAGGAAAATTGCGATTAATTGCGAGCTCTAAATTTTCAATTAAAACTTAACTATTACTTTGAAATCATTTAGAAACAAGAGCCAATATTGAATAGTTTGAAACCGAGTCAGCAATAGACAATGATTAGCAGCATCGTGACGTACAAATGCAATAATAGAAAGCGATCATTTAAAGAAGCTAGAAGAGAGTTGCCACTCCGAGAAAAAAATTATGTGAAATCGAAACAACAATAGACTGTTGATTTACGACAAAATCTGAAAACTGTTTTCTTTAATTTTGGAAGTTGATTTTGTAGACAAATCAATACAGTTTAAAATAGAATCAGTAAAAGTAACTAGTTGACCTGACTATGACACGAGTTTTACTTTGACCTCAATCCGATTGAGATCTTGACACGA
This sequence comes from Dorcus parallelipipedus, assembly GCA_958336345.1. NCBI lineage: Eukaryota > Metazoa > Arthropoda > Insecta > Coleoptera > Lucanidae > Dorcus > Dorcus parallelipipedus. The sequence goes on from OY284480.1 coordinate 38,287,924, forward strand.
GTTTTACTTTGGCCTTGATCCCACTCTGACTATGGCACGAGTTTTACTTTGGCCTCGATCCAGCTCCGATCTGATCCCAGGCCGATTCGATTTCGACCCTCTTTAAATTTTTGTGTTTTTCAATTCAAAAAGATACTGAGGCTGACATACGAATACTTAACCAGTATAACTTTGACCCCGATTCGATCCCAACCCGAGCTGCACTTTGACCTCGATCCTCGATCTACATATAGTTGGCCAATTGTATTCTAACCTCGCTCCAACCCCAGCCGGATCCCTTACGATTTTGTCTCTTTTTGTTCGCTCTGCTTTTTTTAAAGTTTTGTGTCACCCCGAGCCGACATGAATCCCCTTTTGTACTTTCATCCTTTTTAATTCGGAAAGACCCCGAGACTGAGGCTACTCTTAACGTCGATCCGACTTCGTCCCGATCTCAAATCGTTCCCACCTCGATCCTTTGACTTTTGCTTCTTTCAATTCGGAAAGATCCCAACCTAACCCGCTTTGACCCCTCAGACGCGATCCAACCCCAAGCCCCTTAAGTGTTCGTTTCTTTTTTTCAATTCGGAAAGATCCCGAGTATTTGAACAGTCATACTCTGACCTTGACTCGTCTCTGATGTTTATAACCATAGGGTTACTGACTTAAACTTAACTTACAGTTTTAGTGGCATCTAAGTGAAAAGGGTAACGTATTTCAATGAAGTGGTCACAATCGGAAGTCGGATCTCTAATCTTAACGAGTTAATTTATGGAAGCACGCAACACGCACCTACGGCTAGGCCACGGAAGTTCGTGACCGGAAAAATGGAAAAGAGGGGCGACAAAGAAATTAAATGAATTTTCCGGTATTGTTACGGCGAATCTATTTCTTAATTGGATTGGTAGTGACTGTTACGCATCGGCCAGGACTGACCATCAATCACGCTTTCCACTTCTTCCCAGAAGGCGAACAGGTGGAGAGAAAGTGGACAATATAGCTTGAGGTAAATATCTCCAACAGTGGTAAGCCTCCCAGACTTACAATCCTACCGACTACCAATAAATATTCATGTAACTCATCCACTTTATACATTAACAAATATTGAAGTTTTAAATGATGATTTACGTCAGAAAAGCATTGTATCAAGTGTCAGAACAGTTTCGAATGAAACACGGTGGATTACTCGGTTGTTCGCGTGAGCTGATAAACACGGTCGTTAGTTGCATATTTATGTTGCTGTAGATTTGCATTAGTCGAAGTACACCGTCGCTATTTGTAAATTCGTATCAGGCTCGTAAAAAAGTCCTGCCATGACAGGTTTATTCATTCAAATGCAAATGCAGGCGAAAAAAAAAACTCGCCGTCCCTCCCTCGTTCGCCTGTCGTGTTGACTATTCACTCATGAATAATTTTCATGTCACTGCATCTCCCCTATTGACACGATCATCTCGCAATAACACCTACTTTTTTGACCACATAAACGTTGTAGTTCAAAAGATGAGATAGATTGGAGCGTTCGCAAGCCGAGCAAAAAAGATAACGCACATTAAAGGAAATGAGAAAAGCGAAACGGGAAAGGGCCTCCTATAATCTGATATCCTTAAGTGCTGCTCTCCAGGAAAATAATTTCCCCGGAAATAACGGTGGCGCGGCGCTCCTCCTGATTTTATTATGCTATGATAATTCGAGAGGCGGAAAGATGGGGTGGAATTTGTTTTTCAAATGAGCCGCTCCTTAATTAACACCTCGCCGCTGAAAGTTTTATATTAATTTATACTTTACAAAAATACTCTTGAACGTGATCGCGGAAACAAGGGCGGTAGGTTCAAAAGGTATCTAACCGTAAAGTAAACAGTTTTAAGATTGTCACGAAAGGGATTTCCCAAAAAACCACGAAGAGCTTTCGGGTTGTATTCCGCGAACAAATAATTTAAACGCGAACTTGTGTAATCGAGGGCACCGCAACCGTGTCGAAATAAATAGGTAATCGGTTCAAATTCCGCAACGATAGAGCTCAGCGAAAATTACGCTAAACGAGGCCGCGCACATACGAAATCGCTGGGCGAAACACGGGGCAAGAACAAAGAGATGCAACATGCAAACTAGCCAAAAAAACGTGTATTTAAAGTGCGGGCCAAAATTGGGAACACAGTCAGTCAGACAGTCAGTCAGACACACAGACAGTCGGGGGAGTGAAGAGTGATACAGTCATGTAAGTCGTTCTACCCAACCGACTCCGTGACAACTACAGTGCCGACGCCCGGGACGCCACGCATCGAGACGCTGTCCTACGCCGGAACGCTACTGCATCGAGCTGCTGCAACCTGCTGGCCATCTACAGTACCGACGCCCGGGACGCCACCCATCGAGACGCTGTCCTACGCCGGAACGCCACTGCATCAAGCTGCTGCAACCCTGCTGGCCATCTACAGTACCGACCCCGGGAACGAGGACCCTCTTCCCCCGCCAGCCAAGGGAAACGATACCACTCCGTTCAGAAAAGGAACGACGTGAGCTAATCGTCGCCGTAAACACCCGGACTGCATTCCCAACACTTCAAGACGAACCCCCGCAACTAAATTTATTTAATTTTTCGTTAATAAAGAGGTATTAATTTCTTTTTTAAACAACTGTGTTTCAAGCTCTACCATCTACTACCATCTACCTACGCCCATACCGTGACAAGTTTATCAAACAAGTTTTTCCTGAAACGGATGCAGGTGTCTTCCGGTGACTGAAGGTCAGACGCACTGGCACCGTGCCGATCGCTTTGAACTATGAACGTGTTGCTTCCACCATGTCGCTGTGTCGTGTCCGGCGGTTCACGTTAGACGTTTAGGGGCGCAGGTAGAACTTGAAAACAATTTGATACAAAATATACCTCTTTATTAGTCTTCTAAATTAATTTAATATAGATGCGGGGAAATACCAGTCCGGCGTCGAGATGTTGGCTGAAGGATGAGGCGGCGCAGACAGGGTTGCTCCTTGGGGTTGATGCGATGGGTGTAGTTGGAGTTACTCGGTGAAGGCTCATGGATCCTGCCGAGTCGGGAGGTATCAACAGCAACAGTGCGGATACGTGGACCTCAAGGAACGCCTCGTGGGTTGCGTAGATCCAGTGAAGTGATGGAGATGACAACGAGGGATGTCTTCGGCCTTAGGGTAAAGAATCATCCAGAGCGGCGATCTGCTCGGTCCTTTTGACGAAACTTTCAGACTGCCTACCCTCGACAAAAGATCACATCCCCTTACAATCCGAAGGTGTGTACCCAATTCCATGTTTTTGTGGGCGTGTACACATCGGTGAAACAAAACAATCTGTTAGCACTCGTGTTTCTGAACATGAACGCTACTACAAGCAACTGGCTCGGCCCAGCTGAACACAAATTAGAAACCGGTCACCAAATCCTATTCTCCGACACAAAACTTCTAGTCCGCTCATCTCATTTTTTCAATCGTAAAATCCGTAAATCCATAGAAATCCTCAAACACCCCAATAACCTGAACCGGCTTTTACCTCCACAATGCCTGGAAACAGCTCATTAACGACCCACTACCCCTACCGATCACTATAAATTCACCTGTTAAGCATGATAATGTAACTAGGATAAGAGCACTAACAAAGATGTACTGCGAAAATGCAGTCGGCCATAACGTAAACATGGAGAGATAACATAAACAAAAGTTGCCTTCGTCGAAATTATGTAACGTATTGTAACTAAGATAAGAGAACCCGCAAAGATGTACAGCTGATTAAATTAAGTAAACATAAAAACTATTATGTAAACAAAAGATGCCTCCGTCGTATGACTCATCCGAGACGCAGCTGCAAACGTCCACCTGCAGGGCAAGTCGTGTGCAAAAACTATGATTCATCTACGGGAACAAATCCAGCGAGGAATCACATTTCAAGACAACAACTGACGTCACACCCCGGAAATAAAACCCCTATAAAAAGCCGATAGAGTGAACGCTAGATTAGTATTAGAAAATATCTCTTCAGAGTGTCATGTAGACTAGTTGTCCTTTTAGTGCCCCATTATACAAAATGTAAGTGAAATGATTGTTAGTTAATCTGTTGATAATAAATGTTTTGTTATATTAAGCTACGTCCCTAGTTTCATGTTACTCCAAAAATTACCGTAACAGTATGACTCATTCGAGATGCAGCTGCAGGAAACGGACCACCTGCACAGAGGGTCGTGTGCAAAAACTATGATTCATCTACAGGAATTACACATGTATGTACAACTTTCAAGGCAACAATTGACGTCACGAAATCCCTATAAAAAGCCGCTAGAGCAAACGCTAAAGAGAGTGTTAGAACCAATCTCTTCAGAGTGTCATGTACACTAGTTGTCTTTTAGTGCCCCAATATACACGATGTAAGTAAATTGTAATCATTGTTAATTAATTAGTTAATAATAAATGTTTTGTTATATTAAGCTACGTCCCTAATTTCATGTTACTTCAAAGATTACCGTAACAATACATATATATATATATATATATATATATATATATATATTTTTTTGTATATTTAGGTATGTTCTTATATTATTGTACTGTTCATGCTTAATAAACTGATTTATTATTATTATTATTATTAAATACCACGACAACAGACGTACCCACTCAGTCTCAACGACTAATGAGAAGCAACACCACCACCAGCAGCAGCAGCAGCCCTGAGGAAGTTCTTCTGCAATGGAGAACGAAACGTCGGCAGTAGAAGAAGTCAACGTGACGCGGTTCCAACCGGAAGCCAATTCAAACATGTTCCCGAACAGTTTCTCTAAAAAATTGTGGCAAATAGATTTCACCACCAAATAGATTTCATAAGCACCTCGCTCTGACCTCAAATATTTAATAGCGATAATTAAACTGTTAAAACTAAAAAGGAGGCTTCATCACTTTTACCTAAATTTTGTATAGGATGGTGGAAACCACCAAGAACTTTAAAAAAAAAATTTTTTCCTTACAATTCCGTGCACAAACACGAGATCGTCTCAGAGCTTTGAAATCAATTCCTTTTTATTTCTTTTAAAATCCTCACACAAACCAATTTCAGACAAAAGGTGTGCAGCCCTCTTTATATATATATAAAAAAAAATATATCACTCGCAGAGCGTCGTCTTCTTCAAATCAAACGAAAATGCGTCGACCGAGCAAAATTGATTTTTCTGTTCTACTCCTCGACAACAACACGTGTTTGAAATCGAAGTCGCATTAAAAACTCAACGGAAGAGGTTTATTTGGGGGTTATATGAAATTAGTACATATGAACACAAATATAATTTTAATCTTCATTTAATTTACTAATGTCCTCATAATCAACATATACATAAACACTTTACATAAACATAAACACTTTACATAAACATAAACACTTTACGTCCTTGCAGAACTCCAGACGCGATTTCTATATCAACACAATAGTTCTTTTCATCTAATACTAACAAAGTAGCAGTCTGCCCCCTATAAGCACCGTTCACAACTTTAACCAATCGACCAACTGCCGGTATTACAGTTTCTAAGTGCGCTTAATCCAACTTCAATTTTTTCCCCGATTCCAACTTAACTATCGCTGTAAATTTATCTTTCACCTCAACAATAACACGCTTCTGTTTATAAAAATCATCCCCTAGTGATTTTGTGATTACTTTAACGACAATGCCAGAGGTAATCGAATCGTCTTTACGATTCGTTTTTTCTTTAATACTTTCTTCTTTAGCCATTATTTCATCCAGAGCGGATCTCTTCTTGCCACCTTCAGATTTGAATGATTTTACTGATTTGGTGTCTGAAATAGATGCATCATCGCTTGGTTTCTTCAATAACTTGGTTAAAGGTACTGGTGTTGGAATTGGTTTCGGTTTTGTTTGGAATTTAATTTCAAGACTCAATTTTTCTTCCCCGTTTTCCCTCGTTAATTCAGTATAAACAGGCTCATCTTTACTCACCGAATTTTCTAACCCAAACTTTACTTGCTTTTCTGTAAATTCCAGTGTTCTTTCTTCATCATCATCTTTGTCCATCTTCAACTTTTTATTTCTGCGTTCCTCTTTTGCGATCGTTTCAGGATCACGATCTACATATGTAATGAACCAACCCTTTTCTGTCTCGTCTACAATGCATTTGCCTGTTCGACCCAGCCACTTCACAAAACCGGTTAATGTTACCCATCTTGTTGCGTTCATGTGCAAGTGGTTTCTGTCTGTGATGTACTCTTGGTAAACTCTGCTTGCTGCTACACGCTTAGTTCCAAATTGTCTTCTCAATATGTCTAAGTACCCCTTTGCGAATTCATAAGAAAACTCGTCCATGTACTTCTTGGCATTGTCTGCGAAGAGTTGCAGTTGACGTCGATGAGATTCAGACATCGTGTGACAGTGTTTCTGACACATCTGACAGTACCATCTCAGATTCTGCAGGCCTTTCGCCTTCATTTTATTGGCAATGTACTTCGGAGTACCTACCTCGGCCCTCGACATTTTGGATCAGTTAATTCGTACTTAATTACAAAAAAATTATTTTGCATATATTTTAATACTTTAAGCAAGTATACAAGCCAATAATTGCTTGTAACAAACTGTTTGTAGAAAAAAATTGCTGCTACGTTGCTACTGGCAATTCACTTTGACGGATTAGACTGAAGTTAGCGACACAATACCAGGTTATGGTTGCCAACATACTTTCTCTTTTTTTCTCCACTAATTTTATTCGATAATCCCGAACGATTTCTAACATTTTAGAAATATTAAAAAACCATTCATACAAAAATACATACATAAATAAATTAAACATATTGAAAAAACATTTTAGGAAAGATCTTTGTCAAACATCTTTCATAACGTAATACCGGCCTCAGTTTTTTTTTAATTTGAAGTGACACTGACAGTTAAAGTCAGATTTGAAGTTGAATTTAAAACAAAAATCGAAATTGTGTGGCGCCGTCTACTTCTGTATTTTGTTGTTTATTTAAGTCTCCTTTTGCTTGTCCACTAAATACTTTTAATTTAAATTAGAAGAGATCGAAATTGTGTGGCGCCATCTACGTGTAACTTGTCGGACTACGATTTTATTCCGGCGTCAAATTTGAAACTCATCTTTCTTGGTAATTTCAATCGTCTTCCGCAAGTTAAAATTTAGTTTAAAACAAAAACGGAAATTACGTGGCGCCATCTACATGTTTTCGTATTTTGTTGATCATTTAAGTCTTCTTTTATTGCTTTCAATTTAAATTGCGTTGCAGTTCGGATATTAAAAAAAAAAAAACTAAATCATGTGGCGCCATCTATGCAAATTTTGTCGGACTACGATTTTTCGACGCGACATTTGAATTTTTTCTATTGAATATTTCAATCATAAGGAAATCAGAATTGTTTGGCGCCATCTGTGTAAATTTTGTCCGCTTACAACTTTTATCGCATCGGAGTTATGTAAAAAAAAAATAGTGTGGCGCCATCTATTTTTGTATTTGTTAGTTGTCCATTTTAGTTTTCTTTTGTTTGTTGCCATAACTTTTTTAATTTAAGTTACTGTAAAGTTCGGCTATTTAAGAAGGAAATCATAGAGCATAAAGCAAACAGCTATTTGATTCACTCGGACCTCGAAAGCGTGTGGCGCCATCTATGTGAGAGTTGTCGGACTACGATTTTATTCCGGCGCAAAATTTGAAATTTATTTTGCTCGGTGATTTCAACCGTCTTCCGTAAATTGAAATTCAGTTTAAAACAAAAACCGAAAATACGCGGCGCCATCTATATATTTTTGTATTTTGTTGTTTGTACATATTTAAGTCTTCTTTTGTTCCTTGTCGACGAGAAAAACGTTTTCAATTTAAATTACGTTGCAGTTCGATCATTTAAAAAAAAAGTATATCTTGTGGCGCCATCTATGCAAATTTTGTTGAACTACGATTTTTCGGCGCGCAATTTGAACTTTTTAAGATAAGGAAATCGAAATTATATGGCGCCATCTTCATAAATTTTTGCCGATTACAATTTTTATAGCATTGGAGTATACTTCGAAATAATACATAGTGACGCCATCTATTTCTGTATTTCGTTTATTGTTGTCCATTTCAGTTTTCTTTTGTTACTCGCCGACGAAATAATTTCTTGAATTTGAGTTGGCGTAAAGTTGGGCCATTTAGGAAGAAAATCGAAAGCGTGTGGCGCCATCTATGAGAACATTGTCGTCCTACATTTATTTTTCGGCGCGAAATTTGAAATTAATATATTCTACTTGCAATCATTATTGATTATATTTCGATTGTCTTCCAATTTTCTGTCAATGGAATTTTCACCCCCTTCCACCCTCAAGCACTTTTTATTTTCATATTTTTTGCTCTTATTCGTTGTCGTTTTAAATTTTTCTTTCAAATTTGTATTTGTAATGAGCCGAGCTTCTATACTTCGTTCATTCAGCCGCCGCGCATACAAAGTGTGACGTAACGATGACGTAACAAACAGTAACTGAAGTAGATGTTATGTTTCCTTTCCCTCTTTCTCGGCTAATAAATGTAATTGTTTTTCTTTTGTTTTTTGTTTTTGTTGAATTTGAAGTAAATAAAGAAAGAGATACAAACGAAAAAGCAAAGTGCATTTTTTAAAGAAGATTTATTTTCCAAACTAACTGTATGTACACGATGCTTCATATTTTGAGTAACAGGGACAAGCATTTCAGTATATTATGTCAATTTGACATTTGTTAAGATTAGATGTGCGGCTCATGGCCAACTTTGACTAATTTTTATTCGATCGCATTCGCATTGTAGAAGAAGGAACAGGTATTTATCCCTTTTGAGAGTATTTTTTTTTTAATTAAAAGGGAAGAAGATAGTTTTGTTGAAAAAAAAGTATTTTATTTTATAATAATTCAGTGTTTAAGAAAATATCTCTTACATACGCATAATCGTATACGTCCGTGACGAGTAAAGATAATCGGCATCGTGGCATCGTTGTGATTAGTAATCGGCATCGTCAGGAGCAGAGTTGCCAGTTGGGCAAACTGTATTGGAATACCAAACATAATTACAAATCGTGAAAACAAATCACAAATAACAATTACACTTGCACCAATTTCAAAATTATTTTTATTAATAAAGATGGTTGTCGTAAAATAGTTTCAATATGAAAAATCTTACAAGAAACGATCTGTTGAATTATTACGTCCAAAATAATCAACTTCTAGGCTTTGTGGAAGGATGAAAATCATTAATTTTAACAGTAAAACTACCGCCAATGAAAAAAAAAACACAAATACAAAAAAGGTCGAGGAAGAAAGGCAAACAGAGAAGGAACGTAATAGAAAATTTAGCGCCATCGTTTAGGATTATGTGCTAAGAGTCCATGATGGATACTTATGAGAATCGATGAATGCCATTTGTCCATGAGAAAAACTACATACAGGATGATTTTTTGAAAACGATCCACCTGAAATATTTCATAAATGAAAAGGAAAATGTGCAGCCCTCTTTATATATATACATATATATAAAAAAAAAACATCACTCGCAGAGCGTCGTCTTCTTCAAATCAAACGAAAACGCATCGACCGAGCAAAATTGATTTTTCTATTCTACTCCTCGACAACAACACGTGTTTGAAATCGAAGTCGCATTAAAAACTCACCGGAAGAGGTTTATTTGTTGTTGGGGGTCGATCTGATGTTATTTTACGGGGGCTCCAATCGCGTTTGCGATTTTATTACCGGTGCCGTGTTTCGAGGTGCATCGGGGATGTATTGGGGGATGAGCGGACGGATTGATCAAGCGAAACAATAATAAAAGTTTTAGGGCTGCTTACCGAAGCGGAAAACTGGAAGTACAAAGTATACACAATGCTTCACGGCTGACAGGACGGCGGAGATGGAATCTCACCTTCAACGTCGTATGATTGACGTTAAGGATCGAAACATAAACAGAGAGACAGAAACGAAAGAGTATTAAATCCAATATTTTTTTTATCGCTGGATCTGCCACTCGGCTCAGTGGAGATGGGAAAAAATTCCGTACGACTATTTGAGCTGCTTGTTCTAAAACTATTGTTACGGTAATCTTTGAAGTAACATGAAATTAGGGACGAAGCTTAATATAACAAAACATTAAAACACTAAAAGACAACTAGTCTACATGACACTCTGAAGAGGTTGGTTCTAATACTCTTCTTAGCGTTGGCTCTAGCGGCTTTTTATAGGGGTTTTGTGACGTCAATTGTTGCCTTGAAGTTTGTACATACATGTAATTCCTGTAGATGAATCATAGTTTTTGCACACGACCCTCTGTGCAGGTGGTCCGTTTCCTGCAGCTGCATCTCGGATGAGTCATACGTTACATAATTTCGACGAAGGCAACTTTTGTTTATGTTATCTCTCCATGTTTACGTTATGGCCGACTGCATTTTCGCTATACATCTTTGTTGGTGCTCTTATCTTAGTTACACTATGTATAATCAAGGTCAGGTGCGCAAGACGCAGTACAACTTGCGTATCAATCGAAATTGAAAAAAACAAAAGTTGAATGGGGTCCGGGTCAAGCCGGGTTGGGACCTGTCCTGGATGGAGATAGGGTCAGAGTAGAACAGCCTCGAAATTTCTCTCAATTGGAAATAGTTACTCAAGGAAGTCGGAGTTGAGTCAAATTGGGATGGGGTCGAGATCAGTTCGATGTCAAAGTACCTACCAGTATCGAAATCCTTCCCATTTGAAAAAGCAACTTTGAAGGTCAATTATCTCAGTTTAGGGCTTAGAGAATCATTAGAAAATGAAAAGACGGGACTGTCTCTTTACTGTTATTTGAATTTCAGAAAATATGAAATTCCCCATCCCTCATCTCTTTTAACTGCCAAATTTGAAACTAAATTAATTTCAATCACAAAAAAGCTAAGTTAATTAATTTAACGAGAAGGTCGGCATGTTGTTCATGCCCTCGTTTGTCAGATTTCATTTGGTTTGATGAATTAACACGCCAGACAAAAAAAAACATAATTTTAATTAAATTTATTTATGCGGACGTCTCGACATAGAGAAACGAAAGTTTAATTAAATGTACGCTCTTTGTTGCTTTAACGAATTAAGCAGTAGGAAACTTTTCGCGAGTCCGTACTCGCGGTGGAACTTTAATAATCGAATTTTCGCCCCAGGATGACGCCGTAATTGCAAGGAAGCAGTATCCTTGTGCGCTCGTATATTTCCTAAAGATTTCATTACGTGTACCGACATGACTTTAATTGAATTTAATTCTTGCGTTATCGGCGCGAGCAGATGTTGCCACCTGGAAGATTTCCAATTTCTGATTTAATAATTTAATTTTCGCGCGCTCACCGCCGTAAATTTCGGTTAATCTGTCAATATTTCGGGGGAACAGGAACGACTAGAGTTGGCAGGAGTGGATTTATTGAAGTCGAAAGCGTGACTTCGCATAAATTTCCAATCGGAGTGAACTACTCGGCGCTTCCACCACAATACGCGCAGACGAGGGTCAAGTGAATCCCATAGAATGTAATTAGAGTAGTTCCTGCAAGTAATTTGAATAATTAGGTCCGATTTTAAATTTGAAGACCCCTTCTTAAATCCTGGGCAAGGAATTTGTATGGCTGTGCGATGTGTTCGAGAGCCGTAACACTTACTCCATTCTTCTACTAGATTCTTCCTAGATTCCAATCAAATTAGAAATTGAAAAAGACAAAAATATAAGGAGAGTCGAAGACTTCGGTTAAATCGAGGCCAAACTCAAACTCGTGTCATTTGAATCAAGGCTACGAGTCGAATCAAGATCGTCGAACACATCGCATATCTATACAAATCCCTTGCATTCTGGGCAAGGAATTAGTATGGCTATGCTATGTGTTCGAGGGCCGTAACACTTAGTCCATTAATCTTCAAGCTTCCTAGATTCCAATCAAATTAGAAATTGAAAAAGACAACAATTCAAGGATCGATGACTTCGCTTGGATCGAGCTGGGAACGGGTCGGAGTTGAATCGAGGCCAAACTCAAACTCGTGTCAGTGGAATCAAGGCTATGAGTTGAATCAAGATCGTGCATAGCCATACAAATTCCTTGTCCAGGACGCAAAGAATTTGTATGGCTATGCGATGTGTTCGAGGACCGTAACACTTCATTAATCATCAAGATTCCTCGATTCCAATGAAATTAGAAATTGAAAAAGATGAAAACTTAAGGAGAGTCGAAGACTTCGGTTGAATCGACCTGGGATCGAATCGGAGTTGAATCGAGACGAAACTCAAACTCGTGTAAGGGTATGAGTCGAATCAAGTCTAAAAGGAAACCCGAGTTAGGGTCTGAATTGGATTGAGGCCAAAGTAAATCAGGAATTTGTATGGCTATGCGATGTGCTCCATTAATCTTCGGAGCTTCCTCGATTTCAATGAGATTAGAAGACGACATTTATTTAATTAACTCCTCGGAGGCCCTGCGCCAAGTTCGTTAACTCTTCAAGAGTGATACATACGATGCCGAACCCTAGGACGATCGCTTCGAGTTAATTAAAGTATTCAAAAGCTCGTCGCCTTTACGAACGAGCGATATCAAGGCAAGTAGATGATTAATAATTAATAACCTGGGAGGTAATTTGCATGAAATTACGCAAGCGAAGCGAGCATCCGCAAGGACAAATAAGTAATCCATTGCCGACGATATCGTGGTGCGAGGAAATTAGAAATTGAAAAAGATGAAAACTTAAAAAGTGTCGCAGACTTCGGTTGAATCGACCTGGGATCGAATCGGAGTTGAATCGAGACGAAACTCAAACCCGTGTGAGGGTATGAGTCGAATCAAGTCTAAAATAAAACCCGAGTTAGGGGTTAGAATTGGATTGAGGCCAAAGTAACTCAGGAATTTGTATGGCTATGCGATGTGCTCCATTAATCTTCGGAGCTTCCTCGATTTCAGTGAGATTAGAAGACGACATTTATTTAATTAACTCCTCGGAGGCCCTGCGCCAAGTTCGTTAACTCTTCAAGAGTTATACATACGATGCCGAACCCTAGGACGATCGCTTCGAGTTAATTAAAGTATTTAAAAGCTCGTCGCCTTTACGAACGAGCGATATCAAGGCAAGTAGATGATTAATAATTAATAACCTGGGAGGTAATTTGCATGAAATTACGTAAGCGAAGCGAGCATCCGCAAGGACAAATAAGTAATCCATCGCCGACGATATCGTGGTGGGAGGAAATTAGAAATTGAAAAAGATGAAAACTTAAAAAGGGTCGAAGACTTCGGTTGAATCGACCTGGGATCGAATCGGAGTTGAATCGAGACGAAACTCAAACTCGTGTGAGGGTATGAGTCGAATCAAGTCTAAAATAAAACCCGAGTTAGGGGTTAGAATTGGATTGAGGCCAAAGTAACTCAGGAATTTGTATGGCTATGCGATGTGCTCCATTAATCTTCGGAGCTTCCTCGATTTCAATGAGATTAGAAGACGACATTTATTTAATTAACTCCTCGGAGGCCCTGCGCCAAGTTCGTTAACTCTTCAAGAGTGATACATACGATGCCGAACCCTAGGACGATCGCTTCGAGTTAATTAAAGTATTCAAAAGCTCGTCGCCTTTACGAACGAGCGATATCAAGGCGAGTAGATGATTAATAATTAATAACCTGGGAGGTAATTTGCATGAAATTACGTAAGCGAAGCGAGCATCCGCAAGGACAAATAAGTAATCCATCGCCGACGATATCGGGGTGGGAGGAAATTAGAAATTAGAAATTGAAAAAGATGAAAACTTAAAAAGGGTCGAAGACTTCGGTTGAATCGACCTGGGATCGAATCGGAGTTGAATCGAGACGAAACTCAAACCCGTGTAAGGGTATGAGTCGAATTAAGTCTAAAATAAAACCCGAGTTAGGGTCTGAATTGGATTGAGGCCAAAGTAACTCAGGAATTTGTATGGCTATGCGATGTGCTCCATTAATCTTCGGAGCTTCCTCGATTTCAGTGAGATTAGAAGACGACATTTATTTAATTAACTCCTCGGAGGCCCTGCGCCAAGTTCGTTAACTCTTCAAGAGTGATACATACGATGCCAAACCCTAGGACGATCGCTTCGAGTTAATTAAAGTATTCAAAAGCTCGTCGCCTTTACGAACGAGCGATATCAAGGCAAGTAGATGATTAATAATTAATAACCTGGGAGGTAATTTGCATGAAATTACGTAAGCGAAGCGAGCATCCGCAAGGACAAATAAGTAATCCGTCGCCGACGATATCGGGGTGGGAGGAAGGGGACCCTGGCTAATTACCGCGATGAGTTTCGCAAAAAGTCAACACGGCTGGGCTCGATTTCAACTAAATTAAATTAGTTTGCAAATGTTTACTTAATTTGGAAGCGCGGATGGTTTTACGTCGCCTAGTTAATGCTCAGTTAGAGCGTAATTTGTGCTTGAAAATTTTAAATTTAATTATTGTAGGGCTTTTAATATCAACAAAAATCACTACCATCTTGTATGTTACATACATACTTGGACGAGTTAACAGCGTCGTAAGATATTCCAGTTCATGACACAATTACTTCAAAATGGTAGCCCTTTACATGTACCCGGAAAACCAGGAAAATACTCTGGGGTGGACAATGAAGAAGCTTTTTTTGAGGTCGAATCTAATCAAATGGCCTAGAAATAGTAGAGATAGTGAAAAACAAGTTGTGTAGAGAAGATAACGAAAGATTTACTTAATCGGATCTTTGCTCGTCAAGGGTTTATCGACCCAAATCCCTCAAAGTTCAAACCAGCTTCGTTGCAAGGAGCCACCCCGCTCATGTTTGCGAAATAAGTTTTGTAACGTATGCAGAATATACGCGAAACATAAATATTTAATAAAGGAGAGAACCCGCCAGGTAATGCGATTTTTACACTTCCGTGAACGCGGAAGTCTCCCCCTCGCGGGAAAGCGAGACGACGTCGGCCGGATTGCCTCGCGCACACACGTGCATTACGGAGATTACGACGGCGAATCAAATTGTTTCTGTTTGGGGACGCATTACGGCGACCTGTGCGCCGCCGTCTTTTATTTTTAGCTTTTCGTCGGAATTAGATTCGTTTGTTTTTGCCACGTACGTGTTCAATTTGTTTTTTCGAATTGCGTTCGGTGATATCATTTGGCATTCAGCGAGGGGAGTTAATCCGTAGCTTTCTGAACGAGCTTTATTTTTCAACGGGTGTATCCGACGCGTTTAAATATAAAATAACATTGTTAGGTAATCTCTCTTCCCCTTCTTAAAGGGGTGGTTCAAAACGAGATCGAATTGCTCAACAAGGTTTTTCAGTTTTTAGTTTCTCGATTGGGACCCCCAGGTGGATTTGAATTCTAAAATAAAACACTGTTGAAATGTTATTACATCTATCCGAAAGGCATGAAGTTTCACTTCACTTTTACTATGTTGGTACCTACCACATGGTTGGGCGCCAGTTGAATCAAGGCTACGAGTCGAATCGAGATTCTCGAACACATCGCATAGCCATACAAATTCCTTGCCTAGGACGCAAGAAATTTGTGTGGCTGTGCGATGTGTTCGAGGGCCATAACACTTACTCCCATTGGGCGCCAAACATATCCCGTTCTGGCTTTAATGGACGACTGACTTTCTCGAAGAAAATTATGAGACTAAGAATGTCTTGTCATTTAGAGTAACACGTATGCCGACTGATGAAAGAAACCACAGTTTTAAATGAGACTGTTCCAAATTTACCTGAAAAGAAATAATTTGTTGACGCGCTTCTACTCGGCGCCGCGCACGCCCTCTTTTCCTTTATACCGTTCTCTTTTTCTCAAAGTTTTGAAATTATGGATCTTCTTCTTTGTTTTAAAAGAAACTCTGTTTCAATCCTCTAAAAATATATAGTTGTTACAGCGAGCAACTGTTGGGCGCCATACAGGGACCCGATGTGGCTCTCTCGAAAAGGAATATGAGGCTAAGAATGTTCTTGTTTGTTTTAAAAGATCCCCTCTTCGCGTTCTGTTTTAAATATTCTCACGATAAGATACTCTCAAGCCTTTACCATATCAAGATAAGAAAAGATTGTTTTACAAAAGTTATAATTTCGGCGCTTACACCATGTCAAGTACGGAAGGGATGTACTCCGCCTTGTTACGTCATAGAAAACGTTGATTCCCAAAGAGAAATAAATTGTCCTTTTGTAAGTGCGCCTCCATCACGTTACGTTGTAAGGGAAATATATCAAGCACAGTTATGTTATAAGGGGGTCGCCACCACGTTACGTTTTGCCTTATATCGAGCACTCGCTTGCAGGGCAGGATATTAACGAATGATATTGGCCTTTTTGCACCACACTCGACTAAACGCCACCCCCAAGTACCGATTCAATACTCTGGAAACTGCCTGTCGACTGTTTCCAACTCTACAACTTATTGATTAACAACCAATCAACTACTGTCCATTTGATTTACAAATTTTCCTTTTTATACCACTCGTGCCGGATGCCACAAAGTGCGTTTCCAAAGGTTCGGGTCCAAAGATCGATGTTTCAAAATTGTCAACGTCACAATTAATGAGCGAGCACTTTAATTTAGAAAAGGAAGACGAGGTGGTTCCAAATATTGATCCCCAAAACATATCAATAAAGGCAATGTGAACAAGTGACCAGTGGAAATACGAAGTCACCAGTAAGTGTCAAATAGTCATGTAGCATAATGCAAAGTTGGATTTTGCAAAACCGCAAATTATTTTGTGAAATAGCAAAAAATCTAGCAAAAAGTCATTAAGGCTGTTTAGGGTGAGAATGTCTATTTCCCCAACTGTCAGTTTCGTCTTCGAAAGAGTCATCAGAAACGAAAAGGATGTTGTTCAACTAAAGTTCACCAAGCTATAGACATCATGTGATGTTGGGGTCTTCAGGTCAATAAATTTCAACAATTTTAACAAAAAAGACTTCCAGTTGCAAAGTGGTTCAAAAATGAAATCAGTAAACAAACAGCGAGAAATCGGATAATTTAGTTGTTACAGTGAGGAGCTATTTTTTGTTATAATCTAGAATGTTCAGA
This sequence comes from Dorcus parallelipipedus, assembly GCA_958336345.1. NCBI lineage: Eukaryota > Metazoa > Arthropoda > Insecta > Coleoptera > Lucanidae > Dorcus > Dorcus parallelipipedus. Next base: position 38,304,937 of record OY284480.1, read on the forward strand.
GCAATAAAAAAACATGAATACTTACTTCAAGAATTTCAGTTATCACGAATTTCGAAATAGCCCAAATTTACCAACACCAAACGCCCGAAATCATATACCTCGAATGACTAAAATGTTTGTAAGGCGAATGCCGAGGGAGAAATTAACATCTAAGTCGGTCGCAGCCGCCACCTCTCCCAGACAAGCTTTGAGCTTGGGATAAAATGGGTGAAAGGAAAAATAAAGAAAATTATTATTATTTAATGAAACAGATGGACGAAGATTTCGTCGAATTGAATTGCGGGCGACACCCACCCAGTGACCGTGACATTTGCGCAATTTACCGTTTTACGATGTGTTTATGAAAACCACAGGCGCACTGACGTGACGAACCAACTGAGACTTTCAAACAAAAGGCTCTTGTGGTAGGTCAGTTTTTTTTTACTTTTGACCAAGGCCATTGATATTTGCAGAAGTAATTCCTTATGTGACGAAGAATTTACAGTATTAATAAGTGAAACTTATTATTATTATTATTACACCCTGTATAATGCATACATATAAAAATTAAATCCAGAATTTAGCTAAAAAATAAAATGAAATACGAGTCTCCAATTATTAACTTATACAGAGTGTTCCAAACGTTCTTTTGATAGCACGTATATTCGAAGCGAAAAGAGGGATATATTTTATTGCATTAAGGCCTGATTTTACAATCGTCGGATAAGCATTATTATTGGTATAACGTGACGTAGGTATGACGTAGATATGGAGGAACATTAAAGGATATTTGGCGAACAGTTATTCCGTTTCTATTCAACGATTGTAAAACTAGGCCTAAATGTGCTGCAACTGCCAAAGGGCGGTTAATTGTTTAATAGAGTTTTGGTTAAAGAAATAATAATGTTTATATAATTTTATTTGTTCTGTTTCATTACGAAGATATCATCTGCCAAGATCATTAACAAAGATCGCAAATTAAAACAACATAATGTGAAATTGATAAAACCTTGGAATTTGGGTCCGGGTGAAACTGAATGATATACGAACTGTTGTGTAGCATTCTTAAGTAAGTTCAAACAACTTGGTTTTCATTTGTCAGCATGGAATTCCCTCTATTAAAACGTTAATTTTACATAAGTTCCATCGACCGAAAAAAAATTTAAGTTGCAAGCTAAGCAGACGTCGGTAATTCATGCTAGACAACTTCCGCGGCGGTTAAGCCTGTGTCGATGACCGTACTTGTGAAATGCTAACTAAACAATTTCGTCAATTAAACCTAAAAGCACGCGCGTTAAATTTTGTGTAACTCCAAAAGTAAAAACGAATTTAGATAATAATTTTTCAAAAGTGATATGGAAGACGCGGTGGGCCAATTTAAGTTGTAACTTTGCACTGTTAGGCGCCATACGTGTCCTTCTGTGGTTCCTTAATGGTCGATTGATATTTTCGAAAAAAAAGAGGAGGCTAAGAACGTTCATTTTTGTTTTAAACTGCCCTCCTCTTTACGCTCTGTTTCAGTTTCCCGAAAGTATGGAATTCGTAGTGAATAAATGCAAGTTGTACTTTACCGCAGTGTTGGACGCCACACACGTCTTGCTGTGCCTTTAATGGACGGCTGACTTTCTCGAGAGAAAAAAGAAATTCGTCGTTTGTTTTAAAACACCCCCATTTCACGCTCCGTTTCAACTCTGTTATGGAAGTCGTAGTGGGCAAATGTAAGTTGTAACATTATCACACCGTTGGGCGCCATACGTCCCGCTGTGGCTTTAACGGACGTCTGACTTCCTCGAAAAAAAATTGAGGCTAAGAACGTCGCGTTTGTTTTAACCCCCCTCCCCACTTCTCGGTCTGTTTCAACTCCCCGAAAATATGGTAGATGTAGTGAGCGAATTTAAGTTGTAACTTTGCCCCACCGTTAGGCGCCGCGCCGCGCCGTGGCTTTAATGAACAATTAACTTTCTGGCAGAAAATTTTGAGGCTAATAACATTTGTGTTTCTTTTAAAACAACCCCTCTTCACGCCCTGTTTCGGCTCCTCGAAAATGTGGATGTTGCTGTGCGCAAATTTAAGTTGTGACTTTACCCCACTGTTGGGCGCCAATTTAAGTAGCAAATTTAATTTTGACTGCCCCAATATTTTTTTCCTGTAAGTACTAGCGCTCCTTCTTATGCAAGCAATTTAAATTAGTTCCTCAGTGAAACACGTCGACGACTTGAATCTAAATTAATTTCAAGTATTCCAGCAAGGGTTTCCGCAGACAACGGTTAAACGCGAATTTACAAGTCAAACGACGGCGATGCTCAGGAGGGGCGAGAGGGTTCGAGGCCGAGAACTTTAGCCTATTTGCTTGTTTGTTTGTTCTGCGGTGGCAGATATCTGCGCCTCGATAAGCGATCTGCGAGCCGCAACTTTCCCGATACTTCGGAATCAATTATAACTTCGTAGCCGTGGATAACGAGACGCGCGGGTACTTCCCCAACGACTTTTGAGGAGGAGAAGGGTGGGACAACTTTAATAATTTAATTTGGGGTGATGTGTAAGTAACTAGTTGGTAAAGCCTTATTATTTCTTAAAGGCATATCAAATCAGTCGTATTGTAACAGCAAACCTTAGATTCCTAAATAATTAAAAATATACGTTTCATTTACCCCCGAATATATCAAATAGTTTTGATTTACTAATAGTTTCAGTTGGCGTTGGGCGCCAAAAAATTTTCTACATATTTTAATTAAAGTTTCGATGCTTCTTTCGACATGAAACCTCGGGGATGTTGCTGCCTAACCGTTCAACTTTGTTAATTATGTCTGCTAATTTAATAATATACATGTTTCGCCCCGGGCAATTTCGGATGCCGCAAACTTACGCCGGAGTAATCACGTCATGTCAAAATCGTAATTGCTTCTGTTTAATTAAGGATCGGAATAAACTATGAAATACGTTCCGAATATCATCAATATTTTAAAAGAGAGAGGTACTTACGTTTCAGATAAAAAACTTTGGGGGTCAAAATCGTTTGCGTCTCCTTCGCGCAGGGGCACCGCCGAAGGTTTCAGAAGTGGGATTATTGCACTTTCGCTTTTAGATAAATGATTGTCACGTCGCACGCTATAAAAATTATTGTTGTGTTTATTGCTTGGTTGCGGAGGGGGCGGCTTTCCTGGCGCTGGCGTCGATCCGAATCACCCGGTAGGTTAAGAACCACAACGCTTCGAATTTGTGCGGGGGAAGCTGAGCTGATTATCGTCGCGTATTGTCACGGGGTTGTAGTTTCGCGGTTGCGTAGGCGGCCGCGTTCTTTCCCGGGTGGTCGACGCAGCAAGCAGATTTTTTATGGGGTTGATTGTTGTGTGTCTGTTTGGGCGACCAGTTTCGAGCTCTCCCCACAGATGGCAACGGCAGGGTCGATCGATTTTCCCGGCCTTTCTCGCCAAGGGGTTTGCACCGATAGGTTGGCTCACCAGCTTTCAAATTATATTAATTTACGTAGCCTAGGAGATTCTGCATAGTACAGAAAGTGGAAGAAGGACGTATACAATATGCAACTTGAATGTTACTCCTGCCATGGGGACGATTCTATCGGTGTCTGGTCATTGAGACAACAATAATTGAAACTACAATAGGATCTACAATGAACAAAGACGTATACTCCTCGCCTCTCCCAACTAATAACACGGTAATAATACGGTAACACGTATACCTGGAATAAATAAACGCTAGGTGGCGCTCCTTTCTTAATTAACAACTAGATAACGAGCTACCGACGATCCTATTGTGCAGCCCACTCCCATCTCCACTGAGCTGGGCATAATTTCAGGTAGGTTGTTCACCAACGTAAAGGAGTTTCCCTCAATTTTCGCAATCTATTCAAGGTCGACTATTTTGAGCTATAGTTAGGTAGGTAGCATAGGATCTACAATGAACAAAGACGTATACATCTCGCCTCTTCCAACTAATTGCTTTAAGGAAAATCTATCGGTGACTGCTTTATTGAGATAACGATTGTGTTATGTTTCTTGAAGACCAAGCAATCAATACATTCTTTATGTTTCTTGAAGACCAAGCAGTCAATATACTCTTCTAATTGGTTTAATTTATGTTAAACTAAATTACACTTTGAAATTCAAATAAACTAACTCAACTTATATAACGAGTCAATGCATACATTATTTTTCGTTACCAAGACAATGTCTCTTTTTTTATTAAATATTTTCAAAGGATACTACAGATTGATCATCGGACAGTGATAGAACCTCATTGAAGAAGGACTATAACGAACAAGGACGTTTCCATACTTATTGAATGTGGCTCTTATTGCCTCTTCCGATTAATGTCGATGAAATTTATTTGCTTCAGGGGAAATCTATCGGTGTCTGCTTTATTGAGACAACGATTGATCATCGGACATTGATAGAACCTCGCGGAAAAAGATCTATACCGAACAAAGAGGCATGCATACTTAATGAATGTGGCTCTTAAAGCTTCTCCTGACTTTAACCGATGAAATTTGTTTGCTTTGTTGATATTCTATCAGTGTCTGCTTATTGAAGCAATGATAAATCATCGGACGCTGATAGAACCTCCTCCTCTATGAACCTGAGGAAGGACCTACAATGAACAGAGACGTAGACTTATTGAATGCCTCTCCAGACTATTGTCGATGTGATTCTCTTGCTTTGAGGAAGATTCTATCGGTGTCTACTTTATTGAGACAACGATTGATCATCGGACACTGATAGAACCTGCCGGAAAAAAGATTTATTACGAACAAAAACGTATGCATACTTATTGAATGTGTCTCTTAAGACCTCTCCCGACTATTATTGATGAGATTCGTTTGCTTTGTTGATAATCTACCGGTGTCTGCTTATTGAGACAACCATTAATCATCGGACGCTGATAGAACTTGCTTCTCTATGAACCGGAAGAAGGACTTACATTAAACAAAGACGTATACTTATTGAATGCCTCTCTTGGTTATTGTCGATGAGATTCTTTAGCTTTAGGGAAGATTCTATCGGTGTCTACTCATCGAGACAACAGTTGATCAAAGGACACTAATTACAATAGGATCTACAATGAACAAAGACGTATACATCTCGCCTCTTCCAACTAATTGCTTTAAGGAAAATCTATCGGTGTCTGGTTTATTGAGACAATGATTGATCATCGGACACTGATAGAAGCTCCTGTAAGTAGGACTATAACGAGCAAAAATATGTATATTTACTGAATGTGACTCTCCCGACTAATGTCGATGAGATTTGTTTGCTTTAGGAGAAAGCTATCGGTGTCAGCTTATTGAGACATCGATTGATCATCGGACACTGATAGAACCTCCCGGGAAAAGGATCTATTACGAACAAAGACGTACGTATACTTATTGAATGTGATTCTTCAAGCCTCTCCCGACTGTAATCGTTGAGATTCGTTTGCTTCCTTTGTTGATAATCTATCGGTGTCTGGTTATTGAAACAACGATTAATTATCGGACGCTGATAGAACCTCCTTGTCCATGAACCGGAAGAAGGACTTACTATGAACAAAGGCGTATACTTGTCGCCGCGTCCAACTAATTAGGTACTTTAAGGAAAATCTATCGGTGTCTACTTTATTGAGACAACGATTGATCATCGGACACTGATAGAATCTCCCGGAAAAAGGACTACAACGTGTAAAGACATGTATATTTATTGAATGTGGCTCTTATAACCCCTCCCGACTAATGTCGAGGAGATTCGTTTGCTTTAAGAGAAATCTATCAGTGTCTGCTTATTGAGACAACGATTGATCATCGGACACTGATAGAACCTCTCGGAGAAAGGATCTGTTATGTATATATACCTATTGAATGTGGCTCTTAAAGTCTCTTCCGATTATAATCGATGAGATTCGTTTGCTTTGTTGATAATCTATCGGTGTCTACTTATTGAGACGATTAATCATCGGAAGTTGATAGAACTTGCTTCTCTATGAACCGGAAGAAGGACTTACAGTGCACATGAACAGAGACGTATACTTACTGAACGCCTTTCTCGACTATTGTCGATGAGATTCTTTTGACTCTATCGGTGTCTGTTCGTTGAGACAACTCACGGGAAGATCATCACTGGAAGTAGGTTGTCCAATGAGCGAAGTTATATATTGAATGTGGTTCCTATAGGTTTCTTCGATGAATTTCGTTTGTTTTAGGGAAGATTCTATTTGAGACACTGATGTCAATAAACATAGGCGCTTGTTGTTAAAGTGTAGCTTCTATAATCCCATCTAGCTAAAGTCGATCAGATCTGCTTGCTTTGGGGAAGAGTCTATCGGTGTCCGTTCCATTGTGACGTCACAGTCGGCTCATTCGTTATCCACATTAGGTGGTTTATAATGACTGGCGCCCCTGATTCAATTAAAAAATAAAACAACAACTTACTTGGTACAAACCAGAGTTTATTTAGTCTAAAATTATATAAATAGTAATCTAAACGAAGAAGTGAACATGTAACATCGTGATTGCATTTCATATAATATAGGTAGTAGATATAGTAATTCAGTGTGACTTAGATCTATAAATTTAATAGGTACTAAAATAGAACTTCCGTGCTGAGTTTGTAGTAAAAAAATAGGTACATGCAAGGCACAGTATCGGTGAACTCGTCCCGTTGTCATGCAACTAGTATTTCAGAGGTATCAATCAGGTACATATTCGTAAAGACCTTGCATTCATCATGTACTTACGTATATATACACGGTGAGCTGTTTAGAAATAAATAAATAAATTGTTCAGTATAATATTGTCACGAGTGACTCGGTTGCTCAGGCACATGTTGACGTGATTTAAAAAAAAGGCAGTATATTACAAAACTGCTAAACTATCACGAAAGTAAGACACTTTTCGAATGCACTTATCGGTAATAATAAATAATATAGTAAGTCCTTCGAGATTCATTTGTGTGCAAACAAATTTGCTTCCTAACAGCTACGTGAACGTCTCGGTGTGGATTTCTAGTGTACTAGAAAGTGGCTGCGTTTTCAGCCTGGACCGTTTACAACGAAAATTTGTACTTTGACTATCGACCTGAAGTCGCACTTGATGATGGCCGCCTATTTGAGTTGCACGAGCACCATGAAGTAGGTGACGACCGCTCCCAGAACCTGAAACATGAGGTTTCCCAATTTTTCCTTGCACTAACCAATAATACAACTCTTTTTTATTTTCATGTTATAATGTACAAATGTACATGTAGAGGGCGACACATTCCGCATGCGTAAATGTAGAGGGCGCCACATTCCGACGAGTGACGTCTGACGGTGGAATTCCTCACGCATGCATCTTATGTTGTGGAACGATAAAGCGTAAGGAAGGAAACAAATACGAAACGAAAAGGTTATACTCGATCTCCCAAGAGAAGATGCTGCAGAAGAATATTATATTCAAAAGTAAATTAAAAATCAATTAAAAGAGACAGAGTGAAAAAGGGATGAGGAGGTCAAGCAAGAGATGTAACAAAAAAAAATTAAGAACAGAATAGAATTAACAAAAACAAAATAAATAAATTGAAATCAGAGATGTGAAAAACACTGAAAATGAAAAGGGCAAGAACATTTCCAACGGCCAAGAGGAAAAACTTGTAGAGGGAGGCGAAGAGCAAGATGGGTTGATGAAGTGGTAATGAAGTAGAAGAAGACCTAAGAAGATGACGAGTTAAAAAATGAAAAAAAAACGGATCACTTCAGAAACGGATGGTAAAGGTTCGAATGACCTTGAAACTCCACTCTGAAACATCCCTAGCAGCACATCCCAATCGGTTTTGTTTCCTGCTAATTTGGTTCGGTTCTCCCTAGTCCTACTTTTCTTTGGTATGCTTGGTGGTGTGTCGTCGTTCTCTTTTCTTAGGATGCTTCTCTCCTTTGTTTCTGATTCTTGCTACTTTGGTCAGTTTTCCCCGTTCTTACTTCTTCTCTGTTTATCTTTTTTTAGATGTTCTCCAGTGCCGTTCTCTTTCCTTATGATGCATCCTATCCATCTTAATTTTTGTTAATTAGTTTTCCTCTATGGATGTCCACCCACAGAACTGCTTGGTGATGACGTCGTAATTTTCTTTTCGTCATTTCTTTGTTTCTTCTGCTTCTTTCTTTTCTATTCTTCTTTTCCGGATGCCCTCCGATGTCGTCGTTTTCTTTCCTCAAAGTGCTTCCTATCCTCTATTCTTGTTTCTGGTGGTTCTTACCGATGCTGCCGGGTTTTACTTGTGTTTTTTAAACCTATCTTCTATACTTCTTTTTCAAATGCTCTCTGGCACACTTGATAATGTCGTCGTTCTCTTTTCTGGGCGTGCATCCTCGTTTATTTATTTCGTCCGTTAGTTCAGCCAGTTTTCTACTTTCCAGAAGTTTTCTATCATGCTTGGTGATGGCACTGTTCTCTTTCTTAAGGTATACTAAATCACTTCTTGTTTGTTTGGCCTCGTTTTTCCTTGGTTCTTCTTCTGTTCTTCGCGTTGAGACGGTCTTCGATATGATTGATAATTTCATTGTTTCATTTTTTTATGATGCTTATTTCTTACTAGTTTTTTTTGTTCTTTCTCTGATCTTTTCTTGTTGGATGACCTCTGGCATGCTTGGCGATGTCGTCGTCTTCTTTTCTTGAGATTCTTCCTTCCAGTTCCTCATTTTTTTGTTCTTCCTAAGTTGAGCAGTTGTTTCTCTTCTATTCTTCTCTTTTAGATGCTCTCTGGAGTATTTGGGAATATCGTCTTCCTTTTTCCTTTGACTAGTTTGACCGTGTTTTCCTTAGTTCTTCTGTTCTTCTTGTTGAGATAACCTCGGGCATGATTGGTAACGTCGTTGTTCTTTTTTCTTAGTACGTTTCTTGATAATCTAGCCAGTTTTCCCCGTTCTCCCTAATTTTCCTCCATTTTATGACTTCCGTTGCTGTTACAGATTATTTGGCATATGGCATTGTCTTGATTAGATTGATCTATACCTTGGAGTATCTTTCATATGAGTCATACCCTCGTTGTTGAATGCTTTCGTCAATTGTATTCCCAACCACAGGTGTTGATTGAATCCCCCCCACTTGCCACATTCTTCAACAACTCATGTTCTTTACATAACAACATTTTATCCAATAGTCTATTCATTGACACCAAACGGAAAACAAACCTATTTTGAAGCAAAAAAAAAGACTCACCGAGGCGAACAGATCCAAAGAAATTGTGAAGAATTTCGCTCCCGAAATGGACATAGCCTTTTGGCACTGCTGGCAGACGATCTGCACGAAAGTCTTGGCCTCCTCGGACCCGTCGTACCAGTGACAGCTGTAGGCGGCTTCCATTACCGAAGAACTCTGAAACAATGAGCGCTTCGGTGTAGACTTCCAAACTCACTTGTGAGAGGGAGCTAACCTCTTCAATCAAGCGATTCCCAAATATGCAGAAATGGAACACCTGAGCCAGTGCGTAGAAGAGGTAACCCAGGACGGTGGCGGCGTATTTGGTCACACCATCAATCTAAATGTCAAGAGAACCTTTCTTTCGCGTACGAAATAGTTGTAAAATATTAACGCACCTTAGTAGCTTGGTAAGCTAACAGCGTCAGCATTATGGTTGACGTCAACATATGAAGCAAAAGGGCGATGCCATACGCATCACCTATGGCCGTGACTAGTCTAAAATAAAATAAAAAAACCCATTTAGATCTACCTCTTTGTACCATGGAATCACTGGTTTCACCTTACAACGTGCTTATGCCTTTCTACCCAATACTTAATGGCGGACCTAACCATCAACTCCTGCTTCTTTGTAAGACCGTTGGGTCCAATACCTCCGCCTTGCCCGAACTGTTGGAGAGCGCCTGACCTGAAGTGCGCGCCCAGTTCCTGCTGCGTGCTGTACACCCCCTTCAAGTCGTAGTCGTCGTTCTTCATATTGTTGTAATCTACGACGCAGATATTGCAGCGAACCTTAAAATTATTAATCCCAGCCGTCCTTACCGTTTTCGATTAAATTATCCTGCGAGTTCGTGCTTGGAGCTCTAAACAGATCAGCGCTCTTCGGAACGTACGTATCCAAAGTGGCGGAGAGTTCCTGAAAGGCACTCGCTTAAAACAAAAAGGATTCCTTCCCGTTACCTACCATTAGCGGTTTCATAATTTCTTTCAGGTGCATCAGTTGCTCGCAGGCGAAGATCAGCCAGGAGCAGAAGAGGACGTCGAGCAGGTTCGCGTGTAGCATTGAAAACAGGACGTAATAGATCTAACTTTTTTTTTAGATTTCGCGCTCGCTCAAGGCCTTACCTGATACCCTAGCGATACGTAATACGGCATACCACTCATCGCATTCCAGGGGTACCACGATTTGATCGGGAGCCTTGGGATTTCGATGCTGATGGTCTCGTTTTCGTTTTCCGGATCCTTCCTGACGCGTACGCTATCTCCGAAGAAGGTGATGGTACTCCAGGCTGAAATTACACATGGTTAACGCAATTGGGCGAGGGAGCGGATGGGGGGTGCTACGCACAGATCCAACTGAAGAACGTTCCGAAAAGTACGATCATCAAGAGCCTCCTCATTTTGGTCAGAGCCAAAGCGTGATATCGGTTATTTGATTCGACGAATAGCGGGTGACTGTTGGCTTGATTCCATATTCCCAGGGTCCTATAAGTAGGCCCAACGTCATACTCCGAATCATTTTGGGTACGCGAGGTTGCTTACCTGTAAAATAGTTTTGACCTCACGGCGAAATAGACGAACTTCGTGAGGCAATGTAAGAAGAACAAGACTGTGATGGTGTTGCCCGCCAGGTCGTTCACGTCGTCGCTTTCTTGGACCAAATTGCCGAAAGTGAAGCTGCAAAAAGGGAGGGTTAGGGCACAGTGATCTTTACATGCTTGAAAGGCGGGGATTTACCCAAACTGGGCGAGTACCAGTACCAGGTGCACCAGGCAGTAGCCAAATCGAAGGGTGTTGAGTGCGCCGCTGTTATCGGCGTGGTAGTTGAGCATGAAATGCCCGGCCGCTTGCATTATCCGTATGTTGGGTAGAAGGTCGGCCACGAGGCCTTGAACCTTAAATTGCATCATCTGAAAAAAGAACCACTGCTAGAATGTTCAGAGGAGTATTGGGCAGGGGTAGCAGTTAACCGAAATGGGCTATGTCGTGAAATAGCACCTGGTTAAAAGCCGAAATTTGATCAATCTGGACCACCTTTGTAAGTATCTTATACCACCGCCCAATTAAGGCTGATGACATGTGGGGGTCTATAGCAGGCGTTGGGCTTATTAACAGTCGATTGTCTGAGTACTAATTGGGGTTGAAATAGGCTATCACTGGAATAGGGTTATGTCCTGAAATAGCACCTACCCAATTGCGGAAACTTGATAAATTTTGTCCCACCTCTGTAAGTATCTTATACAACCGACCAATTAAGGCTGATGACATGAGGGGGTCTAGAGCAAACGTTGGACCTGTTTGTAGTAGTGGTTAACTGTTGATTGCCTGACTACTAATTGGGATTGAAGTAGGCTACCACTGAAATAACACCTACCCAAAAGCGGAAACTTGATAAACTCTGGTCCACCTACATAAGAATCTTATATAACTGACCAATTAGGGCTGATAACATGGGGGGGTCTAGACCAGGCGTTGGACCTGCTTCTGGTAGCAGTTAACCGACTATTAATTGGGGTCGAAATAGGTTATTTCCTGAAATAACATCTACCCAAAAGCCGAAACTTGATAAACTTTGGACCACCTCTGTAAAGTATGTTATAACCGACTAATTAGGGCTGATGACATGAGGGGGTCCGTGTCCCTGTTTTCGGATTTTCCAACTTGTGTTTGCGAAGGATATATGCAGAAGACTGAAGAATAAGAAGAGTAAGTAATCAAATAGAAAAGCTACACCATGCAACAAACATGCCAATTTGTGTGAACATTAGTAGTAGCAGACGTAAGACGGGAACGTAAAGCTCTAAGATTTACCCATGAAAAAAAAAACTAAGAAAATCAATGTATAAACAAGGAAATAGACTATGAGTCAATTGGAGAGGAGGAGAGAGAAAAAAACGGTGCCTTTCAAGCGAATTCCTCGAATGTATGAAGACTTTACTTAAGATGGCGCAGAAATTAAAACATTACTTCATCAGAGTCAAGTTGGATGAAGCAAGGAAGAGGCTAAGGTAAAGCCCAATTAAGGAAGTGAATTCCTCGAGTTCTTGGTGCAGAGACCAAGAGATTGTGCCTTACTTCGTGAAAGTGAAACACCACGCCCAGTTGGGCGCAGCAAAGAAGATGCTAAGGAAGATCGATGAAAGTCAACTGAAGAAGCGAATTCCTCTGGACCTAAAGACCTTGTCTAAGAGATTGCGCCTTACTTTGCGAAAGTGAACCACCATCACATCCAGATGGAATTGGCGAAGAAGACGACAAGGAAAACCAAAGAAGCACAAGAATTTATGAAGACCTATAGATCGTTACGGTTCAAAAATTCAAAAGATCACTTGGTTCCTAATCAAAGCGCCAAGACCAAGTTCCAAAAATGATAAAATGGTGGCCCTCCAAAGTCTAAAAACAAGTGTACAATTTTTTAATTAGAAAGAGTGGGCGTTCCATTACGTAAGTCTGGATTTAATTCAAACGCGTAGATACTCTGAACCATTTCGTCATTGTAACAGATCGATGAAACACAAGGTCAAGACTTTGTTGAACTTGATTATGCCTTTGTTTCCCGATATTTTGCGAATGGAAAAAAGGAGCAAATAGAATGAAGAATGGGCAAGCAAAAGAGATGGGGAATTTTTTGGAACCTCCTCAAGCTGTATTTATATTATTTTATAAGTAATTGTAAATATCGGTTTAAAGTTAGAAACAAATCCGAACCTTTGGGCGTCTTCAAGGTCCCCCGTTTTTCTCCAAAAACCTCACTCCACACACTATCCCAACGAAACGGGAAAAATCAGTCTTGCACTCCCCAATAAACCGAACCTAAACGAGAACCTTCACCCCCAGAACCAGCCCGAGAGTTTGGCGTCGACTGACGCGTCCCAACTTTGATCAGAACGACTTCCAATGAATACTTAAACGTTATTGATAGTGCGAACATCTGTTTCAAGGGTTGTGGAGCATCGCGGTTCCCATGGACTGACGGTGGGGCCATCGATTATTCGTGGAGGGTAGCTATCGTGGACCAATAACGGGGGTGGCATATTTACCATTGGCCGGAGCAACGCGCGTCATCCACAAATTTAGACGCGTTTTTGACTCACGAATTTAGATGAGGGTCGGTTTACGTGTACTTAAGAAATGTGACTTAGTCTAGTCTGATGACCCCAATTAATATAATTATGTGATGTTTTATTAAACGAGGTATGTCCCGAAATATTTAGTACACGTGCAGGTGTTATAATTCCACTGCAATTTTAAATAATGAAATAGTTAGGTGCAAATGTTTCATTGTGTTTGGTAAACGTCTGGCGTTCGATTCTTTACAACGACATAAATTTTGCAATAGAACAGTTTCTATTATGTAACGAGCGCTCGCTTCTCGATTATCTCATCATCTTATAATCCGAAGCTCCTTTTAAAACGACTTTATTAAAGCTTCGCTTTCAATTTACGACGTCTTAGATCGCCGTCTGCCCTTAATTGCGCCTTCATTATTAATGCCGCAAGTTTTGTCCTCATCGTCGTCTTGCGCCGTTTAACGAACGCGATTAAGATTTCATGGCATATCGATGACACGCGGTTGTCATCGATCTTCATTTATCTTCATTTATTATTCCGATTCTCCTGCCGAGTTCCCACAATGTACTGTGGAAATGAAATTGTTTGTTTATATCTTAACAAGAATAACTCGGTATGCATAATGCATTAAATACTCTGAGTTATGAATCATTCAGTAAATGCGTGTAGTAAAATTTTGGTTTTATTTATAAGATGTACTAAAATATATGATCACCTTGTGTACGTTTTACCATCAGGAATATTAAGACTAAACTAGTCAGTGCTTCCCTGCATATTTTGTGGTTTGCTTACTTGCTAAACATGGGGAAAAAACACGTTTTCTCATCCAAGAAACAATCCCTACGCCACCCTTTAATGGAGAATAGTTTCCTGTATTTATGTGGTGTGTTTCCCTGCTAAATATGTGATACCTTTAGCGGGGAAAGAAACCACGATTTTTCATTACTTATTTAGCTGAGAAACAATCAGTGCGCCCCCTAATAGACAACAGTCAAAGCTTTAAGCACATTTTGTGGTTTATTTGATTGCTAAATATATGATGCGGTCGACCCAGGATGATCTTGAATCTTGAACTAGATTGATTCCATAACTTTGACTTGGTTCTATTAGACCTAGAAGGATCTTGATTGAGAAGATTTTAAAGTATTAATAAAATCAGTCTATGTTAGTGTATCAGCTTATGAAGACCTTAAGAAACATCTTCAAGATTCTTGTCCATGACTTGATTAAAATGAATTGATTCCATGACTTCGACTTTGAAGATTCTGCTGAGCTAGAAGGACTTTGAATCTTAAAGCTCTTCCAGTAATAATAATGTGAGTGCCGTGCTAGTATATCAGCTTAGGAAGACCTTAAGGACTACCTTCAAAATCCTTGTCTATGATTTGATTGAACTGAATTGATCCCATGAATATTCGGCTGGCCTAGAAGGACCTTGAATCTTAAAGGACTTCAAGTCCCATCGAGTTAGTGTATTAGCTTAGGAAGACCTTAAGAACCCTCTTCAAGATTCTTGCCCATGACTTGATTAAATTGAATTCTTTGAAGATTCTGCTGAACTACAAGGATTTTGAGTCTTAAAGGTCTTCGAGTAATAATAATGTGACTATCGTGCTAGTATATCGGCTTGGGAAGATTCTTGTTCTTAATTTGATTGAACTGAATTGATCCTATGAATATTTGGCTGACCTAGAATGACCTTGAATCTTAAAGAACTTCATATTCCATCGTGACATTGTTCCAGATCAGATTCAAGATCCTCGTCCATGATTTGATTGAACTGAGTTGATCCCATGGAGATTCAACTGATCTAGAAGGACCTTGAATCTCAAAGGACTTCAAGTAATACTTATTTGTTAGTGTATCAGCTTAGGAAGAACTTCTTCAAGATCTTTGCCATGAGTTAACTGAACTGAATTTATTCCTTGACTTTGACTTTGAATATTCGGCGGACATAGAAGGACGTTGAATCTTAAAGGTCCTCAAGTAACAACAAGGACCATTTGCAAGATCTTTGCCCATATATTTGATTGAACTAATTGAATCAAAGACAGACGCTTTCAATTTGTTCTTGATTTTCCAAAGTGAAATGTTATTTCGTTTTTGAAGCGATCTTGAAACTTGAAGGCAAACTTGACAATCAAGCTTGAGGTTGATAATCAATAGTTCCAGTTCTAGTGAGTGAGAGGGAAAGCGTTCTCCTTTTAATTAATTAGTATTTTATTGTTTCAGCTGATAAATGATAAAGTAAAATCTCATTTCCCGGCCGCCCTAAACCTGCTCTCTTTGTTCAAATCATGCGCTCCAATTTTTTTGTCAGGAAATGGCGTTACAAAGCGCCACATTCTAGTTTCAGGCCGTGCGTAGGCTTTCTGTCTAAAACTCTAAAAAGTGTGGCGCACGAACCGAAGACAGAACGCAGTGGCAAAGACAAGCCAGATAAAAACTTTTCTTTTTCAGTCATTAAAGGCGTTCTATACTTAAGAACATATTTTAACCTTCTACAATTATTAAACTTGAACAATTTTACAGCCATAGGCACTCTCTGTTTAATCAATTTGTATTTTATTGTTTTAGCTGAGAAATGATAAAGGTCTAGGTCTGCTTTCCTTTTTTTTTAATCATGCGCGTCAAGAAATGGCGTTTCAAAACGCTTTCAATCTAGTTTCAGTCCGTGTGCGGGTTTTACTATCTAAAAATAAAAAGAAGTATGGTGCACGAACCGTAGACAGAACAGAATGGCAAACACAAGTCAGATAAATTTTTTTTAAATAATTTAAAGGTGTTCTACTCTTCATGACGTATTTTAACCTAATCTTGGACAATTTTATAGTCTGCCAGTTACTAATTTGTTTATCAGAAAAAAAAACAAATAATCATCAAAATTAAATTTGATGGCATTTATTTATTCATAAGACAAAAAGGTACGGCGCACGACTTGTTTAGCAGGGAAAGAAACCAAGCTCTTTCATTATTTATTAGACGAAAAACAATCCATAAGCCCCCTAATAGACCACCTAATAGACGACAGTCGAAGTTTTCGGCATATTCATGCTTAGCAGGGAAAGAAACCAAAACCGTACAAGTTAAATTTATTTTCGCAGTAACAATAATTGTGAAAACAATTCTTACGAGGGCATTAAACTGTCAGTTAATTTAACTTGCAATTATGAAACACGGGTGCGCTCCCTCATCATTTATTTAGCCGAGAAACAACCCATGCGCCCCTACTTGGGTAATAGTCAAAGCTGCCTGCAATTTTGTTGCTTACCTGATAAATGCGTGACACGAGCGACTAAAACCTCTCCAGACAGTTGCCAACTGTGCGCAGGCGCGATTATCAGCGGTTCTTTCAAATGCCAGTAAATGTCAAAAGTGAAACTGTATTTAAGATGAAAAAAGAGAAAGAGAAGTATGGCAGATGACTTCAAAATTTAGTAAAAATTAAACCTACATGGGAAAAAACACAAATTAACTCAAATTAATTAAAGAAATCTAACAAATTGGAATTTTTTTTTATAAAAAAACATGGACTGGACATTTTTCAAAAAGTGGTGATTTGTTATAGTTCTACAGAAATAAATGTTTTGAAAAATGTAGAAATTAATAATTCAATGAAAAAAAAAAAATTATCGCACAAATAAAGACGTCACTACATTAATGCAAGATGAAACAAAAGAGAACTGAAACAAACAACAACGAAGTGTAGAACTGGATGAACAAGAAATAAAAGAAGACCGTCGATTTACATTCGGTTGGGAATGGTTGAAAATCAACAGAATCTCAGAAAGTAAGAAAGAAGCTGAGAAGAAATGAAATATCGACGATTTCCGGCACGAAGCAAACTTTCCTTCATTTCTTCGCTTTTTATTGGACTTTTCTGTTTAATTTTTTAAAGTTACCATTTCTTTTTTTTTTTGTTTTTTGTTGACAATTTAATTTTCTTACATTCCGCTAAAGAAAATCTTCAAAATTCTTCGTACCTCCACGTTTCTTCTTTGAGTTCTTTGTTTATCGAAACTTATGGTTTCGTTATTTTTCGTTTTGTTTCAGCCTTTTGTTTTTTCTTTAAAGTTGGTTCTTGTCCGATGAAATTTGTATCACAAAATCTTTTAACCGGACACTAAATCTCGCACTATATACTTAACGTTTCACCGTTGTTCAACAGCTTCGTCAGAAGTGAAAAATATGTAAAATATATTTTTCACTTCTGACGAAGCTGTGCGAGATTTAGTCTCTGGTTAAAAGATTTTTTGTTTTTTCGTTCAACTTCTTCTATTTTTTATTCTTTGACTTATAATCAGATATTAGATTAAAAAAAGGAGGTGGTTTTCTCTGCTAAACTAGCAGGGAACCAAATTATACAAATGTTGGGTAAAATTAGGTTCAATAGATGGCGTGATTTTTTAATTTTTTAAAGTTGCTAGAATGTAGGTGGTTTTCTCTGCTAATTAATAGTTAGCAGAGAAGCAAACCACAGAAACATTTGAAGAATTAGGTTCAGAATGGAATGTATGTAGATGAATTGGATGTTCGATCTACATACATATTTGAAAATAGCCGGTACAAGGTTTAGCTTCATCAACGAAGAAAGATGGTGTGATTTCTGAGTTCTTGCCGGAACGTAGGTGGTTTTCTCTGCTAAATAAGTAATAACATGCGTCCAACAATTATTGTAGTCCTGGATGGCTGTGGAGTCAAACATTTTAAACTTATTATTGTTTCAAAGAGCAATAAAACATTAAATACGTAAAGAAACATTTATTTGTTGTTTAAGAGTCAATTCAACGATACGAAGTAAAAATCGACATTTATGTTTGATTCCACAAATATGAACGTGAAATGTGTTGCCTTCGTGAATAGGTGTGCTTGACGTTGTCAGTTACAATTAAACAATTATCGTACATTCTTTTCATTTACAATTTTTTTGGTAACATAAGTAGTTTCATTATTTACAAAAATTTGTGACAATGTATATTTTTGGTACTTTGAATGTTTGTACTTATTGAGGGTATCTATTGAATATGTACTACGTTAATAAATCAAGTAAAATTTGGTCATGTTGATATGATGGGTAAAACTAGGTTCGATTTTTTTTAAATTATAATTTAGGTGGTTTTCTCTGCTAAGTAAGTAGCACAGATCAACATAACAAAGATTAGAATGTCTGTAGTACCTACTGACAACACAATCTGCAGTGCCACCTGGTAGTAGTAGTAGAGGAAATAGTTACTAAAAGGCGGCATTTATGAAATTGTATTCCTTTATAAACTGAAGAATTTACAAATTTCAAAAATATCAATAACACTAAGTGTCGATTGTACAATTATGGTTTAACTTTAAGCTTTGCTTACATACAAAGAACTAAAAAAATCTACGGAAATGCAGTATCACAGTTTGCTCCTGCGCGTTTTGATTGTTAAGATTGTAATATTGTTCTACCACCTATGAGAGTAGTAGATAATTACATTGCGAAATGAAGATTACACCCCCTGCTATTCACTTAGCCGAGACACAATCCATAAGCCTCCTGATAGACGACAGTCAAAGCTTTCGGCATATTTTGCTTGCTAAGGCCCAGTTGTACAAATCCAGCTTAACTTCAAGCCAAAGCTTAAACCCTTAACAACAATTGTTGAAATAATCGTTGTTATGAGTTTAAATTTAATCTGACACTCTACAACTGGGCCTAAATATGTAATTTGTTGAGCGGAGAAAGAAACAAAAAAAAAACACAGATGTTAAATAAATCTCTACAGCAGCGATTCTCAACCTTTTTAGCTCCGCGACCCCCCAAATAGTAAATATAAATAAAATTACTATTTCGCGATTTTATTGCAAGTAAAATGCTTATAATAAACAATTTTTGTCATAAAATGATTTCATTGTTGTTTAGGCTATTTTCGCGACCCCCTTTTAATATCACCGCGACCCCCAGGTTGAGAAACAATGCTCTACAGTAACAATTGTTGAAACAACAACTATTGTGAAAACAATTGTTACTAAGACAATAAATCGTAGAGTAAATTTAACTGCCCTTTATGAAACACAGTCGCGCTCTCTCGTCATTTATTTAGCCAAGAAACAATCCGTACGACCCCTACTAGGCAATAATCAAAGCTTCCTGCTACTTTAAGGTTTATTTAATAAAATAAGTCACGCTATCTCATCACTCATTTAGCTAAAAAATAATCTATAGGCTATCTATTTTTTTAATAAAAAGTCATCACTGACAGCGCTGGACATTTTCCATAGAGAACTGAACCACAAAAATTAGGTTCAATAGGTGGTGTAACGGTTGGTTAGGTAAGTCAGTAGTTTGCTAATCCGATGGGGGAGGGGGGGGTGCAATGCAGAGAAAATCATCTAATTTTTTAGATGAAATAGAAGTGTCATAAGAAATAAACAAAAGCACAAACTGATAACATTCCGAGCAAGTGAGATGTACGTACAATGTCGTTTTTTGAATTTGGCAAATCACTTGCCACCTGTGAATATTGCTATCAGCGTCATTATAGAGAAACTCTCGTTATTTTATAGCCACACCTCATATACATATGCCATCCCAATAGAAAAAACAACTACAAAAAATTAAACATTGATGAACATTAATGAACTACACGAATGAATGAATGTTATTGTCAACACAGAAAGAGCCCCCAAATAGAATCATCATAAAAAAAATAGCGAAATGTCACAAACTTTGCCAACGTGTCTCACGAGAACAATGATAATATGATGGGGCTTCAATGCAGAGGAAATCATCTTCGAAAATGTAAAATAAAAATACAATTTAAAAAAAAACGAGGAAACATGTTAATAACTTGCAATCAAAAAATTCAGACTTCCTTTCAAGGCCGGTCATGATCACACGAGACAGTAATTTTTTTCATTTATAAATTAAATGAACTGTTGTCAACAGCGATGTTCATAAAAGTAATTTTAGGAAAGTTATTTGCCACATCCCGAAACTGACCTGGTCACGTAATTTTAACGTGATTTTTCAAATTTATTTGACACAGGCAAAAGAACATATTGCCATGTTATGCGTTATTGAGGAATTAATTTGTCTATTTTTCAATAACGTACATATTCGCGTGTAAACATGAAATTGTTTCAGCGATTCAGGGCGTAACCTGTTTTCAGTGTTTTAATTTAATAAAATCTATGAACCTGTTTAGATTCTTTACACGTTCATAGATAATTTCCTATGTTCAAAAATAAATTAAAAATAACTCTGCTCAAATTAAAATTCTTTATTAACAATTTCTTTAAATGCAACAAAAGTGACTGTTTGTTTGATTAAATGAATTTAATATAAACTAAGTTCCTGTAATGGTCATGTTATTTTTAAAAGCAAGTTCAAAAATATTTATCTATGACAATGAAATACATAATCTGTTCAGTCTTACGGTTTGTGTGCTTCAACTAATATTTATTATCACTTCTTCCTGCGTAATTTCATTGATTCGCGTTCATTAAATTATAGTGTCAATAGATACGTTCAAACCCGTGCATTTTGCTTGACTCCTCCCCAATTGAACGCCGCTCATATTTATAAACTGTCTTAAAAAAACTGTAACGCGTCATACAACGATGAATTTTTTGTGGAAACGCGAATTGAAATCTTGATATAAAAAATAATTCTGTAATCCGTCACCCAACAACATATTCGTGCTTGATCTTAAACGAATCGCCCTGTAATTCTGATTTTAGTTGTCAAATCAAATGAAACTGTACAATTTAATATTTTAATTCAAATTTTATTATTCTTTTCCTCGTGAAGTCAAGTTAATTAATTTTGTAACACATTTAGACGTTCTATTAATAAACTTAAACGTGTCTAGCCGAGCATGTCACCGTTATACTTGTTGAGTTGAAACGTATTAAACGAGGACGAGTTGGCTTACTGCAAGTTTTAAAAGAAAAGTTAATAACCCCTCGCCTCACGAGCATTATCATTTATAATAAAAATTTAATGAAAAATGCTTAATTATCGTAAGATCCACATTCCTCGCTGATTACGAAACCTACATATTAGTATCTCATTGTTCGACTAAAACGCCACGGCGGCGATTACACTAGTAGGTATAATTGTAGAAAGTTTCCGGCTCGTTAAATTATTTCTATAATAACTGTTGTCATTATGCAAAATTTTAATTCGACGTTTGGACGACAAGAACACGTTTGCAAGACTTCAAAGATCGCAAGGGCATATTTCCAACTGCGAAAACGGAGACTTCGACGATTGATAAGAGCACATTTCCAATTCGAAGTTCGATAAGAACACATTTTGAATCGAGCCAATCTTTTACAATCGAGAAACCGGAGACTTCAACGATCGATAAGAGCACGCTTCCAATTCCAAGTTCGATAAGAACACATTTTGAATCGAGCTTTTCCACTCGAGAAACCGGAGACTTCAACGATCAATGAAGCGACGAAATTCAAACGCGTAAATAAATAAAAACAAGATCAGCTTGGGGAAAGTTATATTTAAGATCAAGGCCGATAAACAGATCTTAAGTTACTGCCCCGAGGTGAAACCGCATCTTGCGATCTTGCATTTCGTAACGTCAAGTCTCCTACAACTAAAAAAAATTAGATTTCGATTGTTAACGCCGCGCCGCCGCTCATTAACAGGAAACGCGAACAAGAAATAGTTGCATAATTGGGGCACTTGTCCGTTGCGCGTTTTATTATTGCGTATACGTGTGTGATTCAGGCGTTATTTATGTAACGCACGTGCTTTCTCTCATTGTCGGACGCAAATACATGAAAATAAAACGCGAGGTTCCGGAAAAATTTCAGCCACGTTGTCAGGTGTTGAGTCACACGACGATTAATATTTGAAATATAATTACACAGGCTTACACGAAGCTTTTTATAAATAATTAATTAACGTCTTAGTGACGCTCGAGGGGGTCTTGTTGAAGTTAATTTTCGATTAGTAGGCTCTCTTGAAATGTTTTGGTAACTACGTTGTCTACCTGCTGCTAAACATGTGAAATTTTGCTATACTTGGAAAAATCAGGGCCAGTAGATGGATGGCGTTGTGAAAAACAACAAAATAAATAGTGCAGCTGCGCATCCTTGGCCTTGTTTACTAATCTCATACTTCATTATGCTCAGGTGTGCAACCTTGTTCTTCTTAACTCTCCCTTAGGAATATTATGAAATGAGCTGCTTTAAAAAAAATTTCGACAATTTTTTGTAATTATAATTAAAACTTGCTCGTTAGCAAGAAATTAAAGTCACAGAACAAAAAAAAAGAGAATAATGTTTCGAATTGCCTTGAGTTTCTAACAATTAACAAACAATTAATTTTTTACGTACTTTATAATATTCCTCGCTTCATTCCTCTTTTAAACACGGGTGATTAATTAAAATCGTTAAGACTGACGCAAAATCGTCGCCTTTTTAGTCGTCGTGACTAATTTCTGTTTGAAAGAAAAAATAAAATAAAAATAAAATAAACACCTTAATGATTACGAGGAAGCAAATTATTTACTTGACTCGTTAAGTTCCAAGGAGATTTTAATTACACAGCAAAGCAGAAAGGTAATAAACTGAACTCG
Organism: Dorcus parallelipipedus; assembly: GCA_958336345.1. Taxonomy (NCBI): domain Eukaryota; kingdom Metazoa; phylum Arthropoda; class Insecta; order Coleoptera; family Lucanidae; genus Dorcus; species Dorcus parallelipipedus. Next base: position 38,327,725 of record OY284480.1, read on the forward strand.
TGCCAATAAGTTAACAGAGAGTCAATATAAGAAGCTTGTCAAAAAAACAACTTTTTTGTTTTAATCGTACTTGCGTTGTTAAATTAATAAATAAAAATATTTCTTTCATCCATGTCTCAAGACACGAAAGTGTTACGGCCATCTTAAGTACGGAGCTAATACATATACCAAATGTTTCGTTTTGCGTTACGTGGAAAGTTACGTGCGTTAGGTGCGTGCATTTGTCAATCTCCACAATTATACGGTGGGGTGTTAAAAAAAATCAAAACCCAAAGAGGGAAAGGCAAAGATACATAAATAAAATAGATACGTTAAGATCTAATCGAAAGAAACCAAAATCATCTAACGAAACTGAGTAAGAGGAGCAATTCGAAGTATATCCAAGAATGCTTAGAAAACTCGAGTCAAAAATGTAGAATGAAAAAAATCAATAAAAATAGAAAAATAGAAGAATGAAACTGTTTAAAATATGGCTCGAATCAGTTTTTAATCTTTTTTTTTTTAAATTGATGTCAAATTCTTTCGCTGACACACAACATGGCTCGCACAACGGTGTTCTCCAATTAAAGCTAACCCATCTGGGACCACATAAATCGATCGCTTTAATAATTAATTGAGTTCCACCTCGAAGAAGGTGCATTGGAAATCAATGGTCAACATAAATAAATAAAATTTTGAATTCATAAAGTGCGCTCGGAGAAAGTCGAAGACCGTCACGTGACCGCGACTCGCCGACCAAATCGCGTCTCCCATTGGTAGGAAACGGGATTAGCAAGGCGTAAATGTTCTTATAAAACTGGTTCCCGGCCCGGAAAGAATCAGTCCCGTCGTCTTCTTCCTCGCTTATCGAACCTGTTGCGTCCGACGTTTCGTTTCGGTTTTGGTGGTGTTCCTGAGTTAAATTGACCGTAAGTAATTGAGTCTCACCTACAAAACGCTAATTGAAACCGTTCGTTCATTAACTTTCCTGCGAATCTAGCACGGAATCTGGCTCGTTTGATTTGCCTGGTTTGGCAAGTAAGCTGGCAGGAAGTTGCCTTTTACGTTGCGGCGACTTCCGAAAATTTAAGACAACAAGTAAATTAAATAATCTACAATTTGCGATGACGCAGGTCATCGATTTTTTCCATATGAAACACATCAATACTTTCAAGCCAAAAGTAAGTTTTACTTCGCAAACATTCGTGTAAAGACGTTACTTTTTCATTCTGAACCAATGATGTACCTACCTATATACAATAGCTACATATAAAAATTGGTTTTACTAGTGCAGTTTGTCAATGACGTGCGTAAAAAGATTCATTTAACAAACTGTACTTCAATCCTGTACGGTGGTTGACAAAACTGAAGAGAGAAGAGCGCGGTTGCTAAGTCGAATCTTTTGTCTTTATTCAGTTGTTTGATTGTCCTTGGCATTCGCGGCCCGCTTAAAAATTTTAATTTAACCCGTCCTGCAAAGTCGCGGAGAGACAATCGGGTTTGTGTCTTATTCTGTCGTTGAAGTCTCCGTAAAACAATCTCTTCCGACCGCCGTTTCTTGTAACCGAGCGATTTATTATCGAAATTTATTTCAGAAAATAACACGGGAAGCCTTATTTAAAATCGGGGCCCTCGGAAAAATCTCTCGAAAGACTCAAAAATGAAGAAAACGTAAAAAGGAAAGCTGTTTGCTACTTATAAATTTGACTCGCAGATAATACCGGGCGACCTTTGCCTATCGCTTTTTAATTTAGTACTGCTATTATAATTTGCTATTATAATAACTTTTAAGGGAAATTAATCGGTAAATTTGATAGTACTATGATTATGATTATTTTGTTAGCCGACGGGTGACCTTCGATAAATCAATCACGACTAGCCATGATGGGCGACTTTTTAATAATTCAGCCCTTTAATAATTATGCCCTCCGCACACTTACGCGATGCGCAGCGATATTTCTTTTTATTGCACTCCTTTGTGTCTTGTCTAACAATAAGCAAGCGAGTGTCCAAAGCATCCAAATTTATGATCATTTAAATCTTTTTTTTTAATTGAACGGTTTCTAGTATATTGTTGTATTTCATTAATTTTTTTAATGTCCTTATATGTCAATGTATGAAATAAGAATGAGAAGAAAAACCAGAGAAGATCGACGATTCCTTCAGCGACGAATTAAAAAAATTGATAACTTGGGTGTGAACGTAGCTTCTTGTATTACTGAGCACTGGCTCAATGATCCTGAATGTTTAAGCGCTATCCTTTCCGGGTTATCGAGTCGGATCCTTTCAGGCAAGAAAATTATGCAAACACGGAGGATCGATGATTCTTATAAGATATGGCATTGTATTTGAAGCTTTAACTTTGCATACAATTTAAGGCAAACATTTTCAAGCATGCGCCATAAATCAATCTACTTACTTATACTACAATTATCCTTTACCTCTACAAAACTCCGGACTCCGGCTGCAAATTATTTTCTCAAAAACTAGCACACATTCTTTTAACTATAACGATTACGAAAATATCATAATCTGTGGAGATTTTAATATCGATGTATTAGCTCAAACAAGTTAGAATGTGTACGTCATAAAAGTGTCACATTCTAACTTATGATTAAAGTTAATTCTAGCTTAAACCTTTAAGGCTGAGTTTCTCAGTCCTAGTTTAACTTTAAACTCCTGTTTATTTCCATAGGAACAATTGTGTTTATAATTGCTACCATGGGAATAAACAGGAGTTTAAAGTTAAACTGGGACTGAGAAACCCAGCCTTATACAACGCAGCCTTAGGCCCAGTTGTACAATTCCAGCTTAACTTTAAGTCAAAGCTTAAACCCTTAACAACAATTGTTGAAATAAACGTTGCTATGGGCTCAAATTTAAACTAGCATTGTACGACTGGGCCTTGGACTTTTTAATCTCAGTCCTATTATTAAATCCCCCGCTAGAATTACGCACGACACTCAGGGTCAGTTTCATAATGGAATTTAAAGGAGACTTTAAATTTATACTCACCTTTAGATGTCAAAACATATATGAAAACCAATTTGTTTACAATGTGACTTTAATTTTAAAGTCTCCTTTAAATTCCATTATGAAACTGGGGGTCAGTCCTGCATTGATAATGTTATAGTGAATTTTAATGCTGAAATCGTGGATGCTCTGAATCTTGAAGTCGGATTATCTTATCATTTTGCCCAACTTGTTGCACTAAAGCGCAAACAGAAATGCAACAATTACAGTCTTCAACATAAAAGAATTCTTAATAATCGTAATAACAATATATTTCGCGAAACTTTACTCACTTTAAATTGGAATTCCCTACTTAACACTGGCAACCCTAATGAAAAATTAAATATTTGCTACGACCTAATGAAAACAGCCTTTCTAAATGCTTATCCTATGAAAAAACAATCACGTCAGGTATCTAATTCCTGGATTACACCAGGAATTAGAACCTCTAGTCGTACGAAACGAAAAATCAATTCACAAAAGAATGCTTAATTTCTTTGAAAACCATTCCTTACTGTCCAACCAACAACACGGATTTAGGTCTGAAAAGTCAAGTACTGCATTACAACAAATTTTAAAATCGGTATACATATAACAAATTAAATAATAATCATATAGCCGCGGTGGTGTGCTGTGATCTATCAAAGGCTTCTGACATGCTAGATCACAGCATACTACTTGAAAAGCTAGAATTCTACGGTGTAAGGACAGTAGCACTAAACTTTTTACTTTCTTATCTTGAAAATCGGGAGCAAATAGTGGAAATTAAATATTCTGATGAATCAGGTACTAATCGAAAGGTTTTTTTTTCTAATAGAGCGACTACCCAATATGGAGTACCTCAAGGTTTCGTTCTTGGGCCTTTGCTCTTTAACATATACATATATCAATGACCTCTCCCAGAACATAACAGGCGATGTTGCTATGTATGTAGGTGATACATATATTCATTCAATAGATTTTGATAGCTTACATATCAAAATTATATATGTTCTTCGAGAAGTTGAAAAGTGGTTTAAATTAAATCGTCTTGTGATTAATATAGACAAAACTAACATTATTATCTTTTCAAATAAAACGCCAAATAATTTTACTTTTTCTTACGGAGAACGTAGCCTTATGCCAGTTAAAGAATGTAAAATGCTAGGCATTACAATAAATTCTCAATTGTTCTGGCACAGTCACGTAGAATCTCTTACCCCTCGGTTAAGCCCCGTCCCGAGGTTATACGGACGCATGACATCTTGCGTCCTGAACGTCATTGTCAGTGTCCAACTTTAGCTAGATCAGTTTTTGCTATTAGAAGAATAAATAAAATGTGTGATCAAAATGATGTATTTTGGATATTTTGAGTCCATATTATTAAATAATGATGTGCATAATTATACTCGTAACACGAGACACCCTTACTATCTGCGCGCAGGACAACCTCGTCACAGGTTATGTGTATTCTTCATGCTTTCTACTTAACGGAATCAAATTATTTAATAAATTACCAACTACCAACCGAAATTCAAGCAGTACACTCCTGAGTTCTGTTCAGGTCCAAGATTAAAGAATATTTTCTACAGTCTGTGTATTACACTGTTGAAGAATACATGAACTCGTAATTCATGAATTTTATACTTACTTACAACTAACAGAAGATGTCTATAGGCCGTTTTAGAGTTCGCAATTATTTATTGCCGGCCATGAAAATTGCAGAGATTTGTATTGCACGCATGCGCGGTATTTGCATTTTGTATAAAAATACAACACTGCGCATGCGTGCAATACAAATCGCTGCAATTTTCATTGCCGGCAATAAATAATTGCGAACTGTAAAGCGGTCTTATTACATAAATCTTTTTAGAGTATGAGTATTATGGAGCATGATTCTGTCATCAAAGATTAACTTGTGCTCATTACTGTAATGTGTATTTTTATTTATGTAATTTGTGTTGTTGTATTGACTATTGTAATAATTACCGTCATATTTTACTTATTTGTAACTTGTTGTGTTGACTACCGTATTGACTATTGAGATATTTTATTATGATTCGATGTTACTGGCAAAAGAATAAATATCTATCTATCAAAACACAAAAATGAACAAATAAAAAAGAAGAAAGAGTGGAACGTTAATAATTTTTAGATATTTCAAATTTCTCGCCCAAAACAAATGTAATACGACGACTCTACGGCGGAATGTTTAAAAAAATCAAGGGACAAGGACGAACAGAAAGAACAAAATAAAACAAAGGAAGAAATTGCGCAAGCATTCAGATATATGACAAAATTCTATAATTCTTTTGTTACTTCTGATTTCGCGCCTAAAGAAAATGTAGTTCGATAAAATTTACATAGATGGCGCCTTATGTTTTCAATATAGAGAAGACAAAAATACATAAAATAAGAATTATTTTCTAATGCAGTCAAAACGCAAGGCGAAGTTCAGACTTGGGATGTACCCGTCTGCTTTCCAACTTAACCTTGATAAATAGAGAGAACTAAAACTAAAGAGAAAAACAAAAAATAAAACTAAGTAAACCAAATCAACTAAGCTAATCTACGCAATTAAATAATTATAATTGTTATTCCTAGATATATTTGATAATATAAACCATAAACAATAGTGCACTCGTAAGCAGGAGGAAAGTAAATAAACAATAAAGTAGCAATCAAATTGATAAGCAGTCAAGATGGAGAATTACTTAAGAAGTTTAAGTAGGCTCTTAGACCCGTAAGAAAATTGTCACAGACTAGGATTGTTTGAGTAGTAAATAGGTCTTTAGCATTTTTTTAAAAAGAAGTTGATTTTTGGCTTTTAAACTCATAAGGAAGGGTATTGTAAATGGCAAAAGAGAGCAGTTTTGTGTGACGGTGAATAAATTAGACCTCGAAACCTAGTAGCAACATTGTGCACATCTGAACGAAAACGTATTTTGTTGTACAGGGTGGGCCAAATTTGACACTTTTAATAGGAAGAGTTAGACAAAAACTGACCTCGGTGCCTGGAGCTCGATTTTTATTAGAAACTCAATGGTGAAGACCGCATTTTGATATCTTGCACCGTTTCCGAGCTACAGGATGTTTTTCTAAATTCTGCAATTTCTATAAACCATCGTAGCTCTTTTGTTTATGAAAATATCTGATATCTGTAAAAACTTTCTTAAGGCACTTTTTGACGTAGAATTCATTGCTCTTAATTACAATTTTCTGAAATACATAGTTTTCGAGATATAAGCAGAACTTCCCAATTTTTATATGGAATTTTTATATGTATATTTTTGCATTTTTAAAAAGAGCATAAAATTATCTTCACAAAAATATAATATACTTGATATATTAATCGAAGCATTTGCGAGATATAAGCTTTTCAAAATTTTGCAATATTTCAGTAGGCTATGACTTTTTATTGAAACAATTGACGTTCATTTGCATTGTCATAGTAGACGACTGTCAACGTTGAATGCATACTTTAAAGCGATTGTGAGATTTCTTAATTATTTTCCTAAAAATTAATGCAAAAGTACGACATGTTAAAATGATTTATAGTAGTAGGTGAAAATGTAGATGCAACTTATAATTTCTATCAGGAACGATACCCTGAAAGAAGGCAACCCTTCACGGACATTTTCTTCCGCCTAAAAATGATGGCAACCCTTTAAAGACATTTTCTTTCGCCTAAAAATGATCCAAAATTTAAAAGTTTTTTTTAGGTGAAAGAAAATGTCATTAAAGGGTTGCCATCATTTTTAGGCGGAAGAAAATGTCTGTGAAGGGTTGCTTTCTTTCGAGGCATCGTTCCTGATAAAAATTATAAGCTGCATCGACATTTTCACCTACTACTATAAATCATTTTAACATGTCGTACGTCACACCTTTTGCATTAATTTTTAGGAACATAATTTAAGAAATCTCACAATCGCTTTAAAATATGCGTTGAACGTCGACAGTAGTCTACTCTGACAATGCAAAAGAACGTCAATTGTTTCAATGATAAGTCGTAGCCTACTGAAATATTGGAGAAATCTTGAAAAGCTTATATCTTGCAAACGCTTCGATTTATATAACAAGTGTATAATTTTTTTGTAAAGGTAATTTTACGCTCTTTTTAAAAATGTAAAAATATACAGAGTGTTCCATATAAAAATTAGGAAACCTTACTTGTATCTCGAAACTTATGCGCTTCAGAAAATTGTAATTAAGAGCAATGAATTCTACGTCAAGAAAGTTTTTACAGAAATCAGATATTTTCATAAACAAAAGAGCTACGATGGTTTATAGAAATTGCAGAATTTAGAAAAACACCCTGTAGCTACGAAACGGTGCAAGATATCAAAATGCGGTCTTCACCACTGAGTTTCTAATAAAAATCGAGCTCCAGGCACCGAGGTCAGTTTTTGTCTACCTCTTCTAAAAAGAGATGTTTCCTATTAAAATTTGACCCACCCTGTACAGGTAAGGCGGAGTTTTAAAAGTCATGATTTTGTGAAATAGATAAAGTTTGCAGTTCTCTACGATTTGACATATTAAGCCAATTGGCATCGCGTAGTTTATGTGATATGATACCATAGATAGGTATACCTCAGACAAGAGTTTTGTAATTTTTGTATTCTGTTAGCCATGTTATATTCTATAGCTGTGTGATATAAAGGTGCACGCTATGTGAATTCGGAGAGAATTAGTGCTTCACACAAACGCTTTTTTGTTTCGATGTTCAGAATGGATCTCAGAGGATATAATTTTTTCAAATAAAATAATGCATTACTGATATATTTGGCTATTTGATTTCTATAACGAAAGCCCTAAATTTCTGGCCTTTCCTACTATAGGAATTTTAACATTACTGACGGAAATATTTAAGATTCCAGATAAGTTTGAACAACATTTAGAATTACCAAACAGCAGTATCAGAGATTTTTCGGGATTAATAGAAACTGGGCTGTGGAAAAGCCAGATAAAGAATTTCTGACGTCTCTTCTACAGAATTTAACGATTAGCGGCTTGGCGAATAGACAGACGGCGGCAGCAATCGATATCATTTTTCGTAATGTTGGTTTTTAATTTATCTCGGCACATGGCAATAAACAACTGCTCCAGATCTTCGGAGGGTTTTTCGGGTAGCCCAAAAATGCTAAGATTGTTGGCTCTTGAATATTGTTGTTGTTTTTCTATTGAGTCTTGGGCAGCGGATAGTTTGGTTTTAAGTGAAACTACCTTCTGTTCATATTCCATCACCTTAGATTCCAGACCAGAGATTCGGTCATTGATGGCGCTGTCCAAGAATTTCGGATTTGAAAGCACTTTTTCAACAACACGTTGAATCAATGATTCGTCTTTATCACCACTAATCGATCTTGTCACACGGTCAGCATTCATATTTAATAAGACGCGACTAAATACTCTGACAAAATTTCAGCTCGAGTGCACATCGCAATTTTAATTCAAATATTAATGTCCGACAAGACTATTATAACAAAATAATGGCTCAATTTTAAGTCGCGTTGCTATTGTAATTTATGGAAAGTTATGGAAAGTAACAATTACGAATCAAAGAGTATCGACCGTTAGTTGATTATACTATTCTATAATTAACGTGATTCCGGACAGAATCCAAGGTAAATAAGATTTTGTGATGAATTTATTATCAAACGTACATTACGTTTGATAATAAATTTATTTCGGTTTTCTATCAATCAAAATTTGAAATTTTTGCGTATTAATTGAAGAATTTTTAATTACAATGTAATTTTTAATTACAATGTAACTAGAATTATGTTAGTTAAGTTATTTTATTGTATTTTTACTATAGTTACCTGTAACCTTACGTTTTTAGTGCTCTGATGAAGGTAAGCAAATAAAAACAAAAAGTTTAATCGAAGATCACTTACCCGTTCATTATAGAATAGTACAGAAAGTAAATGTAATTTGTAAGTAGTCTTTATTAACGCAACCGTTCTTGAAAACGGAAATACTCTTTCTCGTACAGTTTTTTTTTTGTTTTTTGGGGTACAAGGTCTTCAGTTGCCTTTGCAGACTTCAGCAGTATTTTTTCTGAGAGTCAGAATTGGGGAGACATGGGGAGTAGCATCAAACTACATGATAAAATCAGTGAGTGTAAGCGTTATTCAGTGTAGAATTTTGTATTGATACATTATGGATCACTTTAATTTTTTTGTCACTTACTATTGCTGCTTCAGTGGAATCGCACCTTAACTTGTTTATCTTGCTTCTCAGTTGTTTTAAATGTATCGAAGAAGTTTCACATGATCGAGTGTCCATTGTTTTAAACTCGTGACTTCCTCCTTTTTCTCCTTGATTGGTTCTATGTCAGAAATGCAAGGAATTTGTGTTGCATTCGAAAGAAATCTAGACAGTTAATTGAAACGAAGTGACATGACATGTTTTAATTGCCGCCTTGTAAAAAAAAGGCATTAATTCCTGCCGGTTTGTTTAGAATCTGATTCTATTTTATTAATACTAAAGTAGATGCCATGCATGGATTTAAAATGCACATAATAATTTTATTCAACAACATTTTGAAAATCCTTGTGTAATTGTAGTTTTTTTTAATCTGCAGTTTTTGCAGGTGTCTTCTCATTTCATTTTTATAAATCTCTTTATAAATTGCAAGAAACAATTCTTTATAATTATCATTTGTTATTGATAATTTTCTTTCATTCTGTTCTGCTCTGCCTTTTATCTGGAGCTCCTCAACCCAACAGCATTCTTTCTTACATAAAATATTTTTTCGCAGATTTTTCTTTTCTCTTTTCTAGCTAATACATCCCGATCCGTTTGCCCCCCCTCTTCCTCTTAACTAATTTGAGTCTACTTTATTTTGCTGTAGGTATATCACATTGTATGTTCGTCTCTATTTTGAAAAATGATTTATTCCTGGAATTATTTTATTATCTTCAAATATTGTAAGAGCGAAAACTTTTGTCTCTTTTTTTCTTGACACTTCGCTTGCGTGCTAATATTTGCGAATTATTTTAGTGCTATTAGGAAAGTAATCACGTCAACTCTCAACAATCACTTCCTTCCACTAATTGGGTGTAATTAATCGGCTGATTTTCGTCTCTCGATTAGTTATCTTCGTCTTTCTTCTTTTTCTGCATTGATTAATTAAGTAGCTTTTGTTTTTGTCCAATGGTGTCAACACTATTGACGTTTTTGTATTTTTTTTACGTCGTGACAACGGTCATTTCTTCAGCGTTTATATTGGTGGAGTAAATTTTGCTTTCTTGTTGCCTTGTCGAGGCTGTATAAGCTTTTTTTGTTTCTTTTTTTTTAATTGGGAGTTATGTAACTCAACTCAAGCCAACCCAATCAAGAGGAATTAATTTTTTTCTTATTGTCACTGGGATAATTCATATACTTTTGAATTTGAAATTTTGAATTAATGTTCCTTTGGCTTTCTTACTTTGTTTATGCGTTTCTTTTTCTGTTCCTTTAAATTTTATGAGTAAAGTATATTTCTGTAATCTCCTCTACCGCCTCATCGTAAGACAGGATTAAGCAGTGTTTCGATTTTACGGAACGCTTGAAGGACTCAGTTCCTTTCTCTCTCCTGATTTTGCAACGCGCTTTGCAAATCGATTTTCGCCCGAACGGTTTCTAAACAGTTCGATTTTTCCACGCGAATATTTTGCTGACTCATGCGGATTTCATTTCGGTGGAAACTCATTATGCCTAATTTAAGTTGAATTTCGGAGGAATGCGTTGATTGGCCACGACTTGCATAGTTACATCTCGCGCTTGTTTCGTCGACTTTCTCCGCGTTTTTAGAAAGTGCGAGCGAACGACTCGGCGGCGTTTTGAGCTGAGTTAGAGTTGAGTTTTCCATTGCGCAAGTGTGTTGTAATAATATAAACATAGTTATAAACGACGTGGAACGCACAGTTTACTTTGTCAATTGCTTTCATCTAACAACAATTAACAACTAATCAGTTCGTGTCTGGCGATTCGCGGAGGTAACAACCGCCAAGGTTTAGTTCTGAAACACTTTTTAGTTCGGTAAGTTTTGTAAATACTCTTTTATCACATAAATATTTTTCGGCACTATACCCGTTGTAGTTGTGTCTTGATGTATCATTGAAATCTCTTTTTTTTTCTTTAAATATCTAGAAGTGCTTTCATGGATTATCCATTCACTTTATTTTACGTATTTCTAATTTATTGTGTATGAAAACCTCCTTATTTATTTTTGACATAAACGATGAAGTAATTCTGCTTATAGCAATACATAATCATTCTAGCACTTAACCTAGTAAAAGCAGCAACGAAAGAGAAAGTGTTATCTCATGAGGTCTGCGCCTTGTAGTTTCCTGTCTTTGTTATTTGCTCACTACTGATTGATGTTATTAATTATTTATAAATAATAAAAATCTCCTTTAATTATTTTTCCTTTATTTATTTGGAAGATGAAGGTTCGATTCACCTTGGCGGATACTCCAAATAAATAAAGGAAACGCTCACGAAAGAACCTTCAATGGTACTTATTGGAGTAACATGAGTTTACGAATCACTTTCTTTTTGCTTGATTTATTCGAAGACGATGGAAGCAGGTCCAAGAGGAATTAGAATTATTTTCAAGCTCGCGCGCGCGATAATAAAAAATTATGGCGGAGATTTAAACGATGGATTAAGACACATGAAATTAAACATCCCAATTAAAGAGTTAATTAAATACAACTATGACTTTTAGGCCCATTGTAAATTCAAGCTGAAGCTTAAGCCTACAACAACGATTTTTCAATAATTGTCGTCAAGGGTTTAAGCATTGTTTAAAAATAAGCTGGAATTGTACAACTGGGCCTTAATAATTAGCTAAGTCGAGTTTAAATAAGCAATTTAAAAATTGAAGCCCAACTCATGGCTACTATGAAAATAAGAACGATTGGAATAAACGTGGAGATTTTAACGACTGATTAAGACACGAAATTAAGTATCACAATTAAAGAATTAATTAAGAATCTTGGGGCTGTAGCTAATCAAGTTAAGAACAAGCACTAGGACGATCTCAAAATCGAAAACCAAGTCAAGGTCACTGTGAAAACAAAAAGCGATTCACGTCCACCTTTTTCTCAAGCTCGCAAGTGCGATAAGATAAATTTTATTGCGGAGATTTCAACGATGGAATAAGACACGAAATTAAAGAGTTAAAGAAATAAAAATGGAAAGAAATGGAAAATGAAGGAAGTTGTTGTCAAAGCCAACCAGTTAATTATAATTGCGCGAGTTTTTTTGCATTATTATAATTGACGTTAAACGCGGACGTTAATTTATTAATAATAACAGTCGTTAAATACTGATTCGATGAAGTCTTCAGGGCAATGTCTGATGTGAGTGCGTCAATGACTATTTTAATCTTATTTTCTCTACTCCATCGGCGTGGCGAAGCTGTAGGAATTAGGAAACTTAAAACTTTTGTGGGTAAATACACTTTCTTTTTAAAATATATAAAAACATTTGTTGTTATTAAGTAGTTTGCAATCTGACGGCTTGACTTCGCTCCCAAGCAGTTTTGTACTTGCAATCAATAAACTCAGGTATTAGGCCAGGGACACACGCGCGCAATTTTATAATATCCTTGTGTCTTACGAAGATCAAGGTCCTTTGCATCTAACTTCTTCGTGCGACGCGCCTGTACCTACATAAACCTTCATACACATTTCTATTTAACACGTATTATAACAGAGGTATTGTTAAAGAAATGTCACCTTGAAGAAAGAGTTGGCTGACTTTTGTTTGTCCAATCGATTTATTCTCAGTGTCTCTTCGTTGGGAATTTCAGCATTCGATTAACATGAGTTTTGCATTCGCGATTAATTCGGCTCTGTTCTAAAAATATAAAAGAACAATAAATTCTTTTGCTGTGTTCAGTATTTCTTGCAGTACTTGTTCTTTCATTTTGAATCAATCTAATATTAAACTTAAATGTCGTATTCCTCTCCTTCGATGTATAATATACTATTAATCTTATACGAGATTAAGTTTCGTTTTTTTTTTCAGGGCAATTCCAAGATGACTCTCGTCCAGCCTAACCCTGACATGCAAGCCTTCATCCGCAAGGAGCTCAACGAGGACGTCAACACGAGAGACAGCGACCTCCAGGCGATTAAGGATTGGCTTCAGAAACAACCGCACTTACCGGATACTTGGGGTAAAATACAACTTTACATTCAAGTTTGATTGATGTTTCTCATGCCATCAGTGTCTCACACAAATGTTTATTATAAAAGATATTAATAATATAAGCCGTAGATGTAACAGTTTCATTATTCAGTAGCTAGAAGTAAACCAAGTCCGTCTCAAAAGCGCGAAGTAATCGAAAACTGCTAAAAAAAATTTACTGAGAACGCTCCCTTAAAGAGGAAGTAGGTAGATCCCTGGAATCCATTTTGAAATTTTAAATCAAAATAAAAGATACTTACAACTTACAAAATTTTGACTTAACAGTTTGGAACACTTATATAGGGTGATTCAGAATAACATTTCAAAATTTATTTTAATAGATTACAGAGGGTGTTCATATTAAGTTTTGTCCCTTCCCTTCTTAACCTTGCCCCACCACTGTTTAGGTCTCTAGAATTAATTGACTTTAAAATTGTGTGACAAAATTTGCATATAAAATGTCATTTTCATTAATATTTTTAAATTTAATATTGTTACGGTATAAATCGAAACAAGAGGCATAGCGTAGCTTAAATATTATATTAAACATAAATAAATACAGGCAAACATAATTGTACAAAGTTCAACTTACCCTAACAGCACACTTTAACAAAATAGAGCCTACATCATGCTCTGATAGCAACTAGTTTTAGATCTTATTTTTTATGCAGATCGTGGGGTTTTTATAGGAAGTGCAACTCGAGCAATTCCGAATTCTAACGAAACCGGAAAGGCACGACAGATTACGAGATAATTCAAATCCGTTCCAACGTGTTCAAGGTTTTTTCACGCAGGTGTCAAGGTTCCGTTGTTTACGTTGACGAGTTGCATTTTCTCTTATCTTAAGTTTGCTAAATAAATCCAATGCATGAATTTACTTGCATCTTGTCACAATATTTCTTTGATTGTTGCCATTGGTTAACTGACATTTTTTTGCATGCTCAGACCTCTATGTCGTATCTTATGGGATTTTGGTCCTAAAAATTAATAATAATCGTTGAACATTGAGTCTTGTCATCTTTATTGCGTTTATTATCATCACTTCTCTTCCGCCGCACCTCATACCGACCCGCACCTTATTTTACAATGACGTTACGCCCCAATTTGTTGCATTCTCGGAAGTTTCTTATGGGGTCTCGGTCTTAAAAATTAATAATAATCGAGAATTGCGGCACTCACCAACACCTTACCTTACAAAGACATCATGCCACCATTTTTAGATTTCTATGTCTCATTTTATGGGATTTGGATATTCAAAATTAATAATAAATAAATAATCGTCGAAAATTGACTCTTATTGTTTTATCTCAGATCTTGCCATCTTTATTGCGTTTATTATCATTTAATCACTTCTCTTCCGCGCTTCCTTACGCGCCGCACCTCATATCGACCGGCATCTTATCTTTCAATGACATTACGCCACAATTTGTTGCATTAGCACATCTCTAAGTCATTTTTTATATTGTTTTATCTCAGATCTAGTCATGTTTACTGCATTTATTATTATTTTATCACTTCTCTTGTACATACTCCCACGAGTCCTTACCCTTTTTTTTATAGAGGTTTAGAGAATCTTCCAAAGACACCTCCGGATATATCAACCCCAGAGGCGTGTTGGATTCACCCCTGCTTTTCTGCAAGGGCGCCTACCAACTAAACTCCTTTCCTCTTTCGCCATTCTGCGCAGGGGGGACCGCCTCTCGGCATTACTTCCCCTGCGCGTGGTTGCCTATTTAGGTCTTAGAATTATTTCTCTGTACTTCTTCCTTTCTTCTTCTTTCCTTCCTCTTCGTCCTCCTCTTCTTTCCCGTCCTCTTCATTCACCTCTTCTTTCCCATCCTCTTCATCATCCTCTTCTTTCCCTTCCTCTTCATCATCCTCTTCGTCCTACCTGCTCATTCTTCTCTCCTCATCTCATCTCCTCATCCTCTCACACCACTTTCCTCATCTCCCCTCGTCTCATCTCTCATCTGTCCTGCATTCCTTCTCCTCTCTCCCTCCTATGCTCGTCATCACCTTTCAGCCTCATGATCTCTCTCAGCATCCCCAGTACAATCTCGCATTTCCGTTTTCCTTTCATCATCACATCTGCGACGTTTCACTTTTGTATACCGGTCCCAAGTTCTAATTCGGTTTTTAGCCGCACTCGCGTCCATCGTGGGCATATAAAGATTATATGTTCCGGCGTATCAACTTGGTCATCACAATACCAACATGTGTCCGTATCACTCTTCTTTATTTCTTTGAGGCACTTCCCAAATACCCCATGTCCGGTTAGCGCCTGCGTTATGAAGAAATCAACCTGCCCATCTTCTCGATTGCACCAGGCCTCCACGTCTTTAATAAAGACCTTGGCCCAGCCATTGTACATCGCCTATTTATCTTGCCATGCCCTATGCATGTCTTTCCTGGCCAAGGTCTTTATCTGTGCTCCTTCCTTATATATCCTCTTCCTTTCGTCGATTTGCAATCTGATGGGGGGAATCCCAGCTATTACGAGGACGGCTTCTGTGGCAACCGTCCTATAGGCAGACGCTACCCTCAGGGCGGCCAACCTGATTACTCTCTCCAGCATGTTCTCATGTGACTTGTACTTCATGGCATTGTCCCATACCGGAGCTGCATATAGAATTATAGAGGAGACCACCGTCGCCAGCAGTTTCCTCTTTTTAGGCTTGGGGCCTCCGACGTTCGGCATCAACCTGGCTAAGGCCGTATAGGCCTTCTGGGCCCTGACGTGTGTGGTCATCCTCCAGTCTCTGTCGATATATATCCATAGATATTTTATGTGCTTGGAGGATGCCACCTCGGTATCTCCGACATTTAGCACCGTCCTCACCAGGTTCCTTTTTCCTGCCAACACTACTATTTCAGTCTTCTGATCTGCTAGAGTCAGCCTCAGTTCTTCTAGGGCATTTCGAATTTTCTGGATGGCGTATCCAGTTCTTTCCTCTAGCAGACCGATCGTTCTGGCAGACACTGCCACGGCCAGGTCATCCGCATATGCAAGTGCCGTTGCGCCTTGCCCCAAGTCCAACTCCAGGATCCTATTATAGAGGATGTTCCAGAGTGTTGGTCCCAACACGGATCCCTGCGGCACTCCGCTCGTAAGGCTTATGCGCTCACCGCTCCCTGTCATGATGGCTCTATCTGCCAAGTAGCAGGCAGTCATCCTCATCACCTCTTCGCTGATTTTAAATCTACGTAACGACACCACGATCTGCCTCCACGACGCTGTATTGACCAATACGCAGTAATGCCTGTTCTTGTCTGCCTTATTGCAGATGTCTTTTACCATGTTCTGAACCTGTTCTAGTGCCGTCAGCGTCGATCTCCCAGTTCGGAATCCGTGTTGATTGTCGCTCAGGACACTTTTCCTCTCCATTTCCTCGTGTAGGCGACATCTAACGAGCATCTCGAGAACTTTCCCCAGAACATCCAGTAGACGTATCGGCCTGTAGGTGGTCTCCTCAGTCTGTTTCTTAGGTTTTTCTATCAGTACAAGCCTGGCCGTTTTCCATATCTCTGGGAAGTACCCTTTTTTCCAGCACTCATTATAGATCTTTAGGAACACCCCTGGGTTTGCTTTTATTACAGTCTTTACTACCTCTGGTGGGAGGTAGTCGGGTCCCGGGACCTTGGCGGACTTGACCCTATTCGCAGCATATGCCAGCTCCTCCTCCGAGAAAGGACGTGCTATTTGTGAGGTCGGCCCTCTCGTCACCCATTTTTCCTCTCGTACTTCAGGGAAGAGTTTCCGAACCTGCCTCTCCACTTCCTCCGGGGTCAGACATGCAGTTCCGTTTAATGATAACTTTTGGGTGACAATCTTGTAGGCCTTTCCCCACACATCGTCGTTCAACTGATTTCTTAGCTCGTCCCAGCATTTCTCCTTACGTTTTCGGATCGTCTTCTTCAGGAGCCTTTTAGCATCTTTGTATTGACTCCATATCATTTCACGTTCTTCCCCATTAAATCTGTGTAGTCTGATAGCCCTCCTTCTGAGAGCCACGCATTTCTTACGTATTTCTGATACGGAGTCGTCCCACCAATATGCCGGGACTCGCTTGTTGTCGCTCTTTCTTCTCGGGAGGTGCTTGTTACATAGGGCAGTTATAGCTTTGACTAGGTCTTCAGGCGTTTGCATTTTCGCAGGATTTCGCAGGCGAAAGTTCGCAGCGATATCCGCCATCCGATTTGATATTACCCACCATCCCCGTGTTTCCAGGGCATTTCTTTGCTGGACTTCCTTGTCGGCTATAATTTGGTATGTGATGTTTCTGTGGTCGCTGAGGCTTTCTACTTCCTCAGCGACTCTCCAGTTTCTGATGCGTCTTGCCATCCCTGGGGTTCCCAGTGTGAGGTCTATTTGCGATGCGCCTCTTCCGCTCATAAAGGTTGGGATTTCTCCGAAGTTTATGATCACTAGATCATTGGAGTTAATCCATTCCTCCATGACGAGTCCTTACCCGCCGCACCCGATACCGACCCGCACCTTATCTTACAAACATGTTACGCTACGATTTGTTGCATTCTCAGTTCTTTATGTCATTTCTTATGGGAATTTGGCCCCGGAAATTAATAATAATCCACGAAAGTTAAGTAATTCCACGAAATACGCGTTGCCTTAACCAAACTAGTTCCGACTAGTTCGTTTTCCACGATTCCTAATAGTGTTGTGATCGCTTGTAATTTTCACCTCTTGTCCACTTTATTACTTTTTATCATTCACTTCTCTTCCTGATAACTCCCCACTGCACTCTACACCTCCGCTCCAATTACCCATTGACCAATCCGCCGGTATTTTCGTCCCATCGCAGTTGTGCATATGCCACCATTTTTTTACATTCTAAAGTCCCCAAGTTGTTCCTTACGGAATTTGGACCCCGAAAACCAATAATAACCGTCAAAAATTAAATGTTAACAGAAACGAGTTCATTTCTCAAACTCATAAAATCATTTATTAATATTTATCAATTAGAGATGAGCGTGTTGTGGTTTGCATAAGGAATTACGAGGGAGTTTGGAACCTTCCTTTACTAACGTGTCCTTCCACTTCGACGACTTACCAAAACAAAAAATCCTCTTGCAAGAGGAATCGTTCACATTGCTGCCACATCCTTTGACCAAATCACTACATCACTCTAATTTGGTCATGCGCCCTCAGACCTCAATCTTATTTCGGTCGACTCTGGCATTAAATGAAATGAAATTAAATTAAAGATTTCTTTTAACTTTGAAACATTTCAGATGAGAACCGCATAATGACCTTCCTACGTGGCTGCAAATTTTCTTTAGAAAAGACCAAGAAGAAGCTCGACATGTACTTCACGATGAGGACCGCGTGCCCGGAAATCTTCACCAACAGAGACATCACCAGGCCGGAGCTTCAGGAAATCGTGAAACACGTGTAAGTCCATCCTCTTGGCCTACCCCGATGCGTTTTTTTTTCTACAAGAAAAAGCTTTCAGACACGCTCCTCCTTTGCCTGGCCTAACTCCAGACGGAAAGCGCGTCATCGTCATGAGGGGGATAGAGAATAGCGTCATACACCCCAATGTGTATGACGCCTTCAAGGTCGCCCTTATGATCGGAGATATTCGCCTGGCGGCGGAAGAGACGGGCGTCGCGGGAGACGTCTACATTTTAGACGCAAGTGTGGTCACTCCGGCTCACTTTTCCAAGGTGACGCCAGCGGCAGTCCGCAAATTTCTAGTCATCGTCCAGGTACGCCTGAAATTCAGAAAAAAACGCTCTGCTACTGTTTGTTTCGGTCCTTTCAGGAAGCTTACCCCGTTAAATTGAAGGAAGTCCACGTCGTCAACGTCTCGCCTCTCATCTTCACCATCATCGAGTGGGTTAAGCCTTTCCTAACAGATAAAATCAAGAACCGCATTCAAGTCCACACCGAGTATGAGACATTATACAAATTCGTACCAAAAGACGTGCTGCCCGAGGAATATGGAGGTACGGCTGGGAAATGCCAAGTATTTCATGGTATGTACCACCAAAAGTCCAGCGAGTTTTGGGCCCAGTTTCCAACCAAATAACAACGTGCTTGTGTTTTATTGTATTTTTACTTTTAGATGCTTGGGTTAAGAAAATGGAGGATTACCTTCCGTGGTTTAAGGCACAGGAGGACGTCAAGGCGGATGAGTCCAAGCGACCGGGAAAGCCGACCAATTACGACGACTTGTTCGGCGTGGACGGCAGCTTTCGACAACTCTCCATCGATTAATTATTTAAATTCAATTAGTCTTTAAATTAATAAGTAATATTATTTAAAAAAAAAAGTCCGCCCGCACGCATCGTAGAATTAAAGAGTAGCCCATCGCCCATCTTATCGCCCTGATTGCGTATGATTTTGTTTCGCGCAGCTCAAACCGCGCACTCTTCAACCGCTTGTGTTTCCCGCCATTTTCAAACGTATGAGTTTGAGTTGCGCGGAAAATCTTCAAGCTCGTATTTTGCTCAATTTACTTTTTTTTTACTTTTATACTAGCAGCTGTAACTTGCGTAGCTCGTATGCGTTTTGTATCCTTGTTGGTGTTTAATAAACTTATTTTCTGTATTTCTTCGTGTTCAATATCTCCGATTAGGTATTTGTGAAGAAAAGTTAACTACAAATTAGAAGTGTCTAGAAAAAAATTTAAAAAAATAAAAAGTAGATGTGATTAAAATAAATCAAAAAAAAAGACGGGGACGGTTTCTTTAAAAACAATAGTTTCTAAGGCTGGGTAGATTGAAGTCTATTTGAGTTTAAGGCCCAGTTGTACAATTCGATTGTAACTTTAAACCAAGCTCATAATAACATGATTGTAATGGACGTTGCTATGGGTTTAAGCTTCGCTTAAAGTTAAACTCGAATTGTACAACTGAGCCTAAGAGTGTCCTAGAGAAGCTAAGCTGAGCTGCTTTTAAGCACTCTTGCTCAAAGTCAATGTGCTCTCATACATAATTCTTTTTCTTGTTTGCTTCACTTTTTATATTCGTTCGATGCTAAGCCTCCTCTTTCTATGGATTTTGGCGAATGCCTTCTCTTTATGAAGAACTACACTCTTCTGAAAGAGAAGAAAAGAAAAAGAAAACGAGAAATGCCTTCTTTTGAAGCAAAAAAAAAACGAAATGAACATTTTGAAGTATGTTTTAAAAGAGACGAGGAAGATGAATGTCTTCTTTTAAAAGAGATAAGAGCGAAGATTTCGGGAAAGGTGCGACAAGCTAAGGAAATGAAAACATTGGGGATTGTGTGAGTCGCGTGAAAAGCGTTAAATATTAAATTAATTTTCTTTCTGGTTTAATTTTCTCTCAGGCGTTTCGTTGTAAGTGCTGTCGAATGTAAATGAATGAAACCGTAAAAGAATATTGGATGAAAATGAACAAAAGAAAAGTACGCAAACAATGCGATAAGAAAGAAATTTTTCTGGCGACAAATTATTAGAAAATAAACGAAAATATAATAATGATTAAAAATTATCAAAAAAAAACTCACAAATACGCAAAAATAAAAATTCTCCGATGACAAATTATTCGAAAATCAAGAAAGCGATGTAACACGACTATGAATTAGATAAAAAGAAACAAAAAAGAACTGAAAATAAGCCACGAGGAATACGAAATTGGGTATATTAAACAAAAGAGCATCGACGATTCTCATCAAGATGAGAATAAATTAAAACCAAAAGAAAAACTCGATTGTATTCAATTCAATTTCCACCAAAAGTTATTATTTAGTTAAAGTATAAAGTGTTACTTATTTAAGGTATAAAGTTTATTATTTATTTAGAGTACGTATAGAGGGTGTAACAAAAACGTATACATTCCAATACACTTCAACGAGTATAAGTTAGGAGGATAACCCACTTATGGCACATGCTGTGAAAAGAATTTACTATCTAATAATAAAAATATTATTCATTGTAAGTGTACAAAATATTTTCCTTTATTATTAATATAATATATATTACATAATATATTTTTTGGCGAAAATAAATTCAATTGAAAGTATAAACGAAGCAAATTAATCAGAATATAACGATTTTTATTTAGCGTTACTTGAATATTTAGCGGTGGATGGTGAAGATCCACTTTAACTAAAGGACTATCTTCTTTATCAACTATTAATCTATCATTATTAGAAAGAACCAGATCAAGTAATCTTCCGCTAGGATTGAAAATATTGTTGCATTGTTTCAAATTCAAAATTTCTATGAAGTGATTAAGACTTATTGATTTGGCATCCCCTTTCTGAAGTTGCAGAGTAGCTACGTTGAAATCACCCGTTATCAATATTTCACCATCAAAATCAAGCAGGTATTCTTCAAGTAATGTCAAAAACAAATCCAACGTTTCGACTTGTATATAAGGAGGAATGTATAGTGTGATCAAGAGTAAAAATTTACCTGGCTTTATCAATAACTTACTGCATACAATGTCTACAATTGGAACTTTTTTCCTTATTTTAGAAAAGTCAATTTCTATGATAGAAAATGTTTTCTTTATCGCAATTAAACATCCACCTCCTCTGGATCTACCTATAGCTTCGAAAAAACTATATCTTAAAACTAAGTAGTTAGAAGACACCAATTCAGATGATAGAACATCTGCTGAGAGCCATGTTTCAACTATACAGACTACATCAAATTCATTCAATGAGATATTGCAATTTAATTCTGATATTTTGTTCCTTATACTCCTAACATTTTGAAAATAACAGTTAATATAAGAATCAATTACATCCCTGCCTTTATTCTGAATGTTTGAATTAGTTACGATATTATCAATACATGTATTTTGATGAACGACTTTCATGTACGAATTCCTCTCCCCCTTCTCTTGGGAAAAGACTGTTCTCCATTATTTATAATGTGTCTGAGGATAAACATTACAATTAGGAATTGTGATAACATCTTTTGAACAATCTTTTTTAGGGACTATATCGGTAGGAAATGTTATTTCATCTGTGGCTGCCAAAGTATTGCAAGAGTCGACTAAACTCGTCCTTTTTCTGTTTTCGGTTCTATTAGGTATTGAAGGAGATTTACCAAAGATTTACCACATCGGAGATAGTTGAACCAGCATTTGAATGATTTGAGCAAGTTTGTTGAAGTATAGTATTAGAGACAATTAGTTTCCCACGTTTGTTAAGGGATTGACCATTTTTTGTGAAATGTCTGCGTTGAAGAAGCCAATTTGTATTAATATAGCACATATTTCTGAAAGTCCATAATCTATTTCTCTTTATACCTAAAAACTCACGAATTCCAAAGTTATATAGAAGACAAGTTATGGATGAGGGTATTATTCACTAACAATAAGTCACTTCTGAGGTTTTATCTGTCAAGTAAATATCTTAACTGTTAAATTGTTTTTCTCAACATTTTACGTTTTGGACTCAATATTTCTTGCCTTAACGGTGACGCTACATAGACCCCAGAATGTTGGACGCCAGAGGTCTGGCCTCTCTCTGTCATTCTAAGCGCAATGCAGAAAGGACCCAACCTCTGGAGTCCAGCATTCTGGCGTCTACATTTTTACAATTTTTTAAAACCTACACTTTCTTTAAAAAATACAGTAGCGTTCTTTACTTTTTCCTTTCCTTGATCGTTATCAAAATATTAAGCTCATTTTATGATAAATTTCTTTCTCGTCTAGAGATTTTTTTCCCAATTTCGACGTTCTCTGCTTATGTTCAAAAACAAAATAATGGCTTGTTCATCCAAACTAGATGGTCATTGTTCCTCTTTTGTTTTAAAAGCAGAAGTCTTTTCTCTATTTTGTTTTCTAGTTCCAATGATCTGCGCTTTTCTATGTTAAAAAAAAAAACCTGCCTTCTCCATAATTCAGATATTCAATTAACTTATGTAGACTGTTCGACTGTTTCAGTTTTTATTGTAGGCGTCTTTTGTTTAAAAAAAAATTAACTAATATGTGGAGCAAAAACTGATAAGGAAAACTTAAGTTTCATGACTGTCGGGTTTTTGTTTTGAGAACAAATAATAATAATAGGGTTGTAAAATGTCGGGACATTTATTTTTTGGACAGGACACGAATTTAAATGTCAGACACTGTCCTGACACTTATGACATTTAAAATTTCACAATGAAAATTAACTTCGAATTTTTTTAATGCAAATAAAGAACTTTTTCAAAAATACGCCGCTCCTATGTTGTACTTTTAGCAAACAGAATGAAAATTCGAAAAACAAATATTATAAAAATATTATTGCACACAAATTGTAACTACCATTTGCTATCACCTTGTCACATTTGACGTTGTTACAAAGTAATAAGTTGATTAAAAAAAATTCCCTTATTTATTAAATTGTTTTATTTTTAAGTCTTTTGGTTGTTTTCCTGTCACTGTTTTAGATGAAGCATTTTGTGTGCGGTATTAAAGGTGAAGTTTCTGAATCGAGCGGCGAAATTATCCGCCCGAGAAACCCGCATCCGCACAGAAAAAATTCAACATTTGGAAGCGTCGAAAATAAATATCCGCGTCTTGTTTAAAAACTGCAGAATAAACTTTCGCAGGCTCGCGGATGAAATAAAACAAACAGTTCTGCTTAGTCCCCCAAGTGTCGGCTGAATAAACAGATTTTATGTGCTGCTGCTCTCGCAGTGTGTGTTTTACCAGAAAAGGGAAAATTCTGAACGCACGCTTCGCATAAATAAATGAGGCGGAAGTCGAATTTCAAAATAAACAAAACGCACTGGAAAAAAACTAAATTTTTACCTTCGTTCTAATATAATTAGGTCAAAATACGTTTAGAAAATGTCAAATTTTAAATATAAGTATCACAAAATTTTTTAACCGGACAATAAATCTCGCACTATACACTTAACGTTTCACCGTCGTTCGACAGCTTCATCAGAAGTGAAACGTTAAATGTATAATGCGAGATTTAGTGTCCGGTTAAAAGATTTTGTGATACAAATTTCATCGGACAAGAACCAACTTTAAATTTAAATATAAGCTTTGCAAGTAATTTGGGAAAAAGATTAAAGTCCTCTAACACCTAACACCTGAATTAGACTTTGAAGTATCGAAAGTGGACCTAAACTTGTACAACTACATTCCGGGAAGTACAAAGACATTAGACGATCGAAATTGCTCCAAGAAATAGTAAAATGGCACTTATTAATATTTCGCTTGCGATGTTTATTATATCTCATAAATGAATTACGTAGAAATGCTTCGTTCAACTTTAATTATTCTGCATTGTATTGTTGTCGGTGACCTTTGTTTTTATTTGCATAGACTCTTGCATTTCTTTCGTAATTCATTACTATAAACGCGTATTGTGTGCATCAATGTATACTTTTTGTCTTGCCTAGACGCTCGAGAAATTTCGAAAAAGAAAAGAAAATCATATCGAAGGGGAGAGGACGGTTTAACCAAGTTGCAAGTGGTCTTGAACTTTTTATTTATACGTTTTAGTTCCGAAACAAAATCGACGTATCAAGCTGGAGTAGTTAAAAAGTAATCAATAATAATGGTCATAACATAAGACTGGGCCTTGCAGAACTCCTTCATTCCTTTACTTTGAAGTTTTCATTTTAAGACTGTCAGGAGTCGACTGGCGAGGGAAACATAAATCTTAAAATTCAAGAACAGAATGAAACGAAATGAAAATGGTTTCGGGGAAAAAGGAGATAAGTCGGAATTTAACTGTTTTCAGGAGAGTTGATTAAAGTTTAAGCTATCACTGTAAATCGGTATAAATTTTAGAAATGTTAATTATTTCTGCTAGTAATTATTTAGGTAGGTAGTAAAAATGAACAATGAGAAAATCAGTGTCGCAAAATGCATTTCACTACCCATCTTGGTCAAATACCTTCAAATATGTCTGCTAGTTGCATCTCTTAGAGAGCTCCTTTCATCTGCTCATATTTTTTTTTCTTCTTCTTGTATCTCTTCTGTTCACGCTTATGTGTATATGTATGTTTTAGAAATAGTTTGTAAGTTGTTAAGACTTAAAATTCCTTTAATTTTATATTGCAAGAATTCAGGTATAATACCTGTGGCACCTGCCCAAATATTACGTTTGTATTCACTTCTATGAATTCAGAACTGTAAACACTTCTTTTTTCCGGGAATAATCCCTTCTGATGAACACGCGATTTGTCATATATTCTGCACCTGGGGTTCCACGAGCTACTCAGGTTAATTTTAAGAAGGTCTCCCTCGAATTAGATTCATAGAATTCAAATCTACGATGTAGTTTTTGGAATTTCTAGATTCTTATTATTTTTCTTAGCCAATGGCACTTGTCCGAGTTTTAATCCGCTATTTACCATTGGTGCACCTCAAAACTTAGATTTTTAAGAAAATGTTTCTTGGCAATATAAAAATTTAGAAAGGAGCAGTTCCTTCTGATCATCAGCACAGTAACTCATATTTTAATAATCTTTGGGAATCAAATTTGAACTTAACTTCAGCGTTACAACTTTACGACTAGTTCGACGAGCTTAACAGGGAACTTTGTACATATTCGAAAAGCTTGGGGAAAAGTGAACTGATAGGTGAAAGAACTTCTTCAATTATTGGATGGAAATTTAAGTAAATTTCTTTGTTTTAAGTTCGACAAACTGAGGAGGAAACTGAAGAACTTTTTGGATTAGAGAACTTTTGGATTAAAGAACTGTCTCAATTGTTGAAGCGAAAGGTAAGGAAACTACTCTCAATTATTGGATCGAAGTCTAGAGCCTATTTCTCGGATGAAACCTGATTGAATTCCTAAGTTTTGAGTTATTTTGAGTTCGACAAGCTTAAGAGGGAATTCTATTCGAAAAACTCGGAAGAAAAGTTAAGTGAAAGGCAAAGGAACTGCTCTCAATTATTGGATCGAAGTCTAGAGCCGATTGCTCAGACAAAACCTGATTGAATTCCTATGTTTTGTGTTATTTGGAGTTCGACATGCTTAAGAGGGAACTTTATTCGAAAAACTCGGGAGTAAAGTGAAGTTAAAGGAAAAGGAACTGCTTTCAATTATTGGATCTATGTCTAGAGCCGATTGCTCGGACAAAACCTGATTGAATTCCCTTGTTTTGAGTTCGACATGCTTAAGAGGGAACTGCATTTGAAAAACTCACGAGTAAAGTGAAGTGAAAGGCAAAGAAGCAAAGAACTGCTCTCAATTATTGGATGAAAGTCTGAAGCTGATATGACGAACGAAACCTGATTGATCCTTCATTTTTTGAGTTCGACGAGCACATTAGGAGGGAGTTTGAAAAGCTCGGGAGAAAGGTAAAGGAATTATTGGATCGAAATCAACGAATGAAACCTGATTTTAGGTGGACAAGCTTAGGATGGAACTAAAAGCTTTTGTGACAGAAAAAGCTCGGGCGAAAGGTGAAGCGAGAGGTGAAGGAACTGCATTAAATTATTGGATTGATGTTTAAAGTCAATAGCAGTCAATAATTTCCTTTGTTTTGAGCAGCTTAGGGGGGAAATAAAGAGCTTTTGAGTTTGAAGAACTTGGGAGAAAGACGAAGGATATCACTGAATCATTGGATCCAAGTTCACGAACGAAAACTTATTGTACTCCTTTGTTTTGAGTTCGATAAGCTTGGGAGGAGAACTGAAAAGCTTGCGAATTTAAAAAGCTCGTGGAAAAGTGAATCGAGTGGCACTCAATTATTGGATCAAAGTCTAAAGCCGAGAAGACGAACGAAACCTCACGGAACTCCTTCGTTTCGAATTCGACAAAGAACGTTTTAATTTATTTCAATGATTTTCTGATTTTACTGTAGAATTTTTAATATTAATTAAAGTATATTTAAACGGAGTGCTGTGTTTTCTTCTTCATTTGCGACGAGAAAGCAGTCGTTCATGCTTTTGCACGGCGACACCCACAATTACCACTGCTTTAAAAAAAAAAACCGGCATTTTCCCATTTGATAGAAAAGTGTTTACCGATGTGGACATTTTACCTAGTTCTGTGACCGATCGCCCTGTTAGTTTATTGCCATCGCCGCAGTCCGCTGCTTCATTGTCATTGCCTCAACCTGGTGCTTCGTTGTCACGGAGTCGATCTGTCATTCTGTCACTCCGTTGCAAGAGCTTCAACTTTTCCCAGGACCTAGATCGTCTACATCTAGAGACAAATTTATATCGCCGCATGAATTTAGAGCGCCACTCAAAGCTGGGATGAGACAAAACGAAAGGAAACCACGGAAAATGGGTGTAACGCGCCCGTTTAAAACCCTTGTTTATTTACTTTTACGTACAAGTAAATAAGCAATAAAAATGTACAAACAAAAATTTATTGCCAATTTAAATCACTTGCCGGTCGTTTACCTAGATTCCCGAGAAAAAGCCATCCAGATGTTTCTTACCACAGCTGTTCATGAGTCCCTAACTACGCCACCTGATTACTTGTCATTTACTTGCCGGCCGGCGCTAGCTGTTAATACCTACGGATTGTGTTACGGTTGAATGGCCCTTGCGGGGAATGAAAGGAATGATAATATTTAATTATGGCTCGTGATCGTTGTTAACAGGAACCTACGTCGTGATAACGCGGCTCTTCTTGGTGCGTATTTAATCAATTGAAAAAACAAAGGAGCGGTTTACATTAATAAAACACGAAATTAGGTTTTAATTTATTGCAAAAAAAAGGTGAAAAACTCCTTGTACCAGCCACCGCGGGTTCTGGTATAATGAGCGCGAAAACTTTGCGTTGAAATCAAATACAAAGAAACAAAAATTACGATTTTCAGAAAGTACAGTATAACCCGCTTAACAAACTTCACTTTCGAATATCGGCGCGATCTACTTTCTTTCGATTCACACCGTTGGTGGTTTAACGTCTACACAGATATTTGTTGGAGAGCTCTGCTCCTTAATTAGATTAACAATTAATTGAATTTCAACTTAGCTCGAGTCTTGGTACTAGTGTTCGTCACTTCAGATCGTACTCTAAGGCTTGTTCTGTTTAATAAACCAACGCACAGTGTGTCACAGTGGGACTACAGTATACTTAATTAATGGAGTTAATTAATTAATTAATCAGATGTTCTGGAGAAGTATGTGATAGAAAATGCCGCCCTCGGCGATCAATTTGCAGGACAATCAATAGCAATCACCAGTTTTTCAGGGACTCCTTTTGGAGGTGTTGGGATACCCTAACACTGGCTAAACTAATTAATTAAGGTCGATGGGTAGGGTCCCTCCCAGCTACTTCCAATCGCCTTTTTTCCAGATCTCTTTGTCGTTTTTTTGTCGGCTAACTTATCTAACTAAATTATTGCGCAAGAACCCAGATTTGACTGTTTTTCGACACTACACTATGGGTGTTTATGGCCATTTCAGTCTCTTGGCGAATCGCTTCTAATTAACCTGCAAATCTTTCGGCAAAGACCACAATTCGGCTCACACACATACAGGGTGAAAGAGAAACTTTGTTAAGAAAATGGCTATGAATATGCAGTTCAAATTGTTCGGCCTAGTAATTCCACGAAATTCGTAATGACAATTAATTGGCCTTGATTTCTTTGTTTATGTTGTGCTGGTGGCAGATACACCAGTGATCTAGATCGGCGACTTCCCTGTACAAATCGAAAACAACCGTTGGCGTGTTTCCAACTTGCCGGAGAAAATCCCCAAGGGTGGAATTATTTCTAAGAGTAGACTGTATTGAATTCCCAGGTAGATGTGGGGAATACTTAATTGCTGCTGGTTGATTAAAAACTCAGAACTTGGCTTAATAACTAAAGAAACAATTACCAACAAATTTTTCTAAGGTGAATGTCTCTATACTCTATTCAAAATAAAAAGGTAGTAGACGTCGCTGCGTTCGAAAGAAAATATTCACAGCTAACAATATAAAACGCGAGTTAAATGAACGTTCCTTTAATTCGTTTTTAAAATTTGGCGCGTTTTATATTGTTATCTGTATGTATTTTCTTTCGAACGCAGCGACGTCTACTACCTTCTTATCTTGAATAGACTATAGTGAGTTTTAATACTCGCTTCAGTGTAAATAAAAATAGTTTGATTAAAGTTATCTAAATGCAATGGTAAGTAATATGAACTTTACTGACTCTTTAGTCACCAATTAATGCAAATCAAAATATCCCTACGCAATTGTTACCACCAAAGGTGCGATGAAGGAATACAAATAAATGTCTATTACCTAAAACCGTATAATTCGTGTAACACCCGCGCACTTCTCACTCTGATTTAATCACTCGCGTCGCGACGCACACGTGTTTGGTTTTCTAATTGCCTTTCTTAACACACTCTATTTTAACCGTATCGAAATAAATGATTTATCTAGAAAAATGAGTAAATGACTGCAAGCGCTACAAAAAAAAAAAACCTAAGTCAGATTTTAAAAATAGCCGACTAAGCGAATAGCGTTCAAGAGATTCGAACGTTTCTGCCCGTTTTCCGCGTCCCGTACTTTCAAGTAAAAAAATTAAACACACCCCTCGGACTTTGCAGCTAAATTTTGAAATAACTTCGACCAATCATAGTCGTTGCATTTAGTTCCCACTCACGCCTATTCCAGATGCCCGCATGTATCAAGAGACACCCCATTAGCTTATCAGGAATACTCGCTGTTGCCTGTCGCAAATGAAGCACACATAACTTTAATTATACAAGTGCACAAGCTGACAGTTTTAAAGTATCTGCTGCCTGCCTGAAAGAAACCAGACTACAGCGAAAGCTCCACTCGCAATGTAATTTGATATCTTTACCCACATTCTGCAATTTTAACGCGACAAAACGTATACAAAAATCTAAGCAAAACAAAATCTAAACAAAAGGCTATTCTGACAGATTTATGAACCCTGTGGAGCTGGGGTACATCTGAATGGTGCCAGACGTTATAGAATTTTAAAGCCGGCGTGGTATCCTTTTGAAACGGGACAGGGCGTCTCGCTTATTTACCCCGGGTCGCATTTTTACAGCGTGCGGTTCTCGAACAATGTCTGTTATTTAAAATTAAACATGCAACAATCGATTTTGTTTTGAAAACAAATTCCGCATACATTTCATGGGTAAGAGCCATGGTTGCAACCGACACCTCCGAGAAAAATGACGAGACGACAGACTTGGTTCTTCAAGATACTGTTGACGACGACGATTGATATGAAGATGATATGAACTGAGAAAGATCTTGAGAAGCCATTGCATCGAATTCCAAAGAAGGGGGATTATATAGTAATAAGATTTTTGACAAAAAAAAAACAAAGGATTTTCTACGTTGGAGAAGTTTTAGAGACAAGAAATGATTCGTTCGATTATTTGATCAGTTTTCTAAAAACAAATCACGTGAGCAGTTTTGCATGCCCAATGAATTAGACTTATCGTATATCCAAGAAGATGATGTTAAATTTATTTTGTCAAAGCCTACTGACATTAGAAACAGAAACACTTATTAAAATAATACATATAAAAAAAGTAAAGCGCACTTGCTTGCAAACGCAAATAAACAAACATCCTTCAGATCTTTCCTTTGATTCCTTCCAAAATTCCATTTTACATAACCCATTGTTTTTGACGACGTCAAAGCTGAAAATGTCAAGAGGATAAACAAATGCAATAAAATAGATTTCTGCGAAAGAAGGCGATTGCGCAATAGAATTTCCTGCGCCGATCCGGATACGACCTTACAAAAACTTTTCCTTTTCCAAGTGCTTTTAAATAAATAATAATTATAAATATGAACACAACAAATCTGCCTCAAAATTTCCAGAACTTGATCGTTGGTCTTTGCGATTGCGTAACCTCGCTTTCCACCTGCCCCGAACGCTTCGTGCGTTTTTTTTTCCCTCCTCTGTGGTTAGCGCTTAGCTGTGCAGAACAGGATTTTTTGACCCAGTGAGCGAGCTCTGAAACAACAATGACGGATTTTATTGTCCTGCTCGCTCTGAAAGTGAAAGGCGTTGTTACGACGTGCGTCCAGGTGACAACAACGTGTAAATGTAAATCGCCGCGCCGACCTTAGTTAGCTTAACCAGAGAGACTTCATCGCTCTTCGCCGCCAAGCATCAAGTCGGGTCGTCCTAGAAAAATTACGGATGTTTATAGATCCTTTGTTGTTGTTAAATGTTTTTTTCGCAAGCGTGCCGCTGCTAAATTGTAACGCGCGCGCGGTTTCCCAGAAAATTCGTTATCGGCGAATATGCTATATAACCGCGAGTGAATCGCCCGAACGTGCTTAGTTCCAGCGTGCTTGCCGGTGCTGCCACGACGAAAAGCGAGGGAAACTACGAGGGTAAGTCAAAGCGCGAGCTAAATCAAAAACAAACAAAAAAAACATTTCCATCGATTTTGCAGAGTACCTACTATAGCACTGCATGCCTTACATACCCGGTCATTTAATTAATACATAATTAACGAAAAATTAGAAAGTTTCTAAGAAAGTCATTTTACGTAGCCTTGATATAATTATGAAGTGAATTAAAAAAGTTTACATGTTACAGGGTGTTTCGTATTTGACGCGCCATTTCTTTCTTGTGTTTGAAGAGGTAAAAACGCACTGTAGGCATGTGCTGTTCGCTTTAAATTACCGATCGTTTAATTACGGCGAAATTTTTTATCGGTATTCGGGAAACTCGTTCGTAAGCGCTGATAACGTTTGACGACCTTGACTTTCATCGTCGTATCTGTTTGGTGATTAAAAACCCGTCAAAGTAAAATTTCTCTCGTCGTTTGCCGGAAGCATCATCGGATAAGAAGGAAAGTAAATAAATTAAAATTAAGCTGATATTTTAAATGATATATACAGGGTGTTTCGTACTATATCAGAAAATAAGGTCACTTTTGCACACAACTTTTTTTTAATGAACAATACGGGAGTTATAGATCTTTAATATTTTAGCCCCCCCCCCCAATTTCCTTCTTTAAATATTTTAACAAATTTTTATGTTTTATTTTTATATGTATCGCACATCTATGTAACTAATTATTAATTTCGATTTTCGTTTTCGACTAAAAATAACCCGAGAAGAAATTATAAAAATTTAAACCTAAATTTAGGGAGAAAATTCCTAAGTTGGCAACATTGGGTAAAAGGCAGTTTAACTAGACACGCAAAATGTCGAACACAGAGTTTCTTCCATCTAGGGACCTTTTTCATGCCAACCCCCAATCAGTCGAATGTGCTTAAATTATTGCGCTTAAGTTCAAACTTCGCCCTTGCTTTAATTTTCTCTACTTTGATTAATCATTTTCTTAAAATTACTTAGCCATGCCGTGCATAAATTACCTATCATTGTCAAACTACACTGTATATCACTTTCTTTTTTCTATATTACCTGTCAAATGTTTCTGATGTTGGTACCTATTACCTGAATGTTAGGAAATTGCAAAAATTTCTGTTTTACATTTAGTGACAAAAGCAGTGTTCCAACAGAAACCCTAGAATTTTGACAAAGACAGGTATTATAGAAAAAACAAAGAAATAGGTATTCTGTCCAGTGTAGCCAACCTGTGAAAACGAATAGCTCCTTTGATAGATGAAAATATCCCTTTCTATATCGAAAAAACAATCACTAAAAATAATTACTTATTTATTCATTCTGTCCAGTGTTGCCAATCTATGAAAACGTAGATGAAAATCCCTTTCAGGTACAATTGAAATTAAAAAAAAATGAGAAATGTCAATAAAATTACCTCTTTTTTTTCAATATTTTCATAGTGTGAAAATGATTTCTTAGAAATAGGTTAGAATTAGTTGACGGTATGTCAGGTATAAATAAAGAGGTCATTTTTTTTAAAGGTATGTATGTAAGGTTGCGGACAAAAAAAAAGGGACCCGTCACATTGAAATTTAATGACGTTTTGATTATATTTACGTACTATGTACTAGCCTTCAGTTTTGGAGGTTATACTAAATATGACGTTACATTTCTGTCCTAGTCATTCCTGCATCTTCTGTATTAGTGGCAACACGCACATGTTGCACTTCATTTAAGTAGACCATTATTCAAAGCAGCAAATTAAATGTGACACAATATGACAGCTCCAATGATTTACTACTTTGACATACCTAACACAGATCGAAAGCCAATTTACAATACAAAAAAGTAAAGAATCATTTTTTTTGTGAGTAAGTTTACAACCATATTCAGTTACCACTGTGGACAAGTAGGTAACTACTGTCAGTATGACTCCCTCCTGTTTATTCTTTACTCGTTGGGTTTGTTGAAATGAAGTTAAGAATTAATAAGTTTCTGATTAAATTACCTGAAGAAATGATGCCATTATTTTAAACTAAAAGTCTAACATTTAAATGCAACAGTATCAATTTCATATGGAGACTTTGTTTGAATAACAGATGGCGCTAAATTAATCAGACTTGTACAACCAGATTCGACTTTGGACAAGTAACTACTGTTAGTATGACTCTCTCCTGTTTATTCCTTACTCGTTGGGTTTGTTGAAATGAAATTAAGAATTAGTAAGTTTTTGATTTAATGACGAAGAAATAACGCACCTTGCATAATGTTTTGCCGTTATTTTAAACTAGTAGCGTTTTCGATTGACTGCTCTAGAGCACTCTGTAGAGTATTCTCATTTTATTTTACCCTCATGTTACGGTCAAAGATAAAGAAAGAAATGTATAAAGATAAGGGTAAAGAAATAAAAATTAATTAATTACATAATTACATTAAAAAATGAATTAATTTAATTAATAAAGACGTTGTAATTAAAGAAAGTCGGAAGTAATCAAATAGAAAGGAGGAAGAACATTAAAAAATTAGAAATTAAAAAAAATCAATCAATAAATTAAAAATCACATTTAAATAATGAATAGAATGATTAAGTAACCGGCCTGAAATAGTAAAATAAAAAAAGAAATGCACAAGAAACAAAAAAATTAAATTATGTAATTAAATCACAAAAGACATTAATTGAAATAATAAAAATAATGAAAGTACGGCCTGTAGTCAAAGAAAAGGAAACAAAATCCTAAAAAAATATAAATGAAAATAAAGAAATTAAATTAAAGAAATGTGCATAATAAACAAGGAAATAAAAATTAATTAATCAATTAATTGTATTAATAAATATAATAGGAAAACAAAACGACCCGACATAGTCAAAGAAAAAGAAAGAAAATCTTTGAAAAGCAAAAATTAAAATAAACTAATTAAATTAAAAAAATACTGATAAGTACTTAAATTCAAAAGTACGAATAAGAAAGAAAGAATTGAATAAAAAAATAATTAACTGAATTAAAATAATAATTAAATAAACGTCCTGATTGGTCAGTGGTAAAGAACGATTAATTGCGTCAGAAAATATGTGAATTGAGTAAATAAAAAAATAATAAAGTCTGGAATAATCAAAGAGAAAGAAAGAAAAACATTAAAAACAAAAGAAAAATTAAAAAGCACGAGAATTAAAATAATGAAAGTAATAATTCGGAATATTGTCAATGTTGTTTGTTGGGCTATTACCACCATTTCGTGGATTGTTCTTATCCGACGTTTCGGTAACAACTCGTCGGTTACAGTCTTCAGGGTTCTGGTTCATAAAAGGTGCGTAAAGTTTCCGCCGTTCTCTGACACTGACAGTTATCTGACACTGAAGTTATAAGCCAGTTGTTTGCCAAATTTTCATGGAATGGTTTGCACTTTTATGTGCACGTCTCTAATAATTTGCCTGGTTTGGGTTTGAACCTGGGTTCTTCTGATTGATGATTTTATCAAACTAGGCAATTAACTCACTTGCGCAGAAGTGTTGCGCTGAGGTGCTTGGGCCCCCGATACTTTGTATCGTTGACTCATCCCCGATCCTAAGCAACATAATCATGGAAGAATTTGAACAAAACACAATAGACCAATTTGGCTATAAACCGACACTATGGCTAAGATATGTCGACGATACCTTCGTAATATGGCCACATGGAAGACAAAACCTAGATAGATTCCTTACACACTTAAACAACCAAAAAAAATCTATCAAGTTCACAATGGAAGTCGAAGAAGAAGGGAAAAAAAACCCTTCCTGGACGTATTGGTTCAAAGAAAAGGAGAGACACTCCAAAACAGAGTGCATAGAAAACCCACACACACACAGGACGATACCTCCACTTCGATTCAAACCACAATTTTGCAAGTTTGCGATGACACGCTTTGTCCGCACTGACCGCCATCTCGTGCGTGATAGCTTATGGGGCAGCAGTATTCGTTGCTATTTGCTATCCACGGCACAAGTTACAGGTCGCGGCGCGATTACATGAGAACATCACAGAAACTCTGAAGAAAAACGGCTACCCCAATAACACATTACAAAAAGCCAGAAACAAAACAAGCAACTTAGGACATGGTTCAAATGAAAACCAACCAAACCCTACTAACCCAACAAACACAAGACATGAGTTAAATGAAAACAAACCCAACCCAACCGGTACAGAAGTCTTATGTACAACGGTAATTCCATATGTAAAAGGTATCTCTGAAAGAATTAGAAAAATGGATTCAACATAAGAACCGCATTCAAATCCTCAGCCACAATAAGATCAGTGGGACAAAACCAGACAATGAGGACCAAAGAACGAAAAACTGCACATACGCATTACCCTGTGAATGCGGTAGGGGAAACAAAAAGACCTCTAAGAATCAGGGTGAAAGAACATCGAGCCTTCACACGTAATGAAGAAACAACGTGAACATGTTTGGAGCGAAGATCACAATATTAAATGGGATGTAGCTATGGTGATATCAAAAGAAGAGAAAAGCATATGCAGAAAATTGAAAGAATCAGCATACATCAGAACTCAACCTACTCCATTAGCCAAGCAAGCCTTGAAATTAAGGACATGTGAGTACCAATCATAAGGAAGAACCTGAAGCGAAGGAGAACCGCGGACACTCAAACCAACCCAACACTAACTGCGCAAATACACTTCTGCGCAGCACTTACTGCGCAATAAATTAATAACTATAATAAGTTGCCGCCTCAGTAACCAAGTGAGTTAATTGCCCAGTCTGATAAAATCATCAATCAGAAGAACCCAGGTTCAAACCCACACAAGGCGAATTATTAGAGACGTGCACATAAAAGTCCAAACGATCCCAGGAACATTTGGCAAACAAATGCCTTATAACTGTCATGCCCGACTTCTTCATCGTCTTATCTTGAGGTTAAATTTATCTGTCAGTTAGAATGTGACACATCGTATGTGCACGGCCAACTGCACGTCACATTCCAACTGTTAGATAAATTAACCTTGGCTTAAATATGGCGAAGAAATCGGCCATCAGTGTCGGAGAACGGCGAAAACTTTACGCACCTTTTATAAACCAGAACCCTGAAGATGGTAACCGGCAAGTTGTTACCGAAACGTCGGATAAGAACAATCCACGAAATGGTGGTAATAGCCCAACAAACAACATTAACAATATTGACATTCCACCATAACAACCTCCCGTAAACGTTTAATAAGAAAGTCAAAGAAAGAAAACCCTGAAAAGCAAAAATAAAAATAAACAAATTAAATTAAAAAATGCTAATAAATATTTTAGATTAATTGAATTAGTTTAAAATGAATTGTAATAATAAAAATAATTTTAAAAAAAACGGTCTAAAACATGCAAAGGAAAAGAAAGGAAATTTCTACTAAGCAAAAATAAAAACGAACAAATTAAATTAAAAAACACTGATAAATACATACTTAAATTCAAAAGAAAGAAAGAATTGCATGAAAAACAAAACAAAAACAACAAATTTATTGATTAATTAATTTAGAAAAGAATAGAAACAATAAAAATAATAAGAAAGAAAAAGACGACATGAAATAATAATAAAAAAGAAAATCTTTTAAAAAACAAAGAAATATTTGAGACTAGTCTCAACGACTAGTTAGTTGGTTAGTCGTTGAGACTAGTCTCAACGACTAACCAGAAGCAGCAGCAACACCACCAGCAGCAGCAGCCCTGAAGAAGTTCTTCTGCAATGAAGAACGAAACGTCGGCAGTAGAAGTCAACGTGACGCGGTTCCAACCGGAAGCCAATTCAAACATGGACAACGGCCGCGGAAGCCTTCAAGTTAAATTAACAAAGAAATAAAAATAAATTGAACTAAAAGATACATAAATTCAAGTAATAAGAAATTAATAATAAAGTAAATGGCCTGAAACAGTGAAAGAAAAACAAAATAAGAAAAACCAAGAAATAAAAATAAAAAAATTAATGTAATCAAATTAAACGATACAAATTGAAATACATAACAAAAATGATTTATTATATTTTTGACGGTAACAGTTTTTGTAAAAATAAAAAAGAAATATATTAATAAATTAAAACAAAATCTGAAATAATCAAAATAACAAACGAATGTCATAAAAATGTCTATTTCACTATAATTGGCGGTCGGTCCATCCGATTCAGCAACGCACACGACATACTTGCTAAGCGCTATCTCTGTTTATTACACACGAAAAGAGAAACAGAATGCTTTGGCCTTGTCCTGTGTCCACTCTATTCGTATGCACCGGCCGCCACCGGACTACTTACAAATAGTTTAAATAAAATATTAAAAAAAAAAATAAAGCAAAATAGAAAATAGTGAAAGGAAAAACAAAGAAAATCTTAAAAAAAGGAAATAAAAATAATCAAGTGTCTTTCTCTTTAATTTATTGTGATTTTATTATACAAGCTGTATTGCGACCTCTGTCAAATATTTACATTACGCGATTCTAGGTTAAAAACTGTGACAACTAATTTTTTTTTTGTTTACTTTTTGCATGGTTTATCTATAATTACATTTTATTGAAAGAAATTTCTTGCATTTTATAATATGGGCGGATGTAAATAAATACTCATCCAGGCAAGTTAGGGAACCGCGTGATGCGAACATTTACGAATAGTTATAAGTTATAATACACCCTGTATTTTGGCAACAAGAGTTCTCGTAGAAAAATTAATTAACAAAAAAGTTTTTAAGTACATGAATTGATGTAATGAAAGTGAAAAAATATGACCAGAAATACTCAAAGAAAAAGAAGAAATAAAATCCTAAATAAAGGAAGAAATAAAATAAATAAATAAAAATTAAATCAAAAGACCAAATGGATTGAAAAAAATAAAGGATAATTTGATGTAATTTTATTATGCCTTGGTGGCAACAATTTTTGCAGAATGTTGTAAAAAATAATTAATTAATAAATGTAAAAATACATTACAGCAATAATTTAAGAAAAAGAAAGAAAATCCGGAAAGGTGAAACCAGAGGGGTTGTAACGGGTGCAATACACCCGGGCCCCAGGCCACACCCCATCTTCTCAAAAATATACAAATTTGTCAAAATCCAAATTATACATTTCACAAAAACACATCTAAATATACATATATACAGGGTGTTTAAAAAATATGCTCGAATATTTTACCTAGTTATAGATATCATTAATACAAACATTAATAATAACCGTTTCCGAGATACAGTCGATTCTGTAAAAAATACATCTTTTTGTTAATCCTTTAGTAGTCTTTTCAATTTAAACTAATATCAAGTATTCAGCTGAAAAAATTCATCTTGAATTAGATCGGTGCGAAATGCTACTTTACGTTATGTCACGTTAGATTAACTGTTATCAAAAAAAAAACAAAACCACCTTAATGAACTTTTCGATTGAACGGTCGTTAGTGGTGTTAAAAAAAATCTCGATTAAAATCAGTTGCAGTGTTCTAATGTTCTCCTTCCATTCTATGCATGCTCATCCCCATAAATTTGTACACTGATGTCGAAAAGTTTTAAGACGAAAAGCAACACCCCTGGCCTTACAAATATCCGTGCTTTGCAATTATGAACCTTAACAACATTTAGCCGGCTGCTGCTTTTATGATACGGTCGGCGGCAAGTTAAATAAATAGAAACGTTTAAAATATTGGTTACGGTTTCCGGTATAATTTTATTAATATTTACTGTCATAATACATTATAAATTATGCAGTTCCCATTACCAGGAATTTCCGTACTTAATTTTTATTGTATTTCCGTGCAAGAATCAGTATCAATCATTTAACATTTATTATTAAGAATTTATTTTTCTTTATTTATTATTTATGTAATATAAATTAGCAAAGAAAATCAATAAGTAAATTGTTTACCAACATGTTAATATTGAATTTTTTTGAATAATAAATATTAATTTTTACTTTTAATCTAGTGCGCATGAAGTAAATAAAATAGAATAGAATTTGCATGACAACATAAATGTTCAGAAATTAACAGATTACCTGCTCTCGTGAATGAATTTTACGACCCTGCTCAACCACTCGTCGAGAGAGAGAGAAACGGGGAGGCTCAAATGCAGAAGGTTCTAAATTCAGACGGGCTGTTTCAATAAGGCTGAAATTCCAATTGATTTACTGCTTTTCGTCTTAAAACTTTTCGACACCAGTGTACATAGCACACGTTATTACCACCAAAACTCAACGCCCACTACACGCAAATAAGTTTCATTTAAAAAACTCAAAAAATGTCGGAAATGGTTGATTTCCGGACCTACGTTCATTAAGGCTTTTGTGTTTGTATTGATGCGATCTATAACTGGGTAAAATTTCCAAACATGTTTTTTAAACGCCCTGTATAAATACAAATTTTAAAAATATGCAATATGTAAAGAAAACGGAATAAAATACATATACGAAGGTACAAGAATAAATGGTGGCACGTGCCACCATTCTGTTGCGTATGCGAACTAATTTTATGACACGTGTTATCCCCGCTTGCAGTTTTGATTTTGATGAAATTTATGGTGAATGCATGACGTAGGAAACATACTTTTGCTAATCAAATTTTCTACCAATCATTATCATAGTTCGAACTGGAATTTCAGATAACCCAGATAATCTCATGTGTGTTTCATTAATCAGACTGCGATGCGCAAGCGATGGCAAATTACAATGAAATTCCGTTGTAGTTCAGAACTGTCAATTTTTATACAAGATCCCGTCGTGATTCCAGATTCCCTGTACCACACAAAATCTAAAAAGAAAAAAATCTGATGACCTGATTTTGTCTTTAAGAAGACGAGCCTGTGCAATTTAATAAATTAGTACTAATAGGTTATGGGCCCAAACTACCTGCGACTGACTGTGGGGTTCTTTGCTTCTTACAATTAAGTTAACTGAAAAATATTTATGCAAGTCTGCGATGCTAATAATAATTTTACGAGTGCCATAACAAAACTGTCATCGTACGTGCTTATTACTCATTACTGGTGAGCCCCGGGGGGAATCGTGGGAGCGTCCACGTAAATCAACGCGGATTCCACACTCGGAATATCTGCACGCGCAGGTCTATTTTAATCTCCTTGTGCTAACACAGGCGGAAACAAGTTACAGGTCTGGCATAAAATCCGCGTCATTAATCGGCGATCCATTCGTCGCCGCCGCCGCCGTCGTCGTCATCTGCTTACCCCATCGTACTCACGTCTGCTTCGTTTCGCGGTTCTATGACGTCCGCCTCCTCCTCCCCCACGCCCGGAGAGCGCGACCATCGAATGCAGATTGTTTCGCCGCGATTTTCCGCGAACTCCACCGCACCTGTACGAGATCTTGTCGAAATTCTAGATTCTGAACATCCTGTATAACGCAAAACCAGAAAATTATTTTATCGCTCGAGCTCCTTAAGAAAAAAAAACAACCACGTTAATATTAACAGATTGTGGGCCCAATTTCACTTTTAGGTTCTGTCATTTCGATAATTTAAATGATTCTTAAAAGTATTCTTAAAGTTGTTTAGCTTTTTTCTGTGAACATATTAACTGGTTATGGACCCAAAATAGGTTGGACCTTCGTTTTGTTTATATTTAAAAGAGGATTTTAAGACATTTCCTTTTTCTGTTCAGTAACAGTTGATTCGTACAAAACCCAGAGAATATTAAAGATGTTGGGGTCAATCACGTTAGTCTTAATAGGTTATGGACCCAAAATATTTTATATTATAATTAGACTTAAAGAAATTATTAACCCTCAGTTTCTTTTTGGTTTCCAAGCTCGAACTAATTCAGTTAATCAGGGTCCATCGATAAATGTTATTTTAATTATTTCAACCCTTATCAAAGGAAGTAATGTTTGATAGTATTGACATTTGACAGTTTTGATCTTCCGTTTGATGTAATTAATTGTATCTAGCCAGGGACAGTAGGTGGGGCAAAAGGGGAAAGGTGCCCGTGAACTCGAAGCTATTTAACTGCGAATGAGATAAATTATTAACATGTTATGGGTCCAAAATAATTTTTTTTTTCGATAATATTACATCGGCGTTCTTTTCGTTTGTTTCGATACCATCGAAAACTCGAAATCGAAGAAAGGATAAACCTATTTCGTTTTTTCTTCCTTCACTTCCGATAGTTGCTAATCAGAAATCAGTTTTCTTGTCCTTGAGACAAAGCAAGCCGTTCGTCTTTTGTTTTGTTATTTAATTTTTCTGAAGTTTCGACATCATTTTTTTTTTAATTGCCCGCACATTGACAACCCTGCTTGCCACAAACTGAAACTGAAATTGAAAAAAATCTCTTGTGATCAGTGTTGCCACAACACAGTTAAGAAACTGTACTAACATTCGAGCATTTAAAGTACTAGATTTTTGAAAAGACGTCCTACCTATTAAATAAATCAAGCACGCAAAACAAAATAACAGTCCGCGTCAGTGTTTAAATCTTTACAAGTAAATCAAAGAAAATATCATTTTCCATTTATTCGAGTTCTTCATTAGGTAACGAAGCTTCTTTAATAGTGACATTGACATTAGCAGTGACATTAATCGCTAACTTCCTAAGGTGTCGAAAAGAAAGACGAAAATAGCGGGAAAGCGGAAATTAGTGCCAACACTACCAACTGGCAAATACCTGCTATCTTTTTCTCCTTTTAACAGAAGTAAATTTTCCTAGAGTTGATAAAAATTTCCTTTGTCCCTAAAGAGGGTTGATTTCCTAAAAAAAAGGAAAATTTTCCTATAGTTGGCAACACTGATTTGAGCTGTCAAAAGAGAATTCCAAGTCTAATAATTTGGCAGCACCGGTTACAATGCAGAAAAACACATTTTTGTAAGCTTTTTTTTTAAAGAAAATTTTCCAAACAGTGACTACCTGTTACATTTCTTTCAAAGACGAAGCGCAGACGAGCAAGAAATTTCTTTAAAAAGTTTAAAAATTCAACGAAAAAAAAATTATCGCACAAACAGAGACGCCAATACAAGAATTAATTCCACGAGAAGAGACAAACGAGAACTGCAACCGAACGTCAAATAACCTTCAACATCAACTTTATCTTCACCGTTATTGTCGTCAGAACTTCATCGTAACTTTCATCTCCATCTACTTGTCATCGCTGTCTCTTCATCGTTACGTCGACAATCGCCTCTATTGTTATCTTCATCATCGTTGTCAATATCATTAATGTTTTCAACTTCACTCATAGTTGGTCGCCTTTATTGTGATCTTCATCGTCTTTATTGACAACGTAACCTTCATCGACATCTTCCATATTATATTTAACTTCAAAGTTACCTTCATCATAAACTTCATCGTCACTTTTGTCCTGATCTACTGTTATTTTCATCTTTGTTTCCACGG
The DNA here is from genome assembly GCA_958336345.1 of Dorcus parallelipipedus. NCBI lineage: Eukaryota > Metazoa > Arthropoda > Insecta > Coleoptera > Lucanidae > Dorcus > Dorcus parallelipipedus. The sequence goes on from OY284480.1 coordinate 38,370,425, forward strand.
TCATTTTTGGTCAACGTAACCTTCATCGTCATCTTCAACATCAATTTTATCTTCACCTTAACTGTCATCATGAACTTCATCGTAATTTTAATCTTGATCTACTTGTCATTGCTGTCTTCATCGTTACATCGACAATCGCCTTTATTGTCATCTTCATCATCGTTGTCAATATCGTTTTCAACTTCACTCATAGTTGGTCGTCTTTACTGTGATCTTCATCGTTATTTCCACAGTCGTTTTTATTGACTATGTAATCTTCATTGACGTCTTCCATATTATATTTAGCTTCGTGGTTACCTTCATCATGAACTTCATCGTCACTTTTGTCCTGATTTACTTATCATCTTCATCGTTATTTCCACGGTTATTTTTGTCAACGTAACCTTCATCGTCATCTTCAACATCAACTTTATCTTCACCATAACTGTCATCATGAACGTCATCGTAACTTTCATCTCCATCTACTTGCCATTGCTGTCTTCATCATTACATCGACAATCGCCTCTATTGTCATCTTCATCATCATTGTCAATATCATTAGTGTTTTCAAGACAAAGCAAGCCGTTCGTCTTTTGTTTTGTTATTTAATTTTTCTGAAGTTTCGACATCATTTTTTATTTTCGATGAAATTACTTCGACGTATGTTTTGTTTTTTCAAGTGATCGTGAAGCCAGAAATGATTAAATGGAATTTATGCCGCCGATGAACGTAAAAGAAATAATTAATGAAAAATTGTCCCCCCTAAAGGACGATATTCCTAAATATTTAATTGACAAACGCAAGCAAATCACATGAAGTAAATTATTTCAACAATGGCAATTTTCATCTAGGAACATTTTATTAAGTATATAGGCCAGGAGCCTCGAGAAGTCAAGGAAGAATCGAATTTGACCCCCCTCCCATACGGTGCATTAAAATTTCGATCAAAGTAATACAAGGTTGCTTAAAAAATAAATAAAAAACGACGCAGTTACTACTTTTTTTGATTCTACTGTCTGTCTAGGTACTAGATTAAAGTGAAAAAGAAGAGACAGATTTAATTTGTTAATCTCAACAGACTTGTTATTGTTTCCTCCTTTGTTTGTTCATGTGATAAAGAGGACTCACTCTTCGACTAAACTGGCATTTAATTACAACCATTTCGCTCATTCGTGCCAAAGCATTAGTCAGAATCGCAACTTAATTCTATCCATTAGTTAGTTAGTTAGTTAGTGTTTAAACGTTGTGTTTTATCGCCGGCGTAATTTTGTGGCTTTGTGTTTTTTGTGTTGATTTCGTGAATCCTGCGATTCTACTTACGCACGTTTCATAGTATTCACACATGTAAATAATTCATAAGTAAGTAGACATCTAAAAATAGTTTGCTATTATTTATTATTAAGCAATTCCTTTGTTTTATTCGAGAATCAGAGGTGGGCAAGAAATAATTAAAAGGAAATATTAGATTGGACTATTATTGTTTGCGGTAATATCAAAATACATTCGATTGGAATAGATTTATTTTTACGACCGGTGGCGGTGGTTTTAAGGCACCTTTCATAAAACACTGGCGTGCAGACTTGATTAAATTTAAATTTAAAAAAAAAGCGCACCTCTAATACAAGAATAAATAAAAAATTTAAGCAAAAAATAATAATAACAGAAAGTAAAGGAATTTTTAATTTATTGCATCGTTAGCATATGAAGTCGACACATGTACGGCGAGACTGTCGCGTGTATGCTGTCACGCACGAGCTCCTAATTTAACGAACACGCCTTGCAATGATTTACATTTACCAAGCTGCCATAAAATCTCAAGAGGAAACACAATAACATATAACTCACGAGCGTACGTACGTCCGAAATTGACCTATCCTGGCAGTTTTGATCGATCGCCGCCGGCGGTTAAATAATTCACCATGGGAATTCCCCATCTACGGCGGATTATAATTTAATCGTGAGAAACGTAACAAGTAGTAAATAATTTCTTACATCACCGCCGGCCGCTACCTGGAAACATTCCTCCGGCTTCAAGCAGTCTTGAATTATTTATTCCGCGGCGTCAATGGCGAGAAAAAGATTTCTTATGAGCGTCTTTTTTTTTCTTTTCGTTCCACAACTGGGCAAATGAGTCAGTAGTCTGTCGGACAACAGCAAAAAAAGTGTGTTTGTGTCAAGGTAAGTAGACGACACGACCACAAATCACCATAAAGTCGTTCAAAAAAAAAGCCGGAATCACATCTGGGCATTATTACATGGACTTATTAATCTCATAATCACAATTTGTTCAAATTAAAATAATTTGTATCAATTAATCGTTTACAGACTCGTAAACTTGTGGTTCTTCAAACGCCACTGTGAGGGAAATTCCACACGCGCGTACACGCTCGCGGACATGCTCGTAGAGGTATAATCACGCTCTGATTCAAAGACGTTCAAATTAAACGATTTTTATCAATTATAATCATTTACTTGCGCGCAAAAGTACGTGTGGTTTTTCGTCTGCCGCTGTAAAGACAATTCCGCACAACAAACACGTTCGCGGACATGCTCGAAGGGTTATGATGCGAAGTTGTTAAAATTAAAATGATTTTTATAAATTAATCGACTGGAGACACGTAAACAGGCTTGCGGTTTTCCGTCCGCCACTGTGACGGAAATTCCACACGCTCAGACACGTTCGTGGACATGCTCGTAAAGTTATAGTCACACTGCGTTTCAAAAATGAAATTAAAATTGATTAATTTTAGAAAATTAAAACCATTTTTGCCAATTAATTACTTACCGTACTTAAACGTACGTGTGGTTTTTCATCTGCACTATAAAGGCAATTCCACACGCCTAGACACGTTCGCGGTCATGCTCGAAGAGTTACGATCACATTCTGATGCAAAGTTGTTAAAATTAAATTGATTTTTATAAATTAATCGCCTGGAGACACGTAAACATGCTTGCGGTCTTTCGCCGCCACTGTGAGGAAAATTCCACACGCTCTAACAAGTTCGTGGACACGCTCGTAAAGTTATAATCGCACTGTGTTTCAAAGATGTTCAAATTAAAACGATTTTTACCAATTAATTACTTAGCCGCACGCAAACGGTTTTTATCAGACTCTATAAAGGCAATTCCACACGCCTAGACACGTTCGCGGTCATGCTCGAAGAGTTACGATCACAGTCTGATGCAAAGTTGTTAAAATTAAATTGATTTTTATAATTTAATCGCCTGGAGACACGTAAACATGCTTGCGGTCTTTCGCCGCCACTGTGAGGAAAATTCCACCCGCTCAAACAAGTTCGTGGACACGCTCGTAAAGTTATAATCGCACTGTGTTTCAAAGATGTTCAAATTAAAACGATTTTTACCAATTAATTACTTAGCCGCACGCAAACGGTTTTTATCAGACTCTATAAAGGCAATTCCACATGCCTAGACACGTTCGCGGACATGCTCGAAGAGATACGATCACATTCTGATTTTTATAAATTAATCGCCTGGACACACGTAAACATGCTTGTGGTCTTTCGCCGCCACTGTGAGGAAAATTCCACACGCTCAAACAAGTTCGTGGACACGCTCGTAAAGTTATAATCGCACTGTTTCAAAGATATTCAAATTAAAACGATTTTTACCAATTAATTACTTAGCCGCACGCAAGGGGTTTTTATCAGACTCTATAAAGGCAATTCCACACGCCTAGACACGTTCGCGGACATGCTCGAAGAGTTACGATCACATTCTGATGCAAAGTTGTTGAAATTAAATTGATTTTTATAAATTAATCGCCTGAAGACACGTAAACATGCTTGCGGTCTTTCGCCGCCACTGTGAGGAAAATTCCACACGCTCAAACAAGTTCGTGGACACGCTCGTAAAGTTATAATCGCACTGTGTTTCAAAGATGTTCAAATTAAAACGATTTTAACCAATTAATTACTTACTGACACGCAAACGGCTTTTATCTGACACTATAAAGGCAATTTCACACGCTTAGACATGTCCGCGGACATATTTGATTCAAAGTTGTTAAAATTAAATTGATTTTTATAAATTAATCGCCTGGAGACAATAAACATGTTTGCGGTGTTTCGCCCGCCATCGTAACGGAAATTCCACACGCTCAGACACGTTCGTGGACATGCTCGTAAAGCTATAATAACACTGTGATTCAAAGATGTTCAAATTAAAACGATTTTTACCAATTATTCACTTGCCGACATGCAAACGTTTTTCGTCTGGTACCACAAAGGCAATTCCACACACCTGGACACGTTCGCGGACATGCTCAAACTATTATGATCACGGTCTGATGCAAAGTTGCTGAAATTAAATCAGTTACGGACACGTAAATGTGCTTGCAGTCTTTCGCCTGCGACTGTGAGGGGAATTCCACACGCGCAGACACGCTCGGAGAGTTATAATTATAATTTGATTCACAATTGTCCAAATTAAAATGATTTTTATCAAGTAATTACTTCCAATCATGCAAATATGCTTGCAGTCTTTCGCCTGCCACTGTAAAGCAATTCCACACACGCAGACACGTTAGTGGTCATGTTCGAAGAGTTATGCTCGTGTCTGATTCAAAATTGTTGAAATTCAAATGATTTTTTATGAATAAATCGTTTACAAACACGCAAATATATTTTTGATCTTTCGCTTGGCACTGTACGGGCAATTTCACTCGCGCAGACACGTTCGTGGACATGCTGGAAGAATAATTTTCAGTCTAATTCAGAATTGTTCAAATTAAAATGATTCTATATGGATTAATCACTTATAGATACACAAATATGCTTTTTGATCTTTCACACGCACAGACATGTTTGTATACATGCTCGAAGAGTTGTAATAACAGTCTGATTCAAGGTTGTTCAAATTAAAATAATTTTTAACATTTAATCGCTTCTTAAATGCACGCAACATAAGCTTGTCGTCTTTCACCTGTCACTGTAAGTGCAATTACATACGCGCAGACAGGTTCGTGCACAAGGTCGAAGAGTTATAATCACAATCTCATTCAAATTTGTTCAAACTAAAAAGTCTCTCTATGACATATGACTCATGGCCAGTAGCTTAGGGCGTAGAGCACACAAGGCCCGTGGTACATTAAAAGGAACCGCCCCCGTTTTTGATTGGTTGCTCAATTAATTCGCTAACCAACGAGAAGCAAGTACTTTCAATTAAAGGCGAAATTGCACGCTGCTCAAAACGATTGATCGAAGAAATTGGTTTACAAACACGAAAGTGACATTTAATTGTGCTTTTAATCTAAGGTTTTCAAATTCCACCTGATTGGTTGCCTTTTACTCGAGGAATTTACAAACCAATCAAAGACAATGACGATCGACGTAACGTCTGATGTAATTAACACATTTCGCAATGGAGAAACGCCCCCTTCCTTGTGATTGGGTGCCTAGCGTTAGAAAAAATTGACCAACGACCAAATTAGTTGAAGAAATTTTAGAGATACAAAAGTGACGTGTTAATTGTGTTTATAATTTAATGTTTTGATTTACAAACCAATGATAATCCAGAGGTAATAAACGCATTTCGCAATAGAGAAACGCCCCCTTCCTTCTGATTGGGTGCCCAGGGTTAGAAACCAACCAATCAGAAGCAAGGATGATTTCTTCCAATCTTGTACTAACTACTCGACTAAACAAGGCAATAGCCTTTCAGTGACTGAATTGTTTTTTTTTCTGAATGTTTCAGATGGGTACAGCGCGGCTCTGTTTCTGTTGCCTGCTGCTCTGGACACTCTTCACCTCGTCGCAACTTCTGCCATCTATCGCACAGGACTACAAAAAGGCCCTCCACCTTTCTCTACTTTTCTACGAGGCTCAGCGCTCCGGCCACTTATCTTCAGACAACAGGATACCATGGAGGCGGGACTCCGCCCTCGACGACAAAGGCCAAAACGGGGAAGACCTCAGCGGCGGCTACTTTGATGGTACATCGACGAAGACATCGCTTAATCAAGCAAGCGCGAACCTCTTATCACTAACGAACCTTTTCTTACAGCGAGCGACTACATAAAGTTCAGTTTCACGATGGCGTTCACGACGACGATGCTCTCCTGGGGGGTGATCTCATACGAAGACGGGTACAGAAGCGCAGGTACGCCCGACAAGCGGTGGAGGCGCCCCTTTTGACGAGTTTGATGTTACAGGGGAATACGAGAGGGTTTTGGACGCGATCAAGTGGGCCAGCGATTACTTCATCAAATGCCACGTCGCCCCCAACGAATTCTACGGTCAAGTGGGCGACTTCAATTTGGATTTGAATTATTGGGGGCGCCCCGAAGACCTAGACATGCCGAGGCCGGCTTATAAAATCGACGAGGAACATCCAGGTTTGAACCCAGAGAAAGGGGGCGTTTCAAAAATGATGACCGCGTGAGTTTTCAGGGACGGACTTGGCTGGTGAGGCGGCGGCGGCCATGGCAGCTACCAGCATAGTCTTCAAGCAAGTAAACGAAACCTACTCAAGCTTATTGCTTAGGCACGCCGAGGAATTGTACGATTTTGCTGATAAGTACCGAGGGCTTTACCAAGAAGCGATTCCCGTTGCGAAAAACTTTTACGAGTAAGTTCTTCTTGCCCCACCTCCTCACCCCATCACAGAAATGTGTGTGCATTGTAGAAACTCCGGGTATGGTGATGAGTTGGCTTGGGCAGCGATTTGGTTGTATCGGGCCACCAAGAACAAGACGTACCTCGACGCGGCCGAAAAATTCTACGACACCTTCAGGTTGAAGGAGAGACCCAACGAGTTCTTCTATAACAAGAAGTTGGCGGGTGTTCAGGTACGTCACCGCACGACTTTTGGCGGGCTTGAATTAATCAAATCTTCGCACCGCAGGTCCTACTGGCCCGAGTCACCGGCAAACGTGAATACAGGGATGCCATCAAGGCCTTCTGCAAATATTCGATGTCCGAGCAAACCAGGACACCTAAGGGGCTCGTTTTCATCGAAAAACTGGGGACGTTGTCGCACGCGGCGAACATAGCTTTCGTTTGTCTTCAGGTGAGATTTGCCCTTTTTTTCCCCTCTTAGTGTTGACGATGATGATTACAGGCCGGAGATATCCACATCTTTCCAAAGATGAGCCTTAAATTTGCTAAGCAGCAAATCGATTATATGTTGGGGGCGACCGGAAAGAGCTACCTGGTTGGGTACGGGACCAATTATCCCAAGCAGCCACATCATTCAGCGAGGTATAGATCCAAGTAGCTTCGGATTTAATTTTCATTGAACTGCTCCTTATTTTGGTTTAGCTCGTGCCCCGACATACCTCAACCTTGCGGCCCGGATCAAAAAAAGTCGTCGAAACCCAACCCCCAAGTCCTGTACGGTGCGTTGGTCAGCGGCCCCAACAAGAACGACTACTACCTCGATAAGCGAGAGGAGTTCTTGTACAACGACGTGACCTTGGATTACAACGCGGGCTTCCAGGGCGTCCTGGCCGGCCTGATTCACCATGAAAACCCCACGACCACCCCAACGTACGACGAAGAAGTATAATTAATCGACGAACGCATGTGATAATGAACCCAAAACGTTTTTAGTTTAGTTTGAAGGCATGTGATACAACTAATTAACTTCAGACATATCAGTTATTCCGTTAGGTGTTAAGTAAGCTCAGAGAAAAAAGTGAAAATTCATTTTATGATGCGAGAAGTATTTTTCTATTGGCTACCGCAAGGTCAGCACTTAGGATCTGTGTTGTGTTTTTTGTAAGTAGAGTCAGTAAATAAATGTAGCATATCTTTTTAAGTCTTTTGGTTGGTAGTGACGTCCTTCCAAGAACTTTCTCGAACTCGTCTGTGGTGAAACGGCGATTTTAGACCGAAAGCAAACTCAATAAGATCTGTGCAGATTCCTTTATTGTTGTATTGATTTGAGAGTACTGAGCCATCTGGGCGTTTCAAATCGAATTAACTACATAAGTGCGCAAGCCAATGGCCTTCAAGGTCAACATTCTTCTACTTCTAATAGCGTCAGTGTACGTGGGTCGTAAGCAAAGGCCGAATGCTCATTGCTCTTGCGTTAGTTGCATCAAAACAGTGAAATAGGAAAACGTTGTGCGTATCATCTACAACCACAAAACAAGTTGACACCATCGAACGGCTATCAGAGAATTTGGGCATACCCACGCGTAAAAATGTAGGTTAACTTCCGTCAGCTTAGCCATGGTCACAGCGAAGGGTTTGGACATGCGCGAATGCACCAACCTGAAGTTCGTTCGAAACCTCTCATCGCACAAGTACCACGGCAGCTCATAGAGGTCGTTCATCAACTTCTCAGACTAAAACCGAAACAACATTTGACATATGCGTTTGAAACCCCTCCTGTTTTTACCTGACTCCTCACTAACTGCCCAAATAACACCGGCCAAAACGAATGGGAGAGGGCCCCATAGAGATACAAGATCATACCCATGCGCAAGGAACTATCGTCAGTCTAAAAACACACTTTCAGATATCGCATGACCACTGAAGATGGCGTCCCCCCCCCCTTACCGTCGCTATGACGAACTCGATGAAAATCACGTGAAACGTGGAGCAAGACAAGGTGAGGAATAAAATAGGGGAGAAGAAAGTCTCCAGTTGATCGCAGAACTTCAAGAGGCGCTGGTGGAACGAGACCAGTTCCGCAAACTCACGGAACATGTCGCTCTTAAACTTCTCGCTTTCCAGAAGCTCGTATATCTTAGAATTAGGAAAACCGCTGTTGTTACTAAAAGAAGGGTGCTTTCCCTTATCGGATACTTTTCAAAAAACCTCTCACCTACCCGAAATTGATTTCGTTCCGGAAGTTCGAGACGACTTCCTCCGAAGCGTCGTTCTGCAGCAGGACCTTGTAAAGCACGTTTTTCAGCTCCCACCCTAAAAATGTTCTGGTCGTCATAATCATTTGGAGGGAGAGGGGGTCTTAATTACCTAGAATTTTGAATTGGCCGGTCGTCAGAAACAAGGTGCATATCACGAATAGGTCAGAATTGAAGTATGACATGGCGATGCAGATTTGAGCGGCTGCTTGGATGGCATAGTTGATTTCATACCATGGTGATCGCGTCCAGTCGTACGGGTACCAAGTTGGTAAGGGTAGAACTCTGGAAAATTTCAAGCAACTCGTAAAATGTTTTGAACTCGAGGACTATACAAGATTTCCAAAATGTTGTTAGGATAGAAAAATGACTGATGCCGTTGATAGGGCAACTTTGGGTGTATGTGGATTTCATGTAAGAGATCGATTTTTTATACCTCGAATTCGGGTTCTTATCGACCCTTTCAAGCTGGGTTGCTCTAATTTGCAAGGCAAATACCCAAGGAGAGAAGTCGGTCGAGGTATGAAGACCACTACCCAAGCACACTTCCCCAGCAAGCTAAGAAAACTCGGGGGAAGTAAAAAAAGGACAAAGATCAATATAGTGCAACTTCCAAAGTGGGCTCAATTCCCCTCTAAATGCATGTGAATTCTATGTGAGAGAAGGGATTTTCGTACATCAGATCGTGCTCGGATTCTTCCAGGCTCTTTCGAGCTGGGCTACCGGCGTTTCCCTAATTTGTAAGGCCAATGCTTAGGGGGAGCACATGTCCCCATTTGGGGCAAGTAATGGTCTATATTGTGCAACTCCCAAACTAAATTAGTGTGAGTTGCTATCACAGAGATTCGGACCTTGGGTTCTTACAACCCTTGTTGCGTAAAACTTCTTACCTCTCTGAACCAATCAAAAGTGGTACGGCCACCACGAAGGTGATGGTAAGGACATCCATAAACAAGCTCGCCTTCACCATCAAGCGGCAAATTTTCTTATACCTTACCATGGTCTCCTCTTCCAGTCCAGTCTGCGATGAAGACTTGAACATCAAGTTCATGGTTTCGACGATCCTCGCCGGCTCATCTTCAAAAGCGTACTGGTAATTCAGACGTATGACCACAGCGAAATAAATGCCTGTAATCCACCCTTGTTGACTTTTTCAAAATCAAAGTCGAGGTGTGCTACCTGCGTTTAAGATATTGAATTCGGGGCTTTCGCCCTTGAAGGCGCTCAAGGTCGAAAAGAGGACGACGTCAACGCAAAGCGCGTTGGCCACCACTCGCAAGGCTTTGTGCAGCAACTTCCTCCAGAAACCAGCGCTTGGATCTAGCTTGTCGTAAGCCAGGAACTTGAAGTACCGTAGGTTCTCGCTCAGGTAAGCCATGGTGGAAACAACGAGTGCGCTTAGGTGCAGTTGGATGGCCTCGACCAATAATTAAATGGTTTAATCAGAAGCTTAAATGATTGTAGATAATTGGATGATTGCGGCGTTTTAACGGCATACGTGTCTTCACACGGAAATTAAATTTGTAAAAAAATAGATTTAAATAAGTTAGAGTGAGTCCTCCATCTACCGAATTGATAATGCGTTAATTAACAGAAACTACTTTGTGCCAATAGGGGGTGCGCGTACTTTATTCTTCCTGAGTCAGTTGACGAAGCACTGTAAAGTAAGACAGAGATGTCCTTAGTGCCTGCGGAAAATCGAACTGTACCTTACAATTGAGACCCCCATTTTATTATTGGTTACCCAGACGAAAATGCTCAAGTCCATCGCTGTAAACTTGCCAAGGGTTGCCGCGATGGGCCATCCAATTCGACGCAGTACCATTCTAAGATTATGCCGAAACTCACCGCCGCACAGGTACCAAGGTGAAGTGTAAAGGGCATGGCGAAGGTCATCGTTCTAAAATTTTCAAACAAAATATGGTATAACATGGACTCTTTCAACACCCTCATAAGTTTAATTGGGTTGGATCTGTTTGGGTTCAAAGGAGTCCAACTAACCTTCGTAGTCACCAGCTGCCCGAAATATGCTTCTGCAAAAAGCTGCATCGTCACCATGACCAAGTATGAGCAAGTCGAGACACGCAGAAAGACGTCGGTGGCCTACGAGAGGTCCTTAATTAATTTGTTTTTAATCATTGAAATGAGTTAGTTACCGTGTTCAAGATGTAGGCGAACAAAATCATCTGGAAAACGGAGCCCAACGTATTGACCAGCATCAACGGATTCAAGAACCTGTTGGCGTCCTTCCAAAACCCCAAGAAATCCTGGTGGAAGCCAATCAGCTCCTTGAAGTTTTCGGCGAGTTGATGCTGAACTGGGTCGGACCGAACAATCTCGTCCAGGTCTTCAGGCCACTTCGGATTGCCCCTAAAGAACCCAAAGTTATTTCAGGAAACCTAACGTAGTCGAAATGACCCCCCCGACCTTTCATCGTAGGTAGGTGCGAACGCCCTCTGGAGTGCCAAAACCTTTTCTCTGGCCACCCCTCGCTTTAACAGGGCGCTGTAAATCATATTATTGAATTCCCAACCTAAAAGAAAGTCGATCAACCCCTTCATATCTTAATACACTTAATACCTAATAGTTCGAGTTGTCCCGTCGTTAAGTACGCCAAACAAATAAAGAACATGTCGGTGTTGGTGAAGGTCAAAGCGCAGAGTCCTTGAGCTAGAATCTGGACGACGTAAGACACTTCAAAGTAGGGGGTTGCCGTCCAGTCGTAGGGGTACCATAAAGGTAGAGGAAGCTTCCTGTAAGAATTGAAGGCGTGGATCAATAAAGTAAAAACGAGAAGCGAGGTGAAGACCTTTGCGTGCTTCTGGCGAAATACAGCGTGACCAACATGAAGGACTCCGAGCAAACAACTCCCGACAAGTTCCAAATGGTGACCGCTTTCTCGCTGAACGCTATGTGGTCTTTCATGTTCCTCTCCGCCAAGCCCGTCCTTGTTTCGAACCTGAACTTTGCGTTCATTTGCTCCACGATTTTTGCACATTCGTCCTCGAAGATGTAGTAGTAGTTCAGCCTTATGACGCCTCCTGTATAAATCACTGAAACAAAATGCAACTCGGTTGTAAAATGCCACAACACACTTACTTAACCCAAGTTCTGTTTTGGAAGGTTTTGTTATACAAGAGCTAGTGGTGAATTGAGATGGCGCAGATTATGAAATTACTGGCCCAAGTACAAGCCTCAGTGGTCAACTCAGCCGATTATTCATCCAACGTCCTCAGATAAATGGTAAGTACGGGGGAAGGGGTTAGAATATCCATTTCAGGTTCAGGTTCTGTGCCAAATGCTTCCAGTTCATGGCCACTGGTTCAAATTCGGAGCAGGCGGCTCATGGACAACTCAGTAGTTCATTTTCCTTAGGATCGAGTTTGCACAGAAGGTAAATTCGGAATTAGGACTTTGGGTTTAGGTCAGGAGTAATAGACTCACGACCAACTCAGTAGATCGAGGATGTTTTAAGAAGTAGGGTTTACAGCCACCTCACTCACCACCTCAGTAGTTCATCTCACCAAGATCGAGCTTGCCTGAGAATTAAATTGATTCCGGGTTAAAATCCGAAGTCTGCTGAGCAGAAGTTCATTTGACTTCAGGTTTCCTTCGGAGGATGTAAACAACCAAGGTACGATTTTGTATAGAAAGTAAATTGGGGAATAGGATATCATCTCGATTTTGGTTTTAAATCCGGATCGCACAGCCAAGAAGTAAATTGGGATTTGAAGAATTCAGATTCATATCACGACCAGCTCAGCGATTTATCCCCATAGAGTAAACTGGGGTTTGGAAAACGCCCCCGAGCTTCGAAGTTCAAAGCAGACTGCTCAACATTTCAACTGGCTTCGGGTTAACATCCGGAGCAAGCGACTCAGGAAAATCTCAGCAGGATATCGATTTTGGGGTCAAGTCTGGAGTAGGAGACTTACGACCAACTGAGTAGTTCTAGAATGTATGAGAAACAGACCGCTCAGCAGTTCAATTAGCTTCAGGTTAACATCCGGAGCATGCGACTCAGAAAAATCTCAGCAGATATCGATTTTCGGTTCAAATCTGGAGTAGGAGACTTACGTCCAACTCAGTAGTTCCAGCATGTACCTACAAGTAACAAGCTGCTTCCACCAACTCAGTAATTCATTCCATCTGAGAAGTAAAGTGGAAGCCGACTAAGTCTGGAACCGGCTTCTCCCAATTAACATAGAGAGAGTTCGTCAAGTTCTCTCTATTCGGAGCAAGCGGCTCAGGAACAACTTGTCTGGGAAGTAAATTAGGGTGAAATAGTCGACTTAGGTTTTAAATCCAAGGCCTGACTCGAAAGGACTTTGTAGAAAATAGAAATTGACCAAAAATGGGCCGACATTATTAACAACTCAGTAAAATTGAGTTGCACTGAGATTCGGGAGTTCAGGTTAGGAATAGGCGGCTCATAGCCATCTCAGCAGTTCGTCACTGCAGAGTCGAGCTTGCTTAGAAAATAAACTGGAGGGCTTGGGATACCGGCCGCTCACGATCAACTCAGCAGTTCACCTGTCTCCGGATTCAAGTTCGGAGCAGACGGTTTATAAATAACTAAGATTCGAACTTGTTAAAAAGAAAGTAAAGTGGAGTTTTCGAGTTTATGCCGCTCAGCAGTGCATCTGACTCCGGATTCACGTTCGGAGCAGGCGGTTCATTGACAACTAAGGTTCAAGCTTGCCTAAAAAGTAAATTAGGTCGAGGAGATCTATTTCCGCTTCAAATCTGGGGCTGATAACCAACTCAGAAGGATTGAGCTCGACTGAAGAGTAAACTGGAGGGTTAGGAGTACAAGTTCGGTGAGTAACTAGCTCACAGCTAACTCAGCAGTTCGTCTCTGTCTCGAAGTAAACTGGGATTTTAGGGTGTTAAGCGTAGATCCCAGTTCAAGCGACTCATGGCCAACTTACTAGCTCAAACTTGCAGGTGAGCTTGCGTACATATAACTCAGCGATTCGTACCTCATGTGACAAGTAAAGTGAGGACTCGACTCGGAGTATAGACAGCAAAGAGGAAGTTTAGGAGTTGGCTTCAGATCAAGTTCGGAGCGGAAGTCTCACCATCAACTCAGCAGTTTGTTACACTAGAGTCGAGCTTGCCACCTGGAAATTGGCTCCATGCAAGGTCGAGGTTGTACCGGGTTTAATTCTGAAGCAGGCAACTCACATCCAATTCGGTAGTTCGTCCCCCCTTGGAGTTTGGGAGAGTTTAGGAGTTAGAACGACTCCGAGTGTAAGTCCTGAGCATGGATTAACTCAGTATTCTTTCCTACAAAGTCGAACTTGCTCAAGAAGAATGGAGATTGGCTCCATGCAAGGTTGAGGTTGTGCTGGATTTAATTTCGAAGCAGGCGATTCACATCCAATTCAGTAGTTCGTCCCCCCTTGGAGTTTGGGAGAGTTTAGGAGTTAGAACGACTCCGAGTGTAAGTCCTGAGCATGGATTAAGTCAGTATTCTTTCCTACAAAGTCGAATTTGCTCAAGAAGATTGGAGATTGGCTCCATGTAAGGTTGAGGTTGTGCCGGATTTAATTTTGAAGCAGGCGATTCACATCCAATTCAGTAGTTCGTCCCCCCTTGGAGTTTGGGAGAGTTTAGGAGTTAGAACGACTCCGAGTGTATGTCCTGAGCATAGATTAACTCAGTATTCTTTCCTACAAAGTCGAACTTGCTCAAGAAGAATGGAGATTGGCTCCATGCGAGGTTGAGGTTGTGCCGGATTTAATTTCGAAGCAGGCGATTCACATCCAGTTCAGTAGTTCGTCCCCCCTTGGAGTTTGGGAGAGTTTAGGTGTTAGAACGACTCCTAGTGTAAGTCCTGAGCAGGGATTAACTGAGTATTCTTCCCTCCAAAATCGAACTTGCGCGAAAAGTAAATTGAAAGTTCCGAAATCATTTCTGCAGAACTGAAGTTGTTTGGGTAGTAAACCGGGAGCTTAGGATGGGCCCCGGATTCAAGTTCGGAGCAGGCAACTTAGCAATTCACCCCTGTCTCTTAGTAAATTATCATTTTAGGATATCGGCTCCGAGTTCAAGTGGCTCACGGCCAGCTCAGCAAAATCGAGCTCGTATGGGAAGTAAACGGGGGTTAGCAAACGGGCCTAAACAAAGTCACCCAAGGCGAGTCCCATAAGGCTTACGCCTTCCTTCACTTACCTAATTCAGTAAATTTGAATCTGATGGGCAGTGTAATGTAACGAATGGAAAAAATAGTTTAAAGAAACGAAAACTAAAGACAAATTCCAAATCAAAGCTCTCACCCGTGACCATAACATCCACGGCGACCGAGTTAAAGTCGAAATCGTCCTTCATGAGGATATCAACTGCAGAAAGTACCATGACGGAGCCAACGCAAAAAACGCAAGTCAATCTCCACAGCGAATACAAAAGCTTGATGGGGCGGCTCGAATTTCGATCGATTTTGTAAAGCCCCTGGCCATAAAACCACCAGACGTTCAGCCTCATGTATTTCAGGGACGCCATACTGATAAAAAATGAAAAAAAAGGCGACGCAATGAAGAATTTAAAGATGGATTAGTCGAGCACGTATGGGAGTGTCATGAGTGCATAATGCATCCAATTATGGAGCAGTTAACGGGGAGTTAAGAATTAAAAAAAAAGTACCGTGCGTCGTTGAAGCGGTAAAAGTACTGTAATTGTAAATTGCGGTTCGTTACGCGTAAAAATGTAATTACTGTGAAGAAGAGTTGAGCTTTGAGTAATAATAACAGAGTGTACGGAGACCGAACGCTGAAATTGTCATTCTTCTTGAAATTTGGCAATTAAAACTTTTCGAGTGTGGGGGCGTGTGATATTTCACGACTTATCTTTTTCGATCAGGCAAATGGCGAGCGTTTCATCCTAATGCGTGTTTCACAATGCGATCCGCGTTGCATAAGATTCGTGAGAAGTCAACCGGTGGTCCTTGCCGTGGAGGATTTAGATTAACTAATTGCATTTCTTTGTTTGGGTGGTGGAGCAGCGCCCATTAACTTGACATTTTGCCTAAAGTGTCACTTTACGCATGTCATGTTTGCGAGGAGTTTGCGTCATAAATAAGAGCTTTGGTTTACCGATAGTTCACTGCCAATATTTTTTAAAAAATAAAATGATGTAGTTTGCCGAGCACACAGTAGAAGGACTTAGGCGAATCTTAGAGAGGTATTTCGAACCTAAGTCTATTATTTATTACGTATAGATATTACGTATAGAACTAATTAAAGGGCCTAGTATCTACAGTCTCGCGAGATGAGCTTAATTAAGGATTGAAAGAACTTTTAATTTGATTATTTTTTGTTGTTAACTGCTTATCACATTGTTACTAAATTTAGTGTTACAACACAGATAATATAAAACATGATAAACGCAATAGTTTCGTTCGGAAGCTAAGTGCGCGGTATGAAAATTTGAATGTTCTGGGTGATGTCATTTTACCCCTCTTAGAGACGCCGCCGGACGGATTATTTATATACAGAGATGTCAAAGAAAAGTCAGGCCTATTTTAATTCTCCTTTTGGACAAAAGAGAAGAATGAGTGAACATTTCGACAATCCCGAAATTACTTATACGCAGCTGGACGGCAAGGGCTAGAATCAATACCATATAAAAAGGGCGCTGAGAACGATTCGTGGCTATCTAAAACTCAGTCCAGAAACGTCTTGAGTCTTTTATGGTTGGACTAAAACTTGATAAAAATAGTGAGAAAGAAGGAAAGAAAATAATATGGAACCTCGTCGTGGTATCTAGTAAAGGGAAAAAAGTTTGGCTCGACGAGTCCTTGTAAAGTTGATAATACATATTATACGAGTACTTTCAAGGTTTATTTAAACTAAGTACATACTTTCTTTTGTAATCCATTCGACCGTTACGTATCTTAAATGGGGGCGAATCCAAAAGTATAAAGTAAAACGTATCGTTGTGATATTTGCCTTTGGCGAATATAAAATTAAGTTTTTAAAAGGCAAATATGTCACAAATATTAAAAAATTTTATTTTCGTTACGCAGTGACACATTATACTCGTAGATACTTTATTTGGACAGTTTAAGTACTAAAAACTAAAATACAAAAGTGCAACTTCATATGATAGGATTAAGAAGTTCGTAGGGTAGAGGAGGTGCTTCTGGAGGCAGCCTGGATGGAGTTCTGTGACGCCGAGTACTCCGCTGACTGCAAGACATTGGCCGGTCCAGGTCAAACAGTCCGGAAGAAAGAGAAGGCTAGTCTGCCTTGACGATGGCCGAAGGGTGCTGTTGAAGGCTTCTATAGTTTCAGACGTTGGCATCGATTACACTAAACTGTTGAGAGAAAACCTGAAAATAGACAACAAAGTTTAATGGAATGAAGTGCAACTTCATGTAATAAACCAAGAAGTTCGTTGGGTAGAGGAGGTGCTTCTGGAGGTAGCTTGGATGGAGTTCTGTGACGCCGAATACTCCGCTGACTGCAAGACATTGGCCGGTCCAGGTCAAACAGTCCTGAAGAAAGAGAAGGCTAGTCTGCCTTGACGATGGCCGAAGTTAATTTAACTTGAAGGCTTCCGCGGCCGTCGTCCATGTTTGAATTGGCCAATTCAAGCGATTCCAGTTATTTTAGAAATTACTAATAATTACGCTGCGTAAAAGAAACAACTCAGCCTCCCGTTCCCAGCTGTTACACATGTAATAAAACGAATTAAGCTGTGTGTCAAGGTCAATAAAAAACTTTATAGTCCTATTATACTGTTGCGTCGTATTTCGTACGCTGTTACGGTTGAAAAATTCATATAAGTTACTTATAACATTTGTTGATCGCCCTGTATTTGCATGGGAAATCAAACGGCCAGGCTTGGCTTACGTGACTTTTGCCATATTTCTCAATATTACGCTACCAAAGCCCAAAGTCCTACAGCATCTCTCCATTTCACTCTGAAGACCGGCTAAAAATGGTTTCATCCCGTAACGACCCCCGTGTCAGCGTACAGCTGGGGAGAACGCGGCGTGCCGCGTCGCATTCAGTTTGCCTTTAGATCTCTTAGCGTACGTAGCGTTTATTTGTGACTACGATCTTTCACGTGAATCTGTGAAGGAAGTCTGAAACGGAATTTACTCCGAGATTTGTTCAAGCGTACGCTGAGTAAACTTCAAGCTTTTCGAAAGCCTGTCTTTGAAGCAAAGACCATGTTGTGTGTACGTGATGTTTTGTAGCGCGTATCTTTCTTCTATTAGGCTTCCAGTGGTAGTTTTACCCGTCTGCTAAAAGCTTGGGGGTGAAAGAAAAGGCTGGAAATCGCTGTTTATAACGATTTGAAGCCCTAGCAACACGGCCCAACCCCGCCCGTGAAAGTGGACTCAACCTGCGGACACAACGCCACTTGGTGACGTAACCGCTTCGCCGAATTACGACATTGACGGCGCTAACCACCGTGAGAGGGCGCTCCCTCACTGTTGACAGCTGTCTGTTTTACGCTGGGTTTTTGGTTACCAGGTCGGAAATATGTTAATTATTTACGTTGACTTATTTTGTCGATTCACTTTAACGCGGCGTTGTTATTTATTTTAGTTCATTGTTAACTAAGTGCTCTTCTTTATTTACTTTAAGTGTAAACGAGGAGCAGATCTGCTTATCGGTTAAAGTCTAATTTGATTGTTTGCCTGATAACACCGTTTATTTATTTACTTTACGTCTTCGATTCATTGGACCCCATCTGGGTCGCACTAAACTTTTGTAATTTAATCACTCGTTTATTTTTTACTAAATTTCGAGCATTTTAAATAAAAACAAGTGTGCTCAGCTGCTGACTTTTATTTCATTCAATTTGTCCACCCTTTGCTTTTGGGGTTTCGTTGAACCTTCCCTTCTCCAAGAGTCTAGTCGAGCGGTGCTGGAGAAACTTCAGTCACTCGCACAATTTGCTGTCCTTTAGGTAGGTAGCAACGCAGTGCCGCAACTTGACTTTGGAGTATTTTTTAAATTAATTATAGACTGTTCAAAAGGATTTTTTAAACATTTTTCCTATAATCTGTGACATCGATTCTCTTATGCGTTTTTTTTTGTCGGAGCAATTGTAATTCACCCTGTATAGCAAATATGACACTCCAGAAGATGTCTAAATTTAACAGATGTCTTGGAGCTCTTATACCGATGGAAGCAAATTAAGCAAGAAAAAGTATTTTTGTTCTCTTTGAAAGATATACCTTATGTTTCATTTTTACGAATATGTTGCAAGTTGGTTTTGATTGCAATGGATTCCTCGGGCATCCCCTGGATAGCTGTCAGGTCAAAAAACGGCCGCAAGTTGTCGCCACCTAAACTAATGTTCCATTTTTACTTGGAAACGTACGCACACTTGACTTAAATTCCCATTAGTGTCCTGTCTCCGCTTTTTTTCAAGTTTCAATGAAACAGTCTGTATGTGTTTGAGTGTTATAGCTAGAATCGTCTGACTGATCGTTACAAATTTTAAATATTCGATGTCGACCGCAATTTTCGAACGGTAAAGGAAGAGAAAAAATCGCATCATTTTATTAGTTATAAGAGTCTCACGTCTGAAAAGTCTTGATTTTTGAAAATCCTTAGAATGTACGTTATCGAACATGTACATAAACGTAGAGGCAACAAGGGCCTCAGTGGCGCAGCTGGTAGTATATTGAGATACCGAAAGCAAGTTCAGAAGAAAAACTTTTGTAAAAAGTACTACTACAAGATGAAGATAAATATAGTAAATAAGATATTAAGAACATATACAATAAACTGAACAGATGTCTTAAAGCTTTTAAATCTTTGGAAGGCCCTTTTGACAGATATATTTATCACAATCCGCTTGATTTTTTTTACCATTACCAATTGAATATAATTATTAGTTCAAATATTTTTAGTTTGATGAACTGTAATTACTTTCTTTTAAATCGTTCACAATCTATTTACATTTTTCCCACTAGAAAAAAAGAACATTCCGCGTTACGTTACCGAACTGTTTTTTACTTCCCAGTATTTCGTGAAACTGTGTTAATTTTAATTAGTTTTTTCTTCTTGTTCTTCTTTGCGTTAGCTTGTGCATTTTAGTTCTTCACCACTTTCCACTACGTTTGAGGTGAGAAATTAACGTAAGCGTAAAATTACCGATTGTTTATACCGGGGCAGGTTTACTAAAAACGCTTGACAAAAAAAAACGAATTGTGATGAAATGGTAACGAATTGTTTTTACCTGGTACAAATAATGCGTAATTCTCTTTTGTGGATGAATAGATTTGACTGTACACAAGAAAGGAGTTATAACAAATGAATAAAAAAATTTCTCAATAAATATTGTTACGGCTCCTATGGGAATAAGGGTTCCCTTAAGGGATGGCTCTTGTTTGTAGTTTGTATATTGTCCTAAATGAAATTGCGATGCCCATTCTATAAATTTTCTTTTAGTGCTCACTTGTGCTTTTACGATCGATCCCACCGCCCTAGAACAATCGAAAACCGACGGGAACACGCGGGTTGTTCTTTTTTTATTTGCGGGTGGCCTATACATCAGAGAGTTGAAGGAAACCTCATTTACGTTCTATTTTAAAAATGCACTTTCTGAAAACTCCACAATCACGTTTTAATTTGCTGTCGCCTTAATTAATCTTGTGTAAGACGAAATTACCGTGAAATGCAGAAAATTATCGATTTAGTTTTCATAAATCACTCCGCGAGGGAAACTTCTTTCTCATGCTCCAGCTCGCGGAGAGGAATGTGCCAGTTTATTTTCTGCGTCGGCAATTTACATCGGCCAGGCAATATTGCATATCCTTGTGACCTCAGCCGGTCGCTAATAAATAATCAACCTCAGTCGCATGTACACTTTCTAACAGGCTAAATAGGCGATTGTTCGTTATTGTTTTCGCCGGATTATTCCCTCGTTCGTTAATTGCGCGCGTTTTAATTTTTCGCTGGTAGCACAATCGCCCTCGGCCTGCGACCACCACCACGGTGGGAGAGAAGAAGTGAGGTCGCCAAAGACTCAAGCAAGGTCCGTTCTTGCGGATTTCGGTTCAGTCCACACGTGTCGTTCGAAGTTGAGTGTCCCCGTGCCACGAAAAACGAGAACGCGCCGCGCGTTTTCCGCGAGTTCCAAGGCGCAGGATTTACAGCTTCACAGGATCAAAAAGAATAAGGTACCTTTACTTCTACGTATACGTTTCTGCATGGCAAAGGATACTTCCCATTTGTTTTTGTCTTTTGCAGTTAATTCTGCATGTTGAGAAACAGTAAAACCTGTAGGTCAAAAAATGGAAACTTGCGGCACACTAGATTTTTGTTGTGCTCGTTAGTTTTTTTTTTTTTCGTTGTCCTTACTTTACTCGTGCTCCTGTTCTTAAACACTCATTTTTTTAATTGATTATTTATTTTCTATTTATCAGGTATTTCTATGTTCTAAAATGTTTTTTTTTAAATACAATTATTTGTGATGCTTCTCTCAAATTTCTCTTGATTTCCATTATAATTTATTAAAACTAACGATTATGTAATTATGTACAGTTCATATATGTATATTATTAAAAATTATGCAAAATATATCTTTTCCAGTAATGTTAATCATGTAAAAATCTTGTATAATTGATTAATTATTATTATTATATAACACTTTTCTTAATTAAAGAATTAAATTCCTGTCATGTATTAAGTATTAAAAGTTTCTGGAAATTCCAGTAAGAAAGCCTCATTAAAATTGTCCGAAGTGCTTTGACGTTTTTTTTTTATTAAATATTGAAAGCTGCTCAAAAACTTTCTTAATTATATTAAATAATTTCTAATATTCCGAATTGATTTAGAATCGAAATGGAAATAATTTTTCAACAGAAGACTGAAAATAAAGAAAATTTTAAATACAAGAAAGAAATAATAATAAAAAAATGGAATACGCTTTGACTTTCTTATCTTTTTGATTTTAATTATGAAGTTGAATTTATTGGATTTTAAGGTTTACCAAAGAATAATGGAAGAATAAGATAAACTTTCGGCCCTTTTGATATATGTATCTATATTTTCGGGATTTATCTGCAACGTGGCTAGCTTTGTTTATCATTTACACGTTCACTATTTGATTGGTCTTTAAGAAGTACCTGTTTCATATTTGAATGATCTCATATTCCAGAAATTATTTTCTTCTACACTTACTAATTCATTATTACTTTTATTACACACGCATTTTTATTTAAAATATATAAATAAGATATAATTATTGCCAACTAGAAGGTCCTGCAAGTTAAAACATTTTTAATTCGACGAACTGTAATTACTTTCTTTTATTCGTCCACAACAGTGTTGTAACAGATACATTTTTCAAAGTATCTAGATTCAGATACAGATACTTACCCTAATTTGTAACTCGATACAGTTATATATACTTCTGTTTTGAAAGTAACTAGATCCAGATACAGATATACTATAAATGTATCTAGATACCTTTTAGATACTTTTAGATACATACATAAACATGTTACATAATAATAAAAATAATAATGTTCTTTATTTGATTAAAAAAAAACTGACAAAGCATTAAAGTTTGAAATTGTCAAGCAGAAAGAAATTATCGTTCTGTCACATTAATAAAATTACACTGAAGAGTAGTACAAGACATTAAATGAAGAAATTCACAAGTTCAAAGTAGATTATATTGCATACAGGGTGAATGACAATTGTACCGACAAAAAAAGACATAAGAGAATCGATGTCGTAGATTACGGGAAAAATATTTAAAAAATACTTGTAAACAGTTTATAATTAGTTAAAAAATTACCGCAAAATCATGCTCCGGCACTGCGTACGAAATACGGCGGCCACGTTCTATAAATGCGGCAGTAGATTAGGACTATAAATTTTTTTATTGATTCTCGCTTGCACATAATCCGACCTTGACACACATTTCAATTGATTTTATTACTCGTTTAATAGCTGGGGAAGGCAAGTTTCTTTTACGCGATGAAATTATTAGTAATTTCTAAAATGGCGTATGAAATACGAATAATAAATTCGCAAATAATTGTTTGTTAATTCGTGCGGATCATTTACAAGAGCGTAATGTACCATGTACCAGCCGGTTTCGTCCACAAAAAAATCGCAAGGTTTTAAATCTTGTGATCACAGGGGTCAAATGCACGGTCCGAAAGGCAGCTGATAGTAAAATGTTCGTCTCGTTATCGCACGGAGACAATAAAACTATTAGGATGCAATATGTTGTTTTAAACGTCGCGTCGCGTCATTGGTATTATGCGTTACACTAATTGGTAATAATTATCGCCACAAAAGAATGATTACTTGATTACATTTGCAAAGTATTGGTTACGAATCAGTTTCCTCCGAAAATGTAAAACAATTTATTAGACCTGAAGTCATCGCCAACTATAAAAACTTTATGAATGTCATAGATTACGAGATCACGTTTAAAAAATTCTAAGGAGTAGCTAATAAATAATTAATTAAGAATTTGTTAAAGTTTTAATAAGCTCAAGAAGCCACACTGCAGTATCATAAAACTATTAAAAAAAAAAGTTTTACGACAGCATTTATTTCGTTCATCTGCTCCTTGACTTTTTGACCAGCGGCGTGTCGTCGTTTTGGGATTAATTTTTGATTAATTATTTCTCGAAAACTAAAGTACAAAGAATTTTTTTAACACTTCCCATACTCTTGGACATCGCTTCTTATCGTGGTTTTATTTTGTCGGTATAATTAACAGTCACCCTGTATATTATTCTATTAAATATGGCTCCAAAGTTAATAGTAGTCGATATATGTATGTATTTCCATGCGAAAACTTCTACTGCTGGTTAAGCTACGTACTCAGTTAAGCAGATAGCGTTTTGCAGCTCTCGTGCAGCATTTGTGATTGGCTCATTCAAATTCATTCAAAATTATAGCCAATCATAAATGCTGCAACGCTATCCGCTTAGCTGAGTAGGTAGCTTTACTGATTTTTCTGTTGTGGAAGTTTATTATAAAAAGACATTGCACAATATAAAGGAGATCTTTCCATTAACGTTTAATCTGTGTCTTAGAAAACTGTACTTTTAATTTCTTGTAACGTAGTGTGAGATTGCATAAAATAAATATTTTTATTTTAATTTAAAAATGTATCTGTGTATCTAAATGCTGAGATACATACATAAATGTAACCAAATACAGTTACAGATAGCAAGTACTACAATGTAACTAGTTACAGATACAGATACACTGAAAGCATCTAGATACTGTATCTAAATACTTGTAACTAGATATGTTACAACACTGGTCCACAACCAATTTGCATTTTTCCCCAAATTCTTTTCCTTACTAAAAAAGAAGAGCATTCCGCCTTATGTCGCCCAACTTTTTTTTACTTCACCCAATTTCGTGAAACTGTGTTAATTTGGAATTTATTAGATTTGAAGATTTACCAAAGAAGAATAAGATAAAAACAAAAAAGAAAAGAAAATCGACGTTTCTTCGGCGACGAATCTTCGAAAATCCAAATTATTGACAAAAACAAAAAAAAAGCTTTAAGGAGCACCAATGTAATGCGAACATTAATTTCAAAAGAAGAAACCAAAAGAGAAACAAACAACTAACTAAAAACAGAATTAAATGAACGGAAATCAAAAGAAGACCGATGATGAATCACCATCAGTATAAGAAGAGTATAAGTACAGATGTTTTGATAAAAAAACTAAAGTTAATCGAAACAAAAGACAACGAATACAGAAATATAAAAGAAGTTCGACGATTTTGATCCTATTCTTTTGATAGAAATACCGAAAATA
The DNA here is from genome assembly GCA_958336345.1 of Dorcus parallelipipedus. NCBI lineage: Eukaryota > Metazoa > Arthropoda > Insecta > Coleoptera > Lucanidae > Dorcus > Dorcus parallelipipedus. The sequence goes on from OY284480.1 coordinate 38,395,009, forward strand.
ACCGAAAAAATAACGACGGAATACAGAATTATAGAAAACAAAAGAAGCTCGACGATTTTCATTCGGCGAAGAGCGAATTAATTGAAGACTATCAGTAAACAAAAAGAAACTTTGCATGATATAGGCGTAATGTCACCACCACTTCACCTATGTGATAATCAATGCAAACTAAGTAAAACAACTCTAATAAAGTTTTGTTCTAAAGTAAACCGTTTAAAAAATACTGGGTGTTTAACGTTTACTTTTTCATCACAAAATCTTTAAACCGGACACTAAATAGCGCACAAAACACTTAACGTTTCGCCGTCGTTCGACAGCTTCGTCTGACGACGGCGAAACGCTAAGTGTTTTGTGCGCTATTTAGTGTCCGATTTAAAGATTTTGTGATACAATTTTCATCGGACAAGAACCAACTTTAAATAAGTTTACTTTTTTATTATTTTAAATTTTAAAGTTCATCTCAATTATCCGTTCATCTAATAATCAATTGAAAACTTAGTCACAAAAGCTAAATGCTTATGATATGACAACGCTCCTTAGATTGCAAAACTGAGACGAAACAGTCCGACATAAACTGAAGGACTACTAAAGGACGTAGATCAAGGTCTACACAAGAATATTCTCAGCAAAAAAAGTCTCGATAAAAGTGACAACTAAGAAAAAATATTGAAAAGTGAAAACCATATAGTCCTAATAGTCCTGTCTTACGAAAAAGGAGATGATACTCGCATAAGGTAGAATACAGAAGAGAAAAACAGTAACAGAAGTTGCATCGTTACATAGGAAATGAAAAGAGCAAAGGCTGAAATGGTTTGAAAGTGAAGAGTGAAAGAGAAGTAAAGAAACCAAACAAAAACCTATTTTTTGCGGAGTTCACGTAAAATTCGATAGATGGCGCGGATAGCATTTCAGTAAGTACAACTTCTCTCTAAAGAAATTGACTATGTGTAATCAATAATAAAGTTGAAACAATAGAAGGAAGAAATTTGAAAAAAAAAATTCAATAAGAATTGCAAGAAACCGATGATTAGGTAACTCGAACTCTCTTGGAGCTTGACAGGTGGCGCTGAGCGCATATCACCAGAACTCTTTCTTACCGCGTATCAAATTCTATTAAACTTTTTGGAAGACAATAATACGACTTATTAATAAAGATACGAATCATAAAAATAAGCGAACTATAGTGAGAAAGATTGTACAGAATATAAAAATGAGATTGAAAAACATTAAAATAGAAATGCAGTAATAATCAAATATTTAATAACAAATTATTAAAATACAATTATTTTTTCATTGAGTTCACATAGACCTCAATAGATAGCGCTGATTGCATTTTACAGAAAATTCATCTCAAAATTTGAAATTTGCGGTAAAAAAAACTGTTATGATGGCTAAAGTAAAGTGACTTTCAGTGCGGGGGGCACTTGAGACGTCTCTCGTAATCACCCTCAGCATTTTGTAATTAGTAAATAAAAATATTTTTCTAAGTAAACTGTAGGAAATACGTGCTGGGCCCGTAACCTATTAAGGATTCTGGTGCGTTTCGAAAAAAAACGCATTTTGTTTTATGAAAGTAACTGAAATTGATTCCTTGACGTGTAATTACATTCCATGAGAACCTGTCAAAGATTAAGGTTACAAAGAACTTAAAGAAGAAATAAAAATGACCTAAAAGCAATGCGCTCGTGCGCAGACAGAAACGCCCTCGGCGTTTTGTAATAAATTTACGAAATTTACATGAAAATCTAAGTGAAACATTGTGAAAGTGTGCTGGGCCCATAACCTGTTAAAGATTTCGATGTGTGTCCAAAAAAACTAAATTAGATTTACTGTGAAACTAGACTGTGAAACTAGACTGTGAAACTAGACTGTGAAACTAGACTGTGAAACTAGACTGTGCGAAAGAAAAAGTCTATGAAGAAGTTCAAGAATGATGCCTCTAGATGGGCTAAAGAAGAGAGAAAAATTACCTAAAAGCAATGCACTTGTAAAAGCCTTTCGGGAACGCCTGCAGCTTGTAGTCTAATTCTGACTAGCATACGCAATTAATTTGAAACTCTGACACACACTTTTCTAAGTAAAGCGGGATGCAAGCGTGCCAGGCCCATAACCTGTTAAGGATTTTCATGTGTTTCCAAAAACAAAAACATAGATTTTATGACACTTCTATTTTGTTTAACTTAAAAAAAAACACGATTGCGATTACAACGAATGAATGATTGTTTTGGGTACAGAAAAGTAGAATAAATTTCTTTTTTTTTAAAAACATTAGCAATAATTAATTATTTTAAAATTTTGCAAAAAAAGAACACTTCAAGCAAAACTCATTAAAGTAGACAGTAATAATCAATTCATTTTAGTTTTGCAAAATTTACGATAGTTCAAGGAAGACTTAACAGATGGCGCTAGGTATTTTTTTAAAGCAATAATATTCCGTCACAACTAGATGGCACCAAAATTGTAAATTATGTACGGAGGCGAACACAGAAAACGGGACACTATTTTTTCGTGGATAATATCCAACTGACAGTTGACTGAGTTTAGGTCATGTCATAATAATCGAATTAAAATTCATGACGTACTATCGCGGCCTTATAATTTAGCACGATTTAATTTTCCGCTGTAAATGTGGCTTTCTTTGATGGCTTGTCAAAAATAATCATTTTAAATTTCCAAAATTCGACTTTCATTTTTCTTACAAAAAATAAATAAATAAATATATCCTGAAGTATAAGATCGTCTTTTGTTTTCGTTCTCTTGATTTTCCAAAAATCGATCGTCATTGTCATTATTCTCTCAAAAAATAAATCCACAAAAGTGTTCTGGAAAACTTGTCACGGGTGAAAATTTCGTTAAATTTATTTTCTAACTTTCGGAGTCCCTCTGTACATTGACGAAAGTGTAACTACGCCGAAAGTGTAACCTCGTAACTTGGACTTGTCCTAAAATCTCGCATTAAAAACGTTATACGAGTCTGAACGACCCTACTCTTTTAAAATGAGACTGGCCCGTGTCGAGAGTAGGAAGCTTTACAGGCCTGTCATTGGCCAATAGATCTCTCCCCCCTTCCCCGCGAACCGTTCGCGTTGATCGACGCTTCGAGATTCCTTTTAGTCCATATGGCTACTCGGTTGCAAGCAGACCGTACTTTTCATTAAACGGGGTTATTTTGAAAGTGAAAAGTAAATGGACTCGGACGTGACATTGTTTGCGACAAAGCCTTCTTCGAGGCTTGTCTAAGCTTGTTCCGTTGTATCTACGGCAGGTATGATTTTATTTAGCGTTACTCGTGCGCCGATCGGTTCGTAATTTGTGTTCTCTTTTATCTAGGCTTTTATTCTTTCTTTCATTAGTACCGAACGATTCACGGAATTCCGGCGAATAAGAGCGACTTGACAGTCGTCCTCGTGGTATGCCCTTGTTAAAAAGTATGATGGCTACGTTGTAAACGGCTTTTGGTCGGCCATTGTGGATTGTTGTGTTATCGAGACAGAAACCGCAGGAGGGCAGACTCCGTGGAACGAAAGTTCCGCTCTATCCCGACTTCGTTGTCCAAAAGCCAAGTTGACATTCGAAGTGAGGCGACGCTCTTGTTACGCCTAACCTCGACGGACGTTACTTTGACGTTTGCGCTCTGGATACTCAAAGATCTGGGATCTGAATCCTTACTATTCCAAATTGTTTATGCATTCTGTTGTATCGTGTTTTGATGCAACTTTTAGAACAAGCGAAGAAAACGTTTAGAGTTTAGAGAATCTGATGCTCTCCCGAACAAAATGTATTGGAACCGTATTGGGCCCACGACCTTTGAAGAGAATCGATTTTATTCCAAAAAGAACGCTGTTTTTTTACAATACACTAGATAGTGTTTCATTTAAATAACTGAAACCTAAATTAAAAATAGCTGGTTGTAGGCACAAGTAAAGTAACTGAACTTGCGACGCATTTAGTATGAAAATAAATAGAAGGCATGTTATGATAAATTTCGTATTTTTCTGCGTCCCATAACCTATTAGAAATTATACAGTTTTACATTATTATATCGATGTAATTGAAACTTACAAATATACAGAACGGTCAAGATAAAAATAGCAATTGAATGAAATCGTGGTCAGGTGCAACATGCGTACGCACAACGCACATGAGATGACAAGAGAAGAAGGGCCGAAGATTAAATGCTTTGGTATTATTTTGGATTGTACATATAATTTGTTATATAGTGGCAATTAATTATTTAAAAAGAAACTGAGTTATTGAAAAGAATAATTGTGGAAACTAACCTACCTTTCGTCGAGGCAGAAAAAGTCAGGTTAGGGCATGCTACATAAATATGCAAATTTCCCCATTTAATCGCGTAACATGTCGCAACTCTATCGAAGTCAAATTGTATAAGAGAAATTTATTATTCGAGTGTGTTTCGATAATGAAATTCATAGAATCGTGACATTTATATTTGGGACAGACACTTTAGAAACCAATTTCCGTTTGTAATCAAAAATCCACATCTCGATTCAAAGTAAGTAAATCTTTGCTCTTGTTTGCGATAAAAACAGCGAAAAAAAAAGACAGTCACCTTCGTTGCATTAATTGCGGTCTATTACCATTAGCGCATGTTCATAGCGTGTCCTCCAAATAATTTCGCCTCTGGTAATTATGTGTTAAGGTTCCGTTTGTCCTAGAAAAAAAAATTACAGGTCGTTATTTAATTTGGCCTCCCCGCCCCCCACTTTATTAGCGCAATGATTGAATTGAGTCGAATTTTCCCGGCGCGAATTTTCGAATCGGTTTTAGCGAAATTGCGTAAACGGGGTCGTAAATCTCTTCGGCGCAGGTAAAAGTTGCGGCCGCGCTTACGTAAAGAGAAGGCGACGATTTCGACATTCTTGTGCGGCTCTTCTGCCGTCCTCCAAAAGGTCAGCTTTGACTGCTAGCTCGAAGGTGTTTGAAAAGTTCACAGTAATTACTTGAAATGTACCTGCTTCGATAATAATAAGCAGCTGCTTACACCAAATTATGCCTTTGTTTGGTAAGATGTTTCAACAGTTCAATGTCTTTCTTTCTTCTCTTTGTTAGTTGCTTACAAACATTTCATTTGCTTGTTGGTTAAAAAGACATTGAAGTTCTTTCATACAATCAATTATTTGCATCATCATCCTCTTTCGCTTTTAAACACTTATTTCACAATAGTCTATCCTACTTTGGGTCCCCAAATCATCTTCTTTCTATCGTACCTTCCAACTTCCTCTACCTTCGACCTTCTTCTGATGAATTATCTGCAGAAGATGATTTTTTTAATTAAAACTCTGGGCCGAGCTTGGAAGCCCCACAGTCTATTGTACTCTCTCAGCTTACGTCACACCCAACAAGCTTCTGCTATTTAATAAAGTCCAAAATTTCGCATTTCTCTTAATATCTGGAATTTTTTCGTTAGACTTACTAATAGAAGTTTTTGATAGAATTTCATGAAATTCGACGAATATCTGTGAATTTGTGAAATTCAATGGAATTTATCGATGAAATTTCCCGCTGAAATTTACAACGAAACTTCTTGGAACTGTCTCAGTTGGAATTCCGCGTCGAAATTGTTGAAAGTATTTTTTCGTGAGAAATTCATGAAATTCATTTGCTAGAATCTGCATTCAGTTTTCATGAAATCTCAAATCGAGACTTTTTTTTTAATTCTACATCGAATTTCGCGGAATTTCTGGAATCTTTTCATCAGAATTTACCAGCAGAAGTTGTTCATTAAATTTCATGAAATTCGACGAATATCTGTGAATTTGTGGAATTACATGGAATGTGATTGAATAGAATCACTTGGAAGTCTGCGTCGAATTTGTTGAAATTTTTGAAGCATTTTCTGAGATTTCTCCTGAAACTTCATAGAATTCGAATATCTGTGAATTTGTGGATTTCCAAGGATGAAATTTCTCGCTGAAATTTACAGCGAAACTTCTTGATATTGTTTCGGTAGAATCACTTGGAATTCCGCGTCGAATTTCACAAGCCGAAATTTCTTGATAAAATTTTCTGTAATTTTTACGGAATTTCACGAAATCAGTCGGCTGGAGTCTGCGCTCGAATTTTCTGAAATTGCGAATCGGGTGTTTCTTTGTAATCTATGTCGAATATCTTGGAATTTCTGGAATAATTCCGGAATTCGGAATTTGTTAGCAGGAATTTTGCATCAAATTTCATGGAATTCGTTGAATACTGGCAAGTTTCAGCAAAATAGTTTTGTCAATGTTCAGTGTTTACTAATAAAATTTCTTACAAATTTGATGAAATTTATTGCTAGAATTTACAGCGAAATTGCTTGACATTGAAATCACTTGGAATTCCAAGTCGAATTTGTTGAAATTTCTGAAGCATTTCACCTGAAATTTCACACGAAATTTCATGGAATTCGTTTGCTAGAATTTTCTGAAATCCCAAATTGCAATTTTCTTTAAATTCCACGTCGAATTTCCTGAAGTTACTGGAATCTTTTCATCGGAATTTACTAGTAGAAGTTTTTCAGTGGGTTTAATAAAATTCGACGAATGTCTGTGAATTTGTGAAATTCTTATTAATTTTTTATTTTATAGATTAATTGAATTCCGGTAAAATCTTATTTACATGTATCCTAATGGATATTCTTCCTGGGGAATTTCATGAAATTTATTGGTAGAAGTTACTGCTGAATTTTTCGATTTTGTTTCATTAGAATCACTTGGAGTTCCTCGTCGAGTTTGAATTTCTGAAATTACTCGATGGAGTTCTTGGAATCACTACATAGGAAGTTTTACATCGAATTTCATGGAAAATCTGTGAACTTTTGGAATTCTCTTAAAAATAATATTATGGACTTTTTCCTAGTAGCATTTCTTAAAGCTTCTGGAATTTCATGGAATTTATAGGTGTAATTTCTTGTTGGAATTTCTTGTTATATTATAATAATTGTTATATTATAATAATTTGGAATTCCACGTTGTATTTGTTGAAATTTCCTAAGCATCTTTGCCGAAATTCTTCCATGGAATTTTGTGGAATTTGTTGACAATCAAATTTTCTGAAATTGCGGATTGGCTATTTCCTCCAATTCTACGTCTGATTTCTGATATCTTTTAATCGAATATAACGAAATTTATTGCAGGAATTTTTCATTAAATTTCATGAAATTCATCAGTGTAAATTTTTTAATAAAATTTTGTTGAAGCTCTTAATATTTTGTAACCTTCTTAACGGAATTTCTCAACAGGGTTTTCTTCCAATTACAAACTTTAAATTGTTTCGAATTCTCATCAAATTTGTTGAAGATTCTGGTATATTTTCGTCGAGGAATTTTGTACCTGGAATTTACAACAAAACTTTCTGTAATTATCCTGGCAGTATTCCGTCGAATTTCTGGAATATTTTTGTTGGAAGTTACTAATAGAATTCGTGGAAATTCTGCGTCGAATTTTGTCGGCTCAAATTACTCGAAATCTTGGCAAATTTTCATCGAAGTTCATCAATGAAATTATTTTTCGTCGAATTTTATGCAGTTTTTCGGCGGAATGTCGTCTATCTAATTCTGCGTCGAAATTCTTGACATTTCTTTTAATTTTTTTTGGTCGTACTTTCCTATTTTTCGCAAAAGTAAATCGCTTCAAGACGAATTCCTTGGGATAACTTAGTCGAAATTTCCCGATAGAATTCCTCTAAATTCTTCTAGTTCTAGAAATTGAAAATCCAAAAGCACGTTCTGTTCCAAACCCCAAAAGGGGAGTGGAGCAGCTTTTTTACATTCTTTTTGCATCATCTATAGGTTTCATCAGTACTGAGGCCAACGACGCTTAAATGCGAAGGAGGATTTGAGTCCAAAAAGTCTAGTAGTGAGTTCCACTTGGTTTACTTGGCTTACCACAACCCCGTTGCAGCTAGCTAATTCCTTTAAATAAGCTTTAACACGGCTGTTGGGCCCATTTGGAAAATGCACATCCATTAAAGTCCAATATACTCTGACAGGAGTCTTCTGAATTTTGCTGGATTCTAAAAATTGAAAATCAAGATGCACTATTCCAAACCCCCCCAAATAGGAGATGATGAAGGAGTCTTCTCGTTCCTCCTATGCATCTTCTTCAGGTTCACTCTAAGACTTCCGCAACCGTTGCCCATAGTGAATGTCAAACACACATTTATTAATAATACCTATGTAAGAAAAACTGAAGACTTTCGCCAGCGTCGTTCTCGGTTTTCGGACTGAAACCGTGTTGATCTTCTTTCTTCCGACAGAAAAAAAAGAAGCTTGATCTTTCTTGAGCAGATGGAACACGGTTCCGCCTCCAATCCAAGAAATCCAAGAAACACCAAGAAGAAAAAAATATTAAGTTAGAATCAAAAAACTTCCCAAAGCCTTAGAAGTCAGAAACTGGAGGAAGAAATGCGAGGGTGATAAGGCACCCAGAAGAAAGTTCATTATATTAAGTTTGAATCCAAAGATACTAAAGCCTTGGAAATCACAAACCCGAGAAAGAAATGCGATCACCATCAGGAAAGGGGAAAACGAGAAGATCGTGATTGACAAGAGAGTAATCAAGTAATCAAGAAAGCAGATCGTGAAAGGAGCTAACAAAATAAAATTTAATTGATGGAAGGAATATGAGGAAGACCCAAAGAAATATAAAAGATATTAAAAACTTCCACGACCGTTATTCATTGGTACTTCTTGGTATTCGGTCTGGATTGATCTTCTTTCTCCTGACAGAAGGAAAAGGAAGATTTTTTTTCCTCCGGTAGACGGAACGAGTTCAACATGGTACTAGCTCGACAGTTAAGGGGGATCAAGTTCCAACAGAAGATAAAAAGTACAAAGCTTCAGAAACCAGAAACTGAGAAACCAGAAAGAGTAAAAGAAGAAAATTGCCTTTAATATGGGGAGAAGCACTCAGCGAGAGGGGGTCGTTGATGAATATAAAAGTAAACATTAATAATAAAAAATTTTGTGCAAATCGGTCTTGATTACAGCGGATTCCTTTGGGCCTTCGTCAGCAGAACCGTAGGAATCCGCTGTAATCAAGACCGATTTGCACAAAATTTTTTAAAGTTCTCATATGCTTTGACAGCAAGCATGGCCGCCTTGCATGGGATGACTTATTATGTAGCGAACTGGCTTCAATTTGTCAATCCCACTGCAATGTCAGGTCAGAGAGCGATCGAAAGATGTCGCTACTTAAAATGTCCATTAATAATAAAGTGTAAACCAAGTGGACGCAGATCGATAGGGAAGGAAAAAATATTATATTCACTCTAAGACTTCCGCGGCCGTCATTAATTGGTACACTTGTTGGTTTCTGGACTAGTCTTTTTTTTTCAGTAGGAAGAAGTAGGATCAACGTGATTCCAGCTCCAGTCTCCAAAATACTGGTGACAGGAGTCTTCTAAATTTCGCTGGATTCTAAAAACTAAAAGTTCTATTCCAAACCCCCTCAAAGAGGGGATGAAAGAGTCTTCTCGTCCTCTCTATGCATCTTCTTCAGGTTTCATCGGAAGTCAATGACACTTAGGGGTCTCATCAAGAGACCTATAACAGTTGATCTTTAGTTCAGCTGGCAAACCCAGTAGAGTGAGAAGTTCTTCGTTAAAAATTGAAGAAGAAACGCTTTAATTTCCTCTTCTACGACGGCGGTCTGTTAAGTTTTCTCCAAGCTTCGTAGATTTTGAAGATTGCATCTCGCCTTAAGAAAAAGGGTCCCTCAGGGAAGGAAGACGAGCTTCGTCGTTTGTGACTTCCGCGGCCGGCATTAATTGGTACACTTGTTGGTTTGAGGACTAGTCTTCTCTTTTTTCTGGCAGAAGAAGAAGGATTAACGTGGTTCCAGCTCGAGTGTCCAAAAGTATTGATGGACAAGTTTTCTTTTAGTGGAAAAAGAATATCGACGTTGTTCCGGCCCGGGAACCCAAAATTTACCAATGGACAAAGACCACCAAGTCTTTGTGAAAAACCAGCGAACATCGTTCGCGAAGTCTTCCTCTGATAGGAGAAGAGTTTAGCTTAGAAATCAAGAAGTTACCAATGGACATGACGAAGTCTTCTTCTGGTAGAAGAAATACGAACGAGCTTTCAGTCTGGAAGTCAAGAAGTTTCAATGGATACACGTCAAGAAGTCCTCTTCTCGTAGAAGAAAGAATACCAACGTGGTTTCAGTTCGAAAAGCAAGAAGTGGCAAAAGGTATTAAAATCGTAAACACCAAGAACTGGAGGGAGAGTTGCGAGGATGAGGAAGAATGAAGAAGATTGTGCTTAAAGCCACATGACAATTTATAATAGAGGGAAGCAAAGGTAAAAGATAAAAGCAAAGATCCATATCTACCTGGTTCCAGCCCGAGTGTCCAAAATACTGTTGACAGGAGTCTTTTAAATTTCGCAGGACTTTAAAAACTGAAAATTAAAATGAACGTTCTATTCCAAACCCCCCCAAACAGGAGACGAAGGAGTCTTCTCGTCCTCTCTGTGCATCTTCTTCAGGTTTCATCGGTGCTGAAGCCAAAGATACTTTTTTGTCTGATCAAGAGACCCATAACAGTTGATCTTGAGTCGAGCTGGCAAGACTTTCCACTTTTCAAGTCCTTTCAGCCGCTGGGCATAAATTGGATTGGGTTCCAAAAAGTTATCCTTAACAGAGTAACAAACCATATGGAGAAGAAAGGCTTTAATTTGTTTTTCTACGAGGGCGTTTTGTTAAGTTTTCCCCAAGCTTCGTAGATGACATCTTGCTTTGAGAAAAAGGGTACATCAAGTAAAGAAGACGAATAAATCCAGTGGTCACCTTGACGTGCTGCCCCCAGGTGAAAGTGAGTCAGCGCATCGGGTCAACCACCATTTCCAGCGCACTCTCGATTGTTTTGTGGAAACAATGCGAAGCGCGTACACGTAACGCCATTCAACCGGGCGCGTTTTCCCACACGAAGCGCGCGTGCAAATTCGGGATTCGATTTTAATTGGGGGCGTTGCGCAACGCGTTGCGTAACACGCGGCACACATTCGCCGAAGACGCGAAATCCAACTGTGCAAAAAAAAAGCGTTTCCGTTCGCGTTTTTCTGTTTGGCCGGGCGTTCTTTTTGAAAGCGCTCGAGTGGAAATGTCAGGTCGAAGGCCAGCGGATTGTTGCGCGTTCGTTAGAGTTGAATCGGTCGATTTTATCTCTGGTTTTAATAAGGTACGGGAATTCCCCCAAAATCTAATCTTCCCCCTATCTAAAATCGGGCCCCTTGGAAGAGTTTGGACTTGAGGCCATTGTGAAAATCCAACCCAGAAAGGGTTGTTGGAGGAAACTCCAAACACAAATTCCCAAAATGTAGAGATGACCAAGTCTCGACTTTAATTAATCTCAACTAAGTAACAACCTGGGGTATTGTTTTCAGTCTTATCCAAAAAGACCCACGCTTTTAATTAAGTGAGTTCGTGCATGACGCGATTAGCCTTCGCTCGCCGCAACAGCAACAGAAACAATACAAAAGTGGAATGTTGTCGAGGGCACGCTTGATTAATTTCTTCAACGCATCTTTGCGCCGCTTTCAGCGAGGATGTGGCCTGCACGATTTCAAAAAAGGGGAAAAAGTTTGCTCGCGCACGAATTTCAAAGTTCACGTTCGCTTAAGCTGTTGGCCTTCAAAAATAATGGTAATACTTAAAAAAATTATACAGACGAGATTCATGAACCGTTCCTAAAGTAGCTTATAATCATGATGGTGTAAACAATGAGTTGCTTCTTATTTTAGCCAATTTAAAAGCGGAAGAGCACTTAATGCTTCTGTTATTAAATTTATTTTCTTAGAATCCATAAACCTCACGTTCGTAAGCAAAAAATCAGACTTTACACCGCAGAAACCGAAGGAAAGTTTTACAGTGAAATTTTTACTTTCCAATTTTGTTTCCCTTTTGCTTGAAGCGAACAATAAGGAACCAAAAGAAATTACGTTAGTAGGTACAATTCAAAACAATTAAAAACAGTTTTTTTTTTCCTGTTTGGTTCACTTTAGTTTCATAATTCCACTTTCTAATTGGGAGAGCTGGAAGGGGATGCCTAGGGAGGAAAAGAGGAGGTGGTTACTGGTTCAGGATGACCAATTAAATGGCATGAGAAAGGCGCCTTGCAAGTAAGCTTCAATTTACAAATCCAATTTTTTTTTCTGTTTGAAATTGGTCCATTCATACCTTTGAAATTAAATCACTTCTGGGATCACCAAATTACGAGGGGCTTTCTGTTTTTTCCTGCGCGCTCACCGTCTTGCACTGACAGTTGTCCAATTTGTTTTTAATCTAACTTAATTGATTTACGTTCAAAGATATGTCGATGACTTAGCCAGGGAACTCCACTTAGCGAATGCAGAAGATGGCGCGTGTAATCGTAATGAAGAGAAAGAGGAGTGACTAAGATATGCCGATTAATTGGCTAGGCAAGTTTATCGACGTGACTTGGGAATTCACCTAAGATTCATCGGTTTAGGAAACCCATGCTTTCTAGGGAGATATCAGGATTCTGGTCGGCGCCTTCAATCGAGATGCAGAGGAAACATTAAGCTTTAATTAAGGTTTTGGAAATGCATGCTCTCCAAACATAGATCGAATTAGGATGGGTGAGCTTGTCAAATCCAAAGGAATCCCAATGGGCTTTCAGTCAATATCCTCAATTCTACTCGCAGCCCCCCTCCCACCCTGTCGAGATAACGGGGTAAATAGTAAGCCTCCAACGACTTGGAAAGCGCAGAGGAAGTTGGTGGAAAGTGGTCGTGCAAAGTAGATGGGATCTTGAAATGAATGAAGAGATCAGGAAACAGGTGTCCAAAATAAAAGAAGAACAACCTACATTGGTTTGGTCATATAATGAGAAAAGAAGAATTAATGACGTGGAGAGAATGGGTGGAAAGAATCGAAGATTTGAGTCACCGAACCATCTCAATGGAAGAACTGGAAACGTGCCAAAAATGAACTAGAAGAAAAACTCGGGGTAAACGGGATTAGCGATAATTTTGAATAGCTTTTCACGATGAGGTTTACAAGCCGTAAATCCAAGTAGCTATTCCAATGGTGAATGATAGAAAAGAAAAGATTAAAACCAGTTAGCCAGTTACTGGAGATCTTGGAGGAAATGAACCAAGAAACGAATTAGGATTAGCGAAGAAGAAGAAGAAGATTACAAGTGATATATCATCGTCATTCCAAGTAGCTACTCTAGTGGGTTAAGAATTATATGTGTACGTAATATTGACTCACAAGCGAATAGTAATCAGGATACTTGCTTTTACAATCTTGGAATTGCCAACTCATGGAGTCGCCGACCTCCATGACTGACGCAATAGAATGAAAAGTAAACAGAAAAATAATTTGTGTTAACATAACGGCTCTATAAGTACATTTTAAGCATTATTTGATCATAGATTGATATATTTAACTTTAACTGATGTTGTTATCTCAATATTGGGTGAAATAAAACATACTTGTTTTGTTAGTCCTCCGCATCGTAAATTCAAAAAATTCGTGTTCCTTTTTTTTTAATTTCCTTTATCTGGGGGCCCCATAAGGTGTTTCTTACATGCCAAGAATCTAATGAAATGAGATAAGCAGTGACAAGTAATTCACACAGTCGTGCTTAAGCTAAGCAGTTTTTATTTTATTTACTGAACGATGATAACATCCTTCAGATATTTCACGAGAGTAACGGCACATTAAACATCCTCCTTTATGTGCATACAAAGTGCTATGAGACCTTGTCACGACGAAAACAAATGAATTTATTGAAGAAGGTAAATGTCAAACACACATTTATTATCTAATAATATGTAAGAAAGACTTAAGACTTCCGCAAGCTTCGTTCATTGGTACTACTTCTTGGTTTTCGGACCGAAACCGTGTTGGCTCCTTTCTTCGAGGCTCGAAATCCAAGAAACACCAAGAAGAAAACACATTAAGTTTGAATCCGAAAAGTTCTCAAAGATACTAAAGCCTTGGAAGTCAGAAACTGAAGGAAGAAATGCGAGGGTAAGAAGGCACGGATACCACCACCGGGAAAGGGGGCAACGAGAAGATCGGGATTGATATGAGAGAAATAATCAAAAAATCAGTTCGTGAGAGGGGCTAACAAAAGAAACTATAATTGGTGGAAGGAATAAGATGAAGATATGAGGACCAAGTAATAAGACTTCCACGAACTTTGTTCATTGGTACTTCCTGGTATTCGGACTGGATTGACCTTCTTTCTTCCGGCAGACGGAACGAGTTCAACATGGTTCTGGCTCGGCAGTCAAGAGAGGTCAAGTTCCAACAGAAGCCAAAAAGTACAAAGCCCCAAAAACCAGAAGCTGGAGGAAGAAATGCGAGGAATCATCAGGAAAGAGAAAAAGAAGAAAATTGTGTTTAATATGGAGAGAAGCACTCAGTAAGAGGGGATCTTTGACGAATATGAAAGCAAAGTTTAATAATAAAGTGTAAACCAAGCGGAAGTAGATCGATGGGGAAGGAAAAAATATTATATTCACTCTAAGACTTCGGCGGCCGTCATTAATTGGTACACTTGTTGGTTTCTGGACTAGTTTTCTTTTTTTTTTCAGTAGGAAGAAGTAGGATCAACGTATTTCCAGCCCCAGTCTCAAAAATCCTGCTGAGAGGAGTCTTCTAAATTTCGCTGGATTCTAAAACTGAAAATCCAGGTACGCGTTCTAATCCAAACCCCCCCAAACAGGGGATGAAGGCGTCTTCTCGTCCTCTCTGCGCATCTTCTTCAGGTTTCATCGGTGCTGAAATCAATGACATTTAGGTGTCCCATCAAGAGACATATAACAGTTGATCTTGAGTTCAGCTGGCAAACCCAGTAGAGAGAGAAGTTCTTCGTTAAAAATTGAAGAAGAAAGGCTTTAATTTCCTCTTCTACGAGGGTGGTCTGTTAAGTTTCCTCCAAGCTTCGTAGATTTTGAAGATTGCATCTCGCCTTAAGAAAAAGGGTCCCTCAGGGAAAGAAAGACGAGCTTCGTCGTTTTCGACTTCCGCGGCCGTCATTAATTGTTGGTTTGAGGACTAGTCTTCTCTTTTTTCTGGCAGAAGAAGAAGGATTAACGTGGTTCCAGCTCGAGTGTCCAAAAGTACTGATGGACAAGTTTTCTTTTAGTAGAGAAAGAATATCGACGTTGTTCCGGCCCGGAACCCAAAATTTACCAATGGACAAAGACCACCAAGTCTTCGTGAAAAACCAGCGAACATCGTTCGCGAAGTCTTCTTCTGGTAGAAGAAATACGGACGAGCTTTCAGTCTGGAAGTCAAGAAGTTTCAATGGATATACGTCAAGAAGTCCTCTTCACGTAGAAGAAAGAATACCAACGTGGTTTCAGTTCGAAAAGCAAAAGGTATTAAAATCGTAAACACCAAGAACTGGAGGGAGAATTGCGAGGATGAGGAAGAATGAAGAAGATAGTGCTTAAAGCTACATGACAATTTATAATAGAGGGAAGCAAAGGTAAAAGATAAAAGCAAAGATCCATATCTACCTGGTTCCAGCCCGAGTGTCCAAAATACTGTTGACAGGAATCTTTTAAATTTCGCAGGACTTTAAAAACTGAAAATTAAAATGAACGTTCTATTCCAAACCCCCCCAGACAGGAGACGAAGGAGTCTTCTCGTCCTCTGTGTGCATCTTCTTCAGGTTTCATTGGTGCTGAAGCCAATGACATTTATTTGTTTCATCAAGAGACCTATAACTGTTGATCTTACCAACTGGTAAGAATTCCCACTTTTTTGTTGTTTCTTGTTGGTTTCTGGACTAGTCTTCTTTTTTTTCTGGCAGAAGAAGGATTAACGTGGTTCTAGCCCGAGTATCCAAAAGTTCTGATGAACAAGTTCTCTTTTAGTGGAAAAAAATGTCGACGTTGTTACGACCCGGAATCACCTAAGAGGACTTCTTTTGGAAGAAGAAAAAATATCAAGGAGCTTTCAGTCAAGAAGGAAGAAGAAGTCAAGAAGTATCAGTGGATAAAGGTCGAGAAGTCTTCTTCCAGTAGAAGAATATCAACGTGGCTTCAGTGCTTCGAAAAGCAAGAAGGGGCAAAAGGTATTAAAATCGTAAACACCAAGAACTGGAGGGAGAAATGCGAGGATGAGGAAGAATGAAGATCACGTGACAATTAATGATAGAGAGAATCAAAGATAAAAGAAAAAGCAACAATAGCAACTTAGTAGGTATGTAGCGACTCGTTCATTATTCAGCAAGCGGACATGACGGTAATTCCCCCATCTGCGCAGCTGCACTTCTTGCTACACCATTGACATTGTTAAAAAGCTTTGTTGTGTTAGTAATTTTTCTTTTTTTTTACATTCTAATAATTTCCTTTCTTTAATTTACGTTGTGAGAAAACACGTGCATGCAATAAAACCGGTGATTTCAACGAGAGAGCAGGCGACTAACGCAATTTTCAATCGATGCCAAATTGCTTCGTGAATGAGTCGCAAAAAGAAGAACAACAAAATTATATAAACACGGAAGGTTCAAAGACCTCGACCACATCGCATATCGGACGTTATCAAATTTCAGCTGGTTTTCGCTTTTCCCAGCGACTCGATGAGGCAACAACGTGTTCTTCTTGATTTACAACGCGAGCCACGATCGGCTGCCCGATTTCGCAACGATAGCGCATCGTTGTGTGTATGTGTGTAGAAATCTCGCCGGCATGTGCCACAAAATGCACACGATCGATTAAACCGTTCAAGGTAATCGCCGTTATAAGCGACACGCTAATTATTTTTGCCGGCTGCGTTTCGTCACGGTGTTCCAGTTATTCGCATCGCATTCGATAATAAAACATTTCTCTCTTCAAGCTGTGTCAAAACAAAACAAAAAAGGCAAAACGATGATGAAGAACCCTTAAATCCTTTTTAATTTATTTGTTAATGAATAATTAAGTGTCTGGCTTGGGACAGATGGTATGAATTCACTTCCTTCTTAATTTTGTTCATTTCCGAATGTGAAAGTGCCACGTTATTTTTTTGATGTGACCTTTCAGCACGATTTATAATCTTAATAATACAAGTGGCAACTGATGAGCTTTTATTATGCAAGGATTTTACTATGCACTTTTACTTTCGTCGCCGTAAAACAGATTGTGAGTTATTTCCAACGAAACAAGAAAAAAAGGACCCGGGGGCAAGCTCAGATTAGGTTCGTGCAAAGCGCAACGAATACTTATAACTAATTTGCATTTGGTAATTATTGGTACAAAGTCGACGGACCTATTTTTATAAATAATCGCGCCATCTAGTTTCTTCGAGAAGCTTCGCCCACACGTTCCAGATTGTCCTTTATTGGTCCGACAGCATTTTCGAAAAAGGGAACCTCTATAAAAGCAGTTTACTATCGGATGGTGAAGTGTTCAGCAGCAATGCAATTATTTGAAAACCAACGTGTACTTTGTTAAACTGCTTTTCTTATTTTCTGTTATTTTAAAATAATCGTGGATTTAGTTTAAAGAAAGATCGAAACAATGGCCTCAGCAACTTCGCTTTTTAATCAGCGGTTCCCACGCTCACCGTTTCATTTATTTATATAACGCGCAATTATTGCTTCGTTAATATAATTATAAATAAAGGTAATTTATTCGAACCTATAATAGAAAAGCGTTAGATATATTTTCTCACTTTAATTACTTGCCAATCTGATTTCGCAAGCTCTTCCTCTTAACTACTCGCGAGGCCACATTTTATTTTTTTTATTTGGGGGTATGATACAATTTTGTTTCCAGAATTACGTTTGGGTATCGGGGGCGTTCGTAAATGATTAAAAAAAAAGGACAGCGGCAAAACAGCGCCGGCTAAAAGAAAGGTCAAGTTTCTCCAATAAATTACACGCAAGAACGACTTCGTAAATAAATTGCGACCCTCTCGCGGTGCCCGAGCCGAACTTGACCGAATTATTTATTTTTCTCTTCGTTTTAGTGTAATTTTTTGTGGTTATTCAAATTCTATTAAAAAAAAAGAGAGAGGAAAAAAAAAACAGATAAGAAGAAAAGCAAACACAAAAGTTTCGAAATGGAAAAACGTTCAAAAAAGACGATGATTTCCACGTTATTTTTGCAACATTCTTTTAAATGCGATAAAATGAGATTCCATTTCCCGTAAGGGCTCTTAAATACCCTTAAGGACCCTAATACTTTACCCTTTGTTTCTTCTTCTTCATAAGATTAGAATTCGTTAAGAATTCTTTCAGGTTCTTGGCTTCATTTTCTTCATTACATTAGAATTTCTTCTTTAACTCAAATTTAACGAAGGGATCATAAGTATCCCTACTGTTGATTAATGCAATTAATTAATAATATGCGGCACAATCGAATAATATATCATGGTGGCGAGTTTTTTCCCAATTGGGTGTAACAGGTGGCACCGTAGGCGGTAAAAGTTATGCGCGAGAGCGCAAGCGGAAAAATCCAGAAGCTCTTGCGTAATTGGCGAAATATCGCGACGTAATTTCCGTTTTTCTAGGTTAAGTCCCCAATTGGAATCGATTTTCCTAATCGAAAAATCTGATCGACTTTCTACCTCCGAATCGAAATCGAAGATTAAAAATTGCCAATCTGGTATTTGAATCGCGTCAGCCGGCGTACGTAAACGTAATAATTTAATAATAATTTATGCCGTTTGTTAGCCGCACACACACACAAGAAAAAAACGCGCGCAAGGCGAAAAAAGATTTATGTATCTATTTATTCGGCGCGCAGCGGTAATAAGCTTTACGCAACTTCTGCGACATACACATGCTCTTGTTAATAACGACGACGGCGCAATTAATAATTCCTTAATTAATTAATTGGCCTGTTAATTGTGCATGTCTCCTGCTGGAATTAATTTCACGGGGGCCGGTTCGCTGCGCCTCGAATTTTTGCTAAGTCAGCCCGGCGCGGAGTTTCAAGGACAGGCGATGAAAACGACTATTTTTAAATACTCTATAGTAGGTATTGATTAACTGCTTTACTTACTAAGAAGTACACGCACCGATTAATCACTCCTTGTAGGAACGCACTCCCTCACTTTCTCCCCCCGTCAATGCGCGCCTGCCAGAGCGACGATAGGCAACCATACATACACATGTGGTACCTAATGTTAATTCTCCGTAAGAAAACGGATTAGAACCGACTTCCTGTGTTTTGAGTGTTTTGGTGTTTGTATCTCTCTTTTCCCATTTACTTTCTGACCAATTTCTCTTTTACTTTCGATTTTCAGTCGTCTTGAGTAAGCTTATCCGGGTCTTCATGGTCCGCCCTACTTTTCAATGTAAGGCCTATTCTTTCAGTTAATTGATTAATTATTTCTTCCTACTTCGGGTTTTCCCCCTCTCTACCTTCGACAACTCTCCTTATCGCTCTGCTTCTATCGGTTTTCGTGATGTATCTAACCCTCTCTTGCCTCTCAACGTGAAGTTGGTTCCAATTTGGGTTTCCTTTTGCAAGCAGAGCGTGTGTCCATGTGGGTAGTAACTAAGACAATGAGTGGGAAGAAGAGACAGCTGCCAAGAACTTTAGGGATGGGAGTCGAATGAAAGTTAGAAAGGAGATTTGGACTGAAGATCCAGACCATTGGAGCCTAAGGCAATAAGTGGGTTACCAAAAAAAGCGAGAGGGTTAAAAAAGGAAAAAAAAGGAGGAGGCTTCTGTGAAGAGTTTTGCGGATGGAAGTCCATTGAAAGAAGTCTCAAAATAAGTTAGCAGCAGAAAGGAGATTTGGGGCTAGATTCGGAGCGGAAGAAGAAAAAATGGAGAGTGTTGGTACGGCTTTAGGAGAGGACTAAAGATCCAGACAATTGGAATTAAAGCAATAAGTGAGTTACCAAAAAAAACGAGAGGTTAAAAAAAGAAAAAAAAATAAGAGTGCAGGAGGAGGAGACCTCTGTGAAGAGTTTTGCGGATGGCAGCCCAATGAAGGAAGTCTTAAAATAAGTTGGCAGCAGAAAAGAGATTTGGGGCTTAATTTGGAGCAAAAGAAGAAGAAAATGGAGAGAACTGAAGATCCAGACTATTGGAGCTAAGGCAATAAGTGAATTATAAAAAAAGCGAGAGGGTTAAAAAGCAGAAAAAAGGAGGAGATTTCTATGAAGAGTTTTGCGGATGGAAGCCCAATGAATGAAGTCCTAAAATAAGTTAGCAGCAGAGAGGAGATTTGAGGCTAGATTTAAAGCGGAAGAAGAAGAAAATGGAGAGCACTGAAGATCCAGTTCATTGGAGCTAAGGCCATAAGCGGGTTACCAAAAAAGCGAGAGTGTTAAAAAAAAGAAAAAAAAAAGGAGGAGACTTCTATGAAGAGTTTTGAAAGAGATTTGGAGATATCGGCGATAAAGAAAGGAGAAGAAAGTTGGTCGGGCTTTCCCTATCCTCTCTCCTTCTTTGTCAACTCTCAACTCTCCTCACCAGTTGGTCCCATCCATCCTCGTGATTTGAAATTGAATTTTATAATTTTTCCACATTCTGTCTATTATCTTCCCATTTGTTTGCTGTCACTTTTGTTTCTTCCTGTCATGTTTTTCTGGCCTTACTTCATGATGAGTTTTATCTTCTGCTACCGAACAGTGTAAGGTTGCCTTGGAGTTAGGTTTTCCTCATATTTTCTTCCAGTTTATTGTTTTATCCTCTTCAGCTTCATGTTCCCCTTTTCGGCTGTCTCTCTTTGACAACTCTCCTCGTCATCCTGTTTCGATTCGTCCTTGTAATATGTATATCTGGTCCTTTACTACTCGTACTTGATTTGGAGTTGAGTCTTTTATGTTTTTATATTTTTTCCACGTCTTCTTGCCATATCTTTCTGGGTTTTCTCCTTATCATTTCGCAAACTTTCCTGAATCGTCTCGTTTCATGATTTGGTCCCATGATATTATGTCAAATTTTCTTCTGCCTTTCAGTTCCTTTCAGGAAGTCATCCATTTAACTTTCTGAGGTTTTTCTTTTCCAGTCTACATCTTTGTCCTGTCCTGGTCCTGTCCTCACCTGATCATCTCCAACGAGGGACCCAGGGTTTCCTAATCCTGCGCGGATTAAAACTCTTAAGGAAGTTCCCACTATTCCGGACCATCTTCCTAAAATAAAGTAAACTGTTCCAATGTCTTTATGGTTTGTCGAGAATAATCATTTGTTCGGTAAATTGGCTGAGTAGTAAGCGGTAAGCTGTAAACTTATTCACAAATTAAATTCTTTTGCCAACTTTATAGTCAAAGATGATACCAAATTGCAAGTTTGGTGGTGGGTTTTCCCTAAGGCTTAGGAATGTTACTTTAATGATGACTTTGAAGGTCACAGGTTTTTTTAACCTAAATCCAGTCTACATCTTTGTCCTGTCCTGGTCCTGTCCTCACCAGTTTAGTTTCCTTTGTTCTTGTGATATAACTGATGATTCATATTCTCTTTTACACTTGAATAGCTCTTGCTAATCGTCTTAGGTTTTGCCATTTGATTGTTGCTACTTTCTTCTTTCCTCTTCTTCTTCCCATGGCTTTTTGTTTGTTCCCTTTGTGTTCAAGTTGTTTTTTTCTTAAATACAATTCGGGATTTTGACAATCAGTTGTCTGCTGCTCGCTCCTGAAGACGGCAGCAGACAATTGGTTGCCTAAACGCCGAATTGTATTTAAACGTCAAATTGAAATAATCCAAAGAATTCGTTAATCTTCCTCGACGCCTAAATTTCGTAATCTTTTTGTAACAGTCTGGTTCCATTTTTTCCCTTAGGATATGTCTGATCTTCTTCTTCCTTTCAGTGTCTACTTGGATTTCTTTGATATTTTCTTCGCGTTGTTTTATTCCCCCCCCTCTGTCTCGCTGTTTCTGTCCAATCTCCTCGTCACTCTGGTTCCATTCGTGCTTGTGACTTGTGATATATCTGATCCTCTTCCCTTTGGTTTGAAATTTTAATGTCTTTAAATCTTCCCTTTATTTTATTGCCTTCACGCCACGTCTTTTTGGCCCTCCTCTTTTCTCTTTCCCATTTCTCTAACTTTCTTAAACTTCCCTAATCAGTCTGATTTTATTTTTCCTCGTGGTGTGTCCTCCTTTTTTTGCTTACTTGACTATGTGTTTCGGGTAAACACCACCAGCAATTAAAAAACGAAGAAATAGAATTTGAAAGGGTTGTAGCCAGAAACTAAGATACTTACTTAAATTGAATTGGATTAGAAA
Organism: Dorcus parallelipipedus; assembly: GCA_958336345.1. Taxonomy (NCBI): domain Eukaryota; kingdom Metazoa; phylum Arthropoda; class Insecta; order Coleoptera; family Lucanidae; genus Dorcus; species Dorcus parallelipipedus. The sequence continues at coordinate 38,417,165 of OY284480.1, forward strand.
CAATAAATTCAAGGATTTGAAAGAATGTTAACCAAAAGAGAAATGTGCAAACGTTACACATGTGTCAGTCGTCGTCACCTGCAACGCGACATACGCCTTCAAATGTCAAGTTCGCCATAAATTAACGGACATGCACCGGCCTGTCAGTTAACGACCTTCGACTTTGACGAAGACCCCCAGGTCACCCTGCCAGGTGTTACAACTGTTTCACTTGAGGTCCTTTCACATTAGAGGCTTCAGCATGTTGCAATTTATTCGTCACTGGAGTTACGTGAGCGTTGCAATCAAACACATGGCAACATCGAAAGCCGCGGCTTTCTGGGCTTCTGGCCCAGAATTCAGACGATTGAAATTCTTTCCTTGTTCTTTCTAAATTGGCCTTGATCGAGAGACTAAATGACTGGGCAGGTTTCAGCAAAAGAACACCACAATGAGAAGCCGCGTTCGGTACGTAATTAAATCAATTTACGGCAATTATCTGCGATTAGGTGGATGGAAGCATAATCAAATCATAGCGTGGCGATTGTTTCATTCCGTGGCAAGACGGATTTCCGATCACTTTTGGAAATAATAAGGATCGCTTGCTTATTCAAGTTGATTGGTTCGTATAGAAAGGGCGCCTTGAAATAATTTATGCGTATTGTTGTTAATTTAATGGCGCTATTAAAAATAGATTTTATTCTTTGCTCGTTACGTCCGCATCCTTTTGGTAAATGTTGCACTGATCCATCACGATATTGGCATTTCATGTGGCATCTTCATCTGTGTTAGACGTTCTAATCTGCAAATCAAGATCTAAATTATTGTTCAAATTTTTTCTCTTCCGTCAATCATACTATGATGGCGCCTCTTTTTGACGGTTGATATTTAAATGATACCTTCCTTTCATTAATTATCATTCACTCTTCAGACAATTCAAATTATTTTAACTTGTTGTTTGGTAAAAGTCATGCAATAAATTTATTATAATCATTCAATCACAGGAAAAAAATTACTTGATCTTCTTTATCGGGTTCAGATCGTGACGAGTCGTTAAAATTGCGCAACGCGAATAGAAATTTTTGAAAGCAAAACTGTCATTGTTTTAAATAATTATTGTTAATAATAATAGCAATTTATAAAGTTTAGATTATCGTTGCAGAAGTTCTCGGGAGATGTGATCACCATCAACTTAAGTCGTAAATTGCTAGTTGAAGAATAAAAAAATTTACGCAGATTTTGCAAAGTCTGTAATGTCAGCAAACACTTTAGTATGTGCAGTGTACAGTAGACAATAGTCAAATATAAACAAGCTTAATTTATATGTATTTATATATATTTATAATCTAATAAGAAAAAGTACAATAGACATACAAAGAAATTGAAAACGTAGAGCTCAAAAGTATTTATAGAAAGCAAGAGAGAGAGAGAGAGCAAGAAAGCAAGTCTTGGATTATGAAGAAATCTTCATTTGTCTCTCCAAGTACTTCAGGAAATACCAGACGTCCTGTTTTATCGTAAATGGAGATCAATTGTTTGGTTCGATGGGATTCAATGAAACAGTCTTCTAAACGAAAGTAAGGAGACCCCCACACCACCCGTCAGGAGTACCGCAATGTCGCTCACAGTGACCTCTTCCGTTTACTTTGTTGGCAAATGAGATATCTGCACTCTTGTGAAACGCATTAACGTATGACGTTTAAATCGTGTGTTACAAGAAATCACCCTTAAATTCTTTTACTTTTTGTCATCCTCCATTTTCGTTTGCACCTCCGAGTATTTCAGGAAGTACCAGGTGCCCTATATTATCGTGGATTAAATTCAGTGATCAAACCTCCTAAGTGATGCTAAGGGGCGTAGGTACCGCAAGGTGATACTCCATGACCTCTGCCGTTTACGTTATTTGTAAATGCTTGTAAAGTTTGTAAACGTTTTATGTTACGCGTGTTAAGCAGATGATGTTCTAGAGGAAGTCCCCCTGAAATTCTTTTGTTTTTTTGTGCCGCTTTTTCGCCGCTTACTTTTCAAGATACTTCGCGAAGTACTAGGCATCGATTTTACGTACATGTAGACGTGTCCGCAATTGCAAAACATTTTTTTATGAAGCTGCGATGACAGATGTTGCATAAGTTGAGCTCGAAACTTCCAATCAGGTCCGTACTGCGTAAAATTTCTTTTAAATCGACTGAATTCCTCACCTCACATGTCCATCAGGAGTGCCGCAAGTTCGATATCTGTGGCCTCCGCTGTTTATTTTATTTTTAAACTATATTTCTGCGGTTGCAAACCGTTATTTATGACACTGCCTTAGTAGAGATTGCGCAAGCTAAGTTTGAAGCCCCCAATCTGGTCCGTACTACACAAAATTGCTTTTAAGTCGAATAAAATTCCGCACCTCAGCATCAATTGTCTATTTTATTGTAAAATTTGGGTTAATAGACTTGGCAAAAAAAATCTGCGTGAGAGAAATAACCACAAGTCCATCAGGGGTGCCGCAGGATGGGTAGCCGTGGACTCTCCCATTTATTTTATTTGTAAACGATATTTTAGAAGTTGCAAAACGTCTTTTATGACACTGCATTAGAACCATAGTACTGTAATATGTACAGATTCATATACATAAATGTAATTATTCAAATCAAGTAGTACAAAGTATCTAGTTACTATCAAACTGCAAACTACAGTACATTATTTAAATCAAAATAATTTTGACGATGGTAGCAGCTAGTACAAAGTAAAATAGACAGTTACTACCAAACTGCGAACTATAGTACACTAGTCTTTTGTTTCTAGTACATTGCATGCGTTGCATATGATGGTAATTAATCAAATCTATTAAATCAAAGTAGTGTTGAGGCAGCGCACAAAATAAAATAGATAGTTACTATAGTACACTAGTCTTTCATTTTGAATGCAGGTAATTCATTTTTCAAACCAATTAAATCAACGTGTACAAAACACGAACTATAGTACACTAGCTTTTTAACTTTAGTACATTGCGTATAACGTATAGGATGATGATTATTCAAATCAATTAAATCAAAAGTAGTTTTGACAACGTTGAACAGAATGTACAGAGTAAAATAGACAGTTACTACCAAACTGCGAACTATAGTACACTAGTCTTTTGTTTCTAGTACATTGCATGCGATGCATATGATTGTAATTAATCAAATCTATTAAATCAAAGCAGTGTTGAGGCAGAGTATACAAAATAAAATAGACAGTTACTATAGTACACTAGTCTTTCATTTTGAATGCAGGTAATTCATTTTTCAAACCAATTAAATCAACGTGTACAAAACACGAACTATAGTACACTAGCTTTTTAACTTTAGTACATTGCGTGTAACGTATAGGATGATGATTATTCAAATCAATTAAATCAAAAGTAGTTTTGGCAACGTTGAACAGAATGTACAGAGTAAAATAGACAGTTACTACCAAACTGCGAACTATAGTACACTATTCTTTTGTTTCTAGTACATTGCATGCGATGCATATGATGGTAATTAATCAAATCTATTAAATCAAAGCAGTGTTGAGGCAGAGTATACAAAATAAAATAGACAGTTACTATAGTACACTAGTCTTTCATTTTGAATGCAGGTAATTCATTTTTCAAACCAATTAAATCAACGTGTACAAAACACGAACTATAGTACACTAGCTTTTTAACTTTAGTACATTGCGTATAACGTATAGGATGATGATTATTCAAATCAATTAAATTAAAAGTAGTTTTGGCAACGTTGAACAGAATGTACAGAGTAAAATAGACAGTTACTACCAAACTGCGAACTATAGTACACTAGTCTTTTGTTTCTAGTACATTGCATGCGATGCATATGATGGTAATTAATCAAATCTATTAAATCAAAGCAGTGTTGAGGCAGAGTATACAAAATAAAATAGACAGTTACTATAGTACACTAGTCTTTCATTTTGAATGCAGGTAATTCATTTTTCAAACCAATTAAATCAACGTGTACAAAACACGAACTATAGTACACTAGCTTTTTAACTTTAGTACATTGCGTATAACGTATAGGATGATGATTATTCAAATCAATTCAATCAAAAGTAGTTTTGGCAACGTTGAACAGAATGTACAGAGTAAAATAGACAGTTACTATCGAAACAAGAAATATAGTACAGTAGTCTTTTGTGAATTTTAGCACATTGTAAGCCCAATGTACTATTTGTTCATAAACGAAGTACATCGGATACGTCACAGCAAATCACGCAAGTTTATCTTAACTGCTTGTTTGCTTTGCGTACTGTTTCCTTGCAATTGAAGTACGCTAGACATATTACATTAGAGTGCGTGTACAACAGATTGAAAGCGCCTAGTTGAAATAAAACAAACGAGCAGCCATTTTGAACAATGATAAAAATTGTAGTACATTACAAATCACGCACTGCTACATTTAGTACATTGTGTACATACTTTATCACTGAGTGTACGTACATAATATAATTAGATATCTTATGGCGAATTTTATTTTATTTTATTTCAAACAAATAAGCATACGTGTAGTAGCAGTTTGTTTAGAAATGTAGTACACTAGACATTTTGCAGTACATCGCCATGAAGTACGCACAGTTTTAAAACAATCGTTTAATAGCCTTTGCGGATTCTTTCGCTACTGTAAACCTATTTTTAGTTGCAAGTACTGGTGGGTTTAATAATTCTATTGTACTATGCGTGTACACGTACATAGATTGAAAGTATTAGCTTCTAGTTGTCATACATCGACAAGATCGTAATGTATCTTGGCTTCGCAACTTCGACGCTGACAACGACGGCAAGAAAAAGCTAGTCAGCGTTCAATAGGTCGAGTGTTACATAAGTTAAACAATTTCTCCTCCAAAGACAGACGAACCAGTTCTTCCCTTAATCACGAAGTCGTTGTGCACGCTTGGAATACTTAATAGTATCGTGGAGTGTGTAATTTTCGTGATTTCATTCAATCCCGATAACATTTGAAGCCGACTGCGCCCGTTTGTCCTACATAAAAAATTTGCTTCGAGAGCTGGCAATTAATCACACATCGCTTTTTAATGATAGCGTTTGTGTCACTACTGCGATAATTATTAGCCTGGTTTACCAACGAGGCGGTTAGTAATTTCCCCGTTTATTTATTTATTTATTTTTGGAAGGGTGGGGGGCGGCAGATAGGAGTAGAAAGTGTTCCTATTTGGCCACCGCGTTCCACGACTCTGCCTGTGAAAATTATCCGGGTTACGTAAGTCGGTGGATTTCAGGAAGGCCTTTCGAATTTTTTTAAGGGATGCTTAATCATTAAACTTAACTGAGCGTCACACTGCGAAAATCATCAATCAATCAATCAGTGATTGCTGGCGAAATTAATCTCTTTACGCAAGTCGGCTTACGCAATTTATTGACAGTTGTATAACGACAACAACGATTCTTTTCCTACAGAAAAAACTAACAGGCGAGAACCTTAAATAATTACTTCGTCCCTAAATAAAAAATCAAGAGGAAGATGTTGTTTTTCACTCTCCAACTAATTGACTTTATCTTTATAGATGGCGTGTAATTGCCCGGTCACTCAACCAGGCCCAACGCTAGCGGCGACGTGTGGCGGTGCCCCCTTCATGTTGTTCATGGGACTCCTCGAGGTATTCCTGCGTTCCCAATGCGACCTAGAAGATCCCTGCGGTAGACTAGAGCAATCCCCCCTCTTCCCCGAATACGATTTCATCATAATCGGGGGAGGTTCGGCCGGTTCCGTCGTGGCCAGCCGATTATCGGAGATACCCGAATGGCGAGTCCTCCTCATAGAAGCTGGTAATGAGGAGCCCTTGATACCCCAAATAATAACAACAGCTTTGCAGGTATGGACGAGCCAACCGGCACGCAAGTTCCTTCGATGTTCCTAAACTTCCTGGGCTCGGACATCGATTGGCAGTTCCAGACCGAGCCAGAGGAAGAAGCTTGCCTCAACGAGGTGGAGCAGAGGTGCTTCTGGCCTCGCGGGAAGGTACTTACCTGGCTTTCGCACAAATAACTTAGTTTGAACCTATTTGCCCCTTCAAAGGTGCTTGGTGGTACATCGGTGATGAATGGGATGATGTATATAAGAGGATCGAGGAAGGATTACGACGACTGGGCCGCCATGGGCAACGAGGGTTGGAGCTACAACGACGTCCTGCCCTACTTCCTAAAAAGCGAGGATAATCAACAAATCGAAGTCATGGATAAGGGCTATCATTCAGTAGGGGGACTTCTAACGGTATCCCAGTTTCCCTACCACCCACCCCTCTCGAGGGCGATACTTAAAGCTGGGGAAGAATTAGGTGAGTTCCTCGAAGGGCGCAGCAAGTTCTACATCAAATTCCACCCTAGGGTACAAGGTTCGAGATTTGAATGGGATTTACCACACGGGCTTCGCCATTGCGCAAACCACTAACCGCAACGGTTCCAGACAGAGCGCGGCCAGGGCTTTCCTGAGGCCCTTTAAGCACAGGCGAAATCTGCAAATCCTCTTGAACGCAACGGTCGCCCGAATTTTGGTTAACACCAACACGAAAGCGGCTTATGGGGTCGAGGTCATCACAGATGGGAAAAACCAGGTGATCTACGCCAGCAAGGAAGTCATCGTGTCTGGAGGTGCGGCACCACCGTCAATGTTTCACTGTTTCCTTCAAACCATTTCGTTGCAGGTGCGGTTAACTCGCCCCAGATCCTTTTACTGTCAGGAATTGGGCCTAGCGAAGACCTGAAGGAAATCGACGTGCCCGTGGTCCACGATCTACCAGGGGTGGGCAAGAATCTTCATAATCATGTTGCTTTCTTCATGAATTTCAACATTAATGACACGAATAGCGCACCGTTGAATTGGGCCACTGCGATGGAGTACTTGCTCTTCAGGGATGGGTTAATGAGTGGAACTGGTAAGTACTGTGCGCACCAGCTTAAAACAAACAGGTGATGGGGCAAGAGCACATCATCAGACAAGGCCAAATCCGACGTCTAAAGTCGTAAAAGGCATTAGTAGTTAGGTCTTGAAGTCCAACGACTAGGCTTTAACAAGCGGCCCAATTGGTCGTGAGCTACTCGTTTCAAGGATTTAAAATGCTTCGTCCTTCTAACCACCGCGCGGCCGGGACTCCATAAGGAGCAGTAATTACCATTTTAAAAAAGTGGTTCAGTTTCCAATATAGAACCCTTTGAGCTCAATGGTGGTTACTTTATTATTTGGGTCTTGAAAATTCTCTTACCCCCATTTTGGGTAGTGTGTACCAGTAGCTGCCCCAAGCCCACATTCCACATTTTCCCACATTTCTAATTGGGTCTTGAAAATTTTTAAAGCCTACGGGAGTGGAGGGTTCAAGCCCAGTGGCTACCCCAAATCTTCGCCTCCTTAAGCTCAGTGGTATCCACCAAATTCAAATTCGGATCTTGAAAATCATTTCAAGCCTATGAGCGAGGAGCTTCGGGCGATTTTGGGTGGACCAGTGGCTCCCTCGCCTCCTTGAGCTAGGTGGTATATACCAAATTCAAATTTACCACTTGAAAATCCTTTTAAGTCTATGGATGGGGAACCAAGCGATTTTGGGTGGGTCTAGTGGTTACCCCAAGTCTTCAAGCTCTTGGAAATTCTTTGAAGCCAATATGCGGGGGCTTCAAGCAATTTTGGGCAGGTCTAGTTGGTATCCCTCGTCAACCGATTGGATGGCGCCTACCACCCTTTGGGGTGGGCCTTAATTATTAATTATTCCCCAATCAATCATTTTGTAGGTATTTCCGAGGTGACTGCTTTGATCAACTCGAAGTACTCAAATCCCTCCGAGGAACACCCCGACCTCCAATACTTCTTCGGCGGCTTCCTAGCCAACTGCGCCCGAACGGGGCAAGTCGGCGAGCGCCTAGATAACAGCAGCAGGCAGATCCAGATCATCCCCGCCGTGCTCCACCCCAAAAGTCGGGGACACCTGAAACTCAAAGACAAGAACCCGATGAGTCACCCGAGGATCTTCGCGAGGTACTACACGCACCCCGACGACGTCAAAGTCATGGTGGAGGGCATCAAGTTTGGCTTGAGGTTATCCCAGACGAAAGGTAAGTTGGTTAGTGGCTCACATGAGGTGTACATCGATGGTGATTCCAGCGTTGAAGAGATATGGCTTTGAATTCGATAAGACCCCCGTGCAGGGTTGCCAACAGTTGCAGTTTGGGAGTGACGCTTACTGGGAGTGCGCGGCGAAAAGGCAGACTGGTCCGGAGAACCATCAAGCCGGAAGCTGCAAGATGGGACCTTCCAATGACCCCATGGCCGTCGTTAATCCCTACTTACAGGTAGCTACCGATCGAAACTTTTGGGGGTTGTTTTGATGACGTGGGGTTTTTAGGTAAACGGTATTGACAGGCTAAGGGTGATCGACGCCAGTATAATGCCTGTGGTGACGACGGGAAACACGAACGCCCCCACGATTATGATAGCGGAGAAGGGAAGCGACTTCATCAAACAGAGATGGCTAAATCCAGCTGCGGGTTTCTTCTACACGGCGACGCCAAGCCAAAGAATAAATAGACAATGGGGATCGTGGTAGTCATCCGTTTTTGACTTAGCTAGATGTTGTTAAATTATAGATTAGTCGTAAGCCTAAATTAATTTATTAATAAATTTAAGTTAAATTCATTACGCCCAGTTTTCTTTCCACAAGATGGCACTGTAAACATTTTCTAAAAAAGTAAAAAAAGTATAGGATCTAAAACGATACCTTGAGGAACCCCTGGGATGCTATGGGTATTTGATTTTACGCCAAAAAAAAATCGAAACGGTCGTTTTACATAAAAATATTTTAATTTTTATATAACAATAATAATTTTAAAATATTGGAACAATTGGTTACTCAGTGCTTATGGGTCTTTTGATGTTCAGCGATTCCGGCGTCGACTTTAGCCTGAACGGTCTTGCCGATTTCAAGCAGCTGATCGAAGACTGTCTTGGACAGGTTCTTAATGTTGGTCTGGGCTTCTGGAAACCGAAACAAGAAATGAGTAAAGGTGGTTGTTAGATTAAAAAGGAGTTTTACCTTCGGCTTGTGGTTGAATGTTCTTCACCAATTTCTCCATCTCGGCGGCGGCATTTTTGAAACCGTCCTCGAACTTGGTCCTCAACTCGGTCGCCTTGGCGGTAGCGTCTGGTCCGATGACCTTCTTGAGTGATTCGGCGATCTTCGTGATCTCCTCCTCTACCTGTCTGGCGCCCTTTTTGAAGTCGCCCTCGTGCGCTGCGAGCTCCACTTTGAGTTTCTTGGCGGCGTTGTCCAAACTGTCGGCCAGAACTTGAGTTTGCTCGTTGAGGGTCTTGACGATCTTCTTCGAGTTGACGTCCTGGAGGCCGAGCGTGGCTGTCACGTTCTCTGCGAGCGTCTTGGCGTTGGCGGCCAGGACCTCCAGCTGACTCTTTTCTACGGGTTTGGCGATACAACCCTAAAATTTAAAAAAAGAAAAAAAATTACTAACCTCAAAACACAAGAAAACTTTATCAAAGAACAGCATGAAGGTAAAGAGGGTATTTCCGAGGGAAAGAGGAAGCGAGAGGGAGAGAGAAGCAAAGGGAAGTGAAAACAAAGAACAGAATAAGAATGAAAGAGAAAATGAATGGAAAAAAAATAAAAGAAATATGCAAAATGCACACCGAAAAGAAGAAAGGAGAAGAACAGAAAATATAGAACAAGAAAAAAATGATGATAGAAACAATTGATTGAAGGGAATTGAATATAAAATAAATAAAAATCCAAAAGACATTGAAAAGAGAGAAAGAACTATGACTATGAGTGGAATGATAATAGAAGCAGATCAATATTAACAAAAAAAAAGACAAAGAGAAAGACCAAGAAAACGAAGATTAAAGAGAAAAATACAAGAATCCATTAAATTAAACAAAAAAAAATTGATGACAGCTGTAGTTCTTGCCAAATGAAATTGTAATTAAATTGATTTGTTTAATTGGCAGTATTAGAGAAATAGAATATCTTATAAATCACGTGAATTATTTCAGCCTGATTGGGCCTATCAGAGATATGTACTAAAAAATTACTTTTTGAAAGAATAATAATTAAATTATACACTTACATATTTTTGAATTTCCAATAACCCAAAAACAAACCCTGAAAGAAAACTTTTTGAAAAACCATCTATTACCTTGCAAAATTGAAAGGAACAGTTACGTTTCATCATTCAAAAGGCAAAATGTGACAGTAAAATAAATAACGTAAGTAACTATGGAAACATTGAGTGAAATTAATGACAGCTGTAGTTCTTGCCAAATGAAATTATAATTAAATTGATTTGTTTAATTGGCAGTATTAGAGAAATAGAATATCTTATAAATCAAATCAATTAAAAAAAAATTGGTATTAAAGAGATTAATAAGAAAGATAAAAAAGAAAAAGAAAGTGAACATGGACATTGAAAAGAAAAAGGGACATGAATAGGTAATAAAAAAAATATAGGATGGGAAAATAGAAGAAGTTACTAAAAAGAGAAGTAAGGGTAGAGAAGAAAGTAGAAGTAAGGGTGAGTGAATATTAATAAACAGGGAAAACAAAAAAGGTGAAACGAAAATATCAACGGGAAACATAAATTTAAAAAAAAAATTAAGAAAGCATTAAGATAAAGAAGAGAAAGAAAGAAAAACGAAAAAATACCTCGTCACACTCTTTCCTCTTTCGTGGCATAAACAAGTGAACGAGGACTAAACAGAAATAAAAACATAAGAGTTGAAATGTAAAGTGAATACTTACTAAAGAGAAAGCGAGGTGATGTGACGTTCAATAAAAAATAAGAAAAATACTGGTTTAAAAAAAAACTAAGGAGAGATGACGAGAGAAACGTGTCAATATAAACAAGAGATAAACAGAAAATAAGGAACACTGGGAATAAGGAAATATTGGTTTTAAAAAAACTAAGGAAAGATGACGAGAGAAACGTGTCAGTATAAACAAGAGATAAACAGACAATAAGGAACACTGGGAATAAGGAAATATTGGTTTTAAAAAAACTAAGGAAAGATGACAAGAGAAACGTGTCAATATAAACAAGAGATAAACAGAAAAGAATATGAATGTAAAACAAAAAACGAAGAAGAAACACATGATTGCTAAATAAATGAGACGTAAAATTAGGGCAGGAGAATTATAAAGAGAAACACTAGTGAGAGAGGAAAAAAGAAAGACAAAACGGACATATCAAGAGAAATAAAAACATTTAAGAAATGAAAAAACGAAGACTGAAAACAAAGAAAGAAATGAGATAAAGAATGATGTGACGTTGAACAATAAAATAAGAGGGTAAGAGAAATTAAATTAAAACAGTCAAATAAATTATACGCAGAACCAAAAACAAGAAATATTAGAGTCACAAGGGGCAGAGAAAAAGGAAAATAAGAAGAAAAAAAAAGAGTAACACAAAACCTTTCTTTTGTTGACCTTTCTGTTTTTCTTAAACAGAAATAGGACACTGTAAAGAGAAATGAAATGAATAAAATAGTAAAAAATGAAAGAAAAATGAGAATTGGTTAAAAAAAATAAAGACCGAGGAGAAACGGTAAAAAAAGTGACGTACAACAGAAAATGTAAGAGAGCAAAAGGCAGACACTGTAAAGCTACATAAATGAGAGGGGGGCGGGGCGAGACGTGGGGGGGACGAAGAGAGAGGGGAGAGCAAAAGAAGGGAAAGAAAAAAGCAAAATAAACGTAACGCAAAATAAAATAAATTATTTAAAAAAAAATACCTATAAACAAAAAGATACAAAAGACTACTTTGCGTAAAACAAAATAAAATTATATTAACATCGATATAAAATATTCAAAAGAAAAAAAAAACGAAAGAAGTAAAAGAGAAGAAAGGAAAGAAAAGAGCAAAACAACCGTACAGTTACGGGAATGGAAAATAAAATAAATTATTTTCTAAAAAAAAATAAACAATATTATCAAAAAACAAAAGACTACTATTGTGTGAAACAAAATAAAATCAAAAATACAATAAATAAAAATAATAAATAATAAAAATCAATAAAAGAAAAAGCGACGGAAGTAAGAGATCTGAAAGGAAAGAAAAGAAGAAACAAAATACAATAGATTATTTAAAAGAAAATATATATGAACGAGAAAAAACAAAAGACTACTATCGTGTAATAAAATTAAAACAATATTAATGGCAATATTAAAAAAAAAAAAACAAGAAGTTAGAGAGATATAGGGAAACACAGATACTCTAGATCTATGTAAATGGAAAAGCAAGAGAGAAAGAGAAGGGAAGAGTAAAAGAATAGAAAGAAAAGAACGGAGCGAATGTAACAAATGAATTACTGGAAAGTAAAATAAAACAATTTATATTGGAAACAAACAATTAAAACAAAAAGAAAAGAAAAAGTATTAGCAAAATTGTTGGTTGCAAGTCGGCAGGATTGCAATGGGGCCCTCCAGCATATTCTGTATAGCTATTTCTGCCCTAATTGGAGCCTCATCAGCAGAACAGTAGCTCGAGAACTCCATTGCAACCCCGACGACCAACAAGATATACGCACGGTTAGCGCGTAAATGGGAATATGTCAAATAATTTGACAGAAAAGGTATTATTTTAAAATAAAAGAAAACAAACGTAAAGTAAAATTCAAACAATACTGAAAGCAATAAATAAAAAACAAAAACACTCAAAGAGAGTAAGAGAGGCACAGGTTAGGAGAGAAAATGTAAATGGGAGAGAGAAAGAGAAATAGAGCGGGAAGGGTGGAGGGGAATGGAAAGAAATGAAAGAAAATTTAATTAAATAATTTAAATGTATCTGAAAAACAAGATTTTAACAAAATAAAAACGTAAAATGTAAAATAAAAAAAGCTAACATAAAACAAAAATCAGAAAAATATTAAAAGCAGTAGAGGAATAATAAAGCAGAAAATAGAACAAAATAATTTATGTTCAAGAACAAAATTAGGAATAAGAACAAGAAGTAAAACAAATTAAGACCAAAGTAAGACAAGGAGGAACAATATTTAAAAAATGAATTGAACTGAAATATTCCAATAAAATATACAATAAAATAAACATAATGAAATAAACGAAAGGAAATAATTAAGGAGCTGCAAATTTAGAAATGTAAGCAAGAATTAGACGTGACAAACTGTAAGACTGAATAATAAACAACAGAAAAAAGAAGAATGAAATATATAGGGTAAGACAAATTCTAAAGAAAAAAAAATTTTTTTCATGCCAAAAGTCATTAGGTATTCTTTTGAGTGTTAGGAAATAAAATGAAATCTGCCTTACCTGGAGGGCGATGAGGGCGAAGGCGACGATCAAAATCTTGGCCATTTCGAAGCGGTCGGTTATCGATTCAAACCAAAACTGGACACCCCGATCGAACTGCACGTTATTTATAAGCGCCCTTTTCGAACTCTTGACCTGAGGCAGAACCACCGAGACTTTGTTTATCGGTCGCGCGGTGTTTTATCTACAAGGCTGCCTCTTCGTGTGTGTACAAGAGCACCGAGTGGAAAGCTGTTGTTTTCTTGGTTGGCCTCATGAATCATTTCTGTTTTAATTAATTGTATTACTAACGTCGACGAGCGCACGAGGAAAATTTCGATCGTCATTTTTGTTTGTTTATTGCGGCGCGTGGTTATGAAATTCGTACGTGATTGGCATTTTTTATTCGTACGGAAAACATTTCCTTCGAGACTTTACATTTTCTATTCTACCTAATTTCCTATCCATGCATATTGCTCTGTGAAAACCCTATTTTTCAAATAGGAGTAAATAAGAAGAAATTTATTATTATTGTTAGGTAAAACAGTATTCAAAATATACATAGAAGAAAGACTAAAAGAATCTGGTAAAACGGAACCTATGAAATTAAATTAAATTTAAAAAAATCAAAGTACCAATAGCTTATAAGGTAGGCAGTTGCGACATAAAGAGACACTAAATAAAAAATAAGAAAGATATAAAATAAGAACCACAGATTCTAGAGAGAGAAATGAGGGAAGCGAAAGAATAACATAAAGGTCGTTTTTTCTTTTCTTTCGGCTAGTCAAACTTTTCAATATAAACAAAAGAAAAATTAAAAAAAGATTAAATGCAAACAATAAAAACCGAAGAAAAAATACAGAAGAATAAAAATGCATACTTTAATGTAATAGTCAAATAAATGAGGCAGAGAATCAGGAAAGAGGGATACTAAAAATTGACAGAAGGGAGACGGAAAATAAAGAAAGAAAAAAAAGATAAAGAAAATAAGAACAGAACAGAAAAACAAAAGAAAGAAAGATATAACATTGAGCATGACAGTAAGAGCAACTAATTTCAATAGTCAAATAAGTGAAATGCAAAATCTAGAAAGAAAAACAGACAGAGAGGTGCAGAAATGGAAGAAGGAAAAAAGAAAGAAAAATACGAGCCCAAAATAAAACGAAGCGTTAAGAAAAACAAAAACATAGATAAAAAATAAAGACGGGAAAGAAAATATGAGAAAGAAAGATGTAACATTGAGTAGGAAAGTAGAAGTAAAAGAAATTAACCTAAACAGTCAAATAAATGAAACGTAAATCAGGATAAAGAAATACGACAAACGAGAGGTAGAGAGAGGGAGACAGAAACGAAAGAAACAATGGATAAAAAAGAAAAAGAAAGAAAGAAAACTAGGATTACGCTCCTCTTTCCTTTCGATGAAAAGAAATAGACGCGAAAAAGACGAATGTACAACGTAAACAGAGAGAATAAATTAAAAATAAAGACGGACTAAAGAGAAAGATAAATGCGAAAGAAAGATGTGACATAGAGTAGGAAAATGAGAGAATAGATTAGAGAAAGATAGATACTGTGGAACTAAATGAGAGGAAAGTAAGACTTTTAATATAAAAAAAAATTAGATAGATTAGATTTTTTTTTTCTTGAAAGAATAAATTTATATTTAGCAATTTTTAAATGAAATACATTTTATTAACAAAAAGGAAATTTAATTTATTATTTCCTTATATCTTTTTAATTTCTAATTTGTAATATTTTGTTTTGCTTTTCACTTTTTTGCTTGTAGAAATATTTAAATTTTATTTTAATTGAAAGGATCAACATATTCATTTATCCTTCTACTTTAATTAATGTCTTTTTTATTTTATTTTTAACGTTCTTACATTAATGTTTTGCATCTCGAGTATTTTGTAATATTTTTTTTTTAATGTGAACTAAAAAGAAAGACATGATATTGAGTAAGGAGACAAGGGAGTAAAGAGTAAAGAGTAAAGGGTAAAGGGTAAAGACCAAATAGTCGAATTAAAAAAATATCTCAGAGATACAGAGAAAAGAAAAAAGAAAGAGAAAGAAAAAGCAGGAAAAAAACGTGGGTTACGTTTCTTTCCTTTTGAAGAAAAAGTACAGAAATAAAAAAGAGAACTAAAGAGAAAATAAGAGAAAGAAAAACCTGAAATTAAATGAAGAAATTTGTGATAAACCTACGTTGCTCACTATCCTCTCATTTTCCTATTCATTGTCACATTGTCACAGGTTATTTTTTCTTTAATAAGAGAAAGAGTGACTATAAAACGGAAAAGAAAAGGGGAGAGTGAGGCGAGAGTGAAAGAGTAAAACAATGAAAAGAAATGAGCGAAGCTCTTGGTAATAGACAAATAACTACGTAGGTATGTAGCCCAATTGTTAAAAAAAAGAATAAAATATTTTACTTGAAAGAAGAGGGAATTTTAACAAATAAAACCAAAATACTGCCGACGACAAACAAGAAAGTACCAATGTAAAAAATAAATAAAATGAAATCTCTTTAAAAAGTATATAATTAATAGAAATAGTTCCATGACTAACACCAAAAATATTTTACATCAATGTACTTAGAATATGGGACTACATACTAGGAAAAAAATTAATAAAATTGATTGTGTTAATTAAAGACTTTTTTAGACTTTCGAACTCAAAATGAAACATACGGTACGTTCGACCTCTAGCTAATTACTTAGTCAACACTTTATACCCTCAACTGCGTTCAAATGTTTTCACTTTAAGCAAAGAGTCGTTAAGCCATTCACGTGTCGGCTCGTTTGTTCTTTTCCTAGTAGATTCTATGACTTTGAAAGAACATACTCCGTGTCGGCTCGTTTGCTCTTTGCCTAGTAGTTTCCGTGACCTTTAAGCAGTTGCCATTTATAATTGACTTAGCGAATCACATAGTGGCATTGGTTTGGCACAAGGCGTGATGTACGGTTTTCACCAACCAGATTATCTGCCCATTGTCGCTGCGTTCGAATGTTTTCACTTTACGGAAAGAGTTGTTAAGCCATTCAAGTATCGGCTCGTTTGTTCTTTGCCGAGTAGTTTCTATGACTTTCAAAGAACACGCTCTTTGCCGAGTAGTTTGTATGACTTTCAAGCAGTTGTCGTTTTAAATTGACTAGCGAATCACGCAATGGCATTGGTTTAACACAAGACGTGGCGTATAGTTTTCATAAATCACATGATCTGCCCATTGTCGCTGTGTTCAAATGTTTTCACTTTAAGGAAAGAGTTGTTAAGCCATTCAAGTATCGTTTGTTCTTGGCCGAGTAGTTTCTATGACTTTCAAAGAACACGCTCCGTGTCGGCTCGTTTGCTCTTTGCCGCGTAGTTTCTATGACTTTCAAGCAGTTGTCGTTTTAAATTGACTAGCGAATCACGCAATGGCATTGGTTTAACACAAGACGTGTCGTATAGTTTTCATCAATCACATGATCTGCCCATTGTCGCTGTGTTCAAATGTTTTCACTTTAAGGAAAGAGTTGTTAAGCCATTCAAGTGTCGGCTCGTTTGTTCCTTGCGAGTAGTTTCTATGACTTTCAAAAAACACGCTCCGTGTCGGCTCGTTTGCTCTTTGCCTTTAAGCACTTGTCCTTTTAAACTGACGTAGAGAATCACATGATGGCATTGGTTTAGCACAAGGCGTAGCGTACAGTTTTCACCAATCAGATTATCTGCCCATTGTCGCTGTCACAATTTTTATCCGGGAACATTCGAGAATGCACGGTAGGACATTTAAATTCTCTTCCTAATTTGCACTTCTTTGTTTCAAGCAAATCACTAAATACAATGGACATTTCTCTCCTCTACACCTCCCCCTCCCCCTGTCCGCCCAGTCTTTTAAAGCAGAAATACTCGAGCTGGAAACCAGGTGAATAAATGACACTTTGATTGTCATATAAAAGAAAAAAGAAGTTTCAAAAAAATTGATCGAAATCATTTGCAAATATGGAAAAGTATGATAGGTTGCAAGAAGAACGAGAGGAAGGAAAAGAAGAAGAAAGGAAAAATCAAAAAGGGCGTGAAGAAGAAAGCAAGAAAAAAACTAAAAGAAGATCGGCTAAAAAAAAGGAAAACAGAAGAAAGGATACAAAATGAAAAAAATCAAAAAATTTGTGAGGCAAAAAGCAGAATGAAACAAAGGGAAACAATGTTAAGATAACATATTTTTACAAAGTGAAAATTGAAAAGCGAAAAATTAGTATTGCTCAGGAAAATGACGAACATTGAAATTAAAAATAAATAACGAATTTATAAGTTGTAGGGAAACGATAAAATTGTTCTTAAATACTTTCTTATTCATGAAAATGGCAAAACGCGTTTCAATTTAAAAATTGCTATTTACTTTTATATGTAATAGCGTCCTTAATAAATATTTTGTTACACAAGTCGACCTTTTTATTCTGCAAAACACCAAAATATAAAATAACAAAGTTACACAAAGCATTCATGCATTATGTAAACAAAATCATTCTACCATTCAAGGATAAGACATTGTACACTTCTATTTGGATTAATTAATTAATTTTTAATTTTTTTTCTTGCCCATTTATTATATAATATATTTTCAGCAACTGTTATCGTTTAGCATTAATCTACTTTCTAAGAGAAATTAACTTTAGATATATTTTATACTAGGGTTATTACCATCCCATTTATGGGATTTATTACAATCAGGCGATTTGCTTTCAGAAAGGTAGTTATCTGCTAATTTACTTCTCGTTGCTATAGAAATAAAATTGACTTTTTATTGCTTTATGTAGGGATGGAACCTACGACCTCTAGGCCATCAAACCACCCACTCTAACCACTGAGCCACTGAGGAATATGTTTCGTCATATTTACAGGCGCACATAAACGTTTAAAACGTTGATTAAAGACAGAAAAATCTCAAGCAACGCAGTGATGATAATCCTAAATAATGACTCCTTTTTCGTCGACGTCGAGGATTTCTACAGGGTCATTGTTGCTGTTTCTCTTTTACGGTCGATGCTGCTTTTGCCTCGCAAGATATTTTTTTCTAAATTGCACAAATAAACCAATAACTTTGCTGACTCAATGTAGAAAAGCAATTCTTTTATTGTAATGTAAAAATGCCCCCTTTGCGTAAATCCGACCCTGCTCGGAATATTTTCGGGAAGATGTGATATATTTAATCATGTTTTCGTTGGACCTTCTAACTCTAATCAAAGTACAAATAAAAGTGCAGCGATCTATTTGAAATCCTCTGCGTTGCACTTCGAACTCTTCTAGGCGCTGCTTGCCCCTCTGTTTGCGTCCGTCGTCCAGAAATTCGATGGTAAACAACTTGCTTTGAGTCAGCGATTCCATGATGATATCTTGTTGCTTGCCGCCATTGACCTTGATGATACCGAAGAGTAATTTGCTAAAGTTTCTCGTTTACTATCTGCCACAATTACGAAACGCAATTAAATTAAGAAATCTTTATTGGGCAGGCAATTTTTGATTCGGTTTCGAAGTCAAGGGTTCTGGGCATCATCTCTAGCTACGCCCCTGGGATACCGCATGGCCTACTATTTGAACCTCGGTTCTTCCTTGGATTATATTTAGTTACCTTAGGCGCAAGCCCTAATACTAAATTGGTCCTCCAGGAACGTTTTGTCGTAGATTAACGTTTTGACCGCGCTCTTCTAATCCCTTAAAGCAAACGGAATAAAATTTCGCCGGTCTTATCTAACTACGAAAGGACGACTTTGTATGCGTTGCAATCGTAAGTATAATGCGCTGATGCTGACAAAAAAAATGCATTAAATGACAGAAATGTGCTATCGAAAGGACCTTGACCTGCGATAACTTCTATAAGAATAGCGAAAAAGTTCGCTGTGTGTACGAACTCGAACTAGGATCTGTAGCAGGATATATTTTCGTGTTTTTCGAAGGAGATTATATATCTGAAAAATATTCCAAACAAAAAATAAATATGTTTGCACAGCCCTGTACATTAAATCTCAAATGAGCTCCTCTTTCCTCAATATCTTTTTTTTTTACTTCTGGAACACTTCTGTACTTTGTTTTTATAATAAACTCATTTGTTACATATTTTTAATAATTATTATTTATTTTTATAATAAAATCATTGATTAAATTTAATTAATTTAAGTAAAGTTAAAACGGGAGTCGTTTTCCCTCCCAACAGGCGCCAATAGTTTACAGTTTTTTTTTTAACAGGGAATTGGATTTTAAAGAAAAACACAAGCCCTCCCCCTCACCCTTCCTTTTTGCATAGAGTTTATAATAGCTTTGTTCCTGCACAGTTCTAAATCAGTTCGGAACTGTACTGCTCATGCGCTCTTACTAAAAATGCTGTGTATTTAGCAAGAGCACATGAGCAGTACGGATCCGAACTGATTTAGAACTGTGTAGGAACAAAGCTAATAACTCCAAAAATATGTGAAGTCGTAAAATTAAATGTCAGTTGATTTGCTGGAATTTATTAATATACGAGGGAAAGTCAGAAAGTCCTGGCTCTTGGCTTATCATTTTCAACTCGCAAGCAAGAATGTACGAGACACTATGAGGATTAAATTATACTTCATACTTGCAAAAGTGAAGTCACCTGTGTTGGATAAGATCCAAGTGCCAATTTTTAAGTGAAACACAAGTGAAAGGTTTGGTGAAATTAAAAAGAAACCTCTTACTTGGAGGCTGTATCATTGTCGGGCAAGATTAAATGGAATAAACCAAAAGTACATTGTTTGGCTTTTTTGTATCTTTACTTTCTTTGTTGTAACCTTTTTTATAATAAAGTATTCGATTAAAATTTAATTTTCTTTAATGTACATGGTGTTTTTAACTTAACTATACTTCATGCCATATAATGAGCAAAGTGCCACTCAAATCTCATGTATATTCCTCAAATATGCGAGGACATGGAGGGAGTTATATGTATATTAAAAAAGAAAAAGAAAACGTAAATTTAGTTTATATCTCTTTTGTACGATGCTCAAGTTTTTCTTTTTAAACTAGCGTCGCAAAAAATTTGAACTACTCTGTACAAGTTTTGAGTTAAACATTTCATTTTATTAACAAAAAATAAGAAAGTGAATGGGGGTGGGAATTTGCGCGTTGACAATTGGTATCGTTTACAGCGTGACTTTTAATGACTGATTATGATTTGAATTTACCGCCGTACTAAATTGTTTTTACGTTGGCAACGCCCAGTTCTGCCATTTTTCTTGTGATACAAAAATAATAATTTAAAGAAATAGTAAAAAGAACTAAGACATCAAAAATGGGCCTGCGAACACAAGAAAACGATATTACGTACGAATAATCAACGTTTGTTCATTGTAGCCACATTTAAAACGTGAAATACACTAAAAACTGTGGCGCCAAGTTCAAAGTATCCTCAATAATTAAAAATCACTCCGCATGTAGTTTGTGTGATTCGCAGTTTCCTTCCGTTTTATTTTTATTGTTTTCTTCGCTTTTATATCTTTTTAGAACTTATTCTGAACTCAAACTCTGAGTATACTGAATGACTATTAAGAAAAAACCTCTAAAAGAAACGTCATTGATAAATTGATAAATTTAAAAAGAAAACAAGGTAGAAGTGTGTTGCCAACAAAGCAATAATTTTGTATGGCGGTAAATTCAAACTATCTTCAGTCATTCAAGTTCGCTCTGTATATTGCACCCATTGATAGAATAAAAAAAAGTAACAAGGTAGAAGTGTGTTGCCAACACAGCAATAATTTTGTATGGCGGCAAATTCAAACTATCCTGTCATTCAAGTTCGCTCTGTATATTGCACCCTTTGTTAAAATTAAATGATTACTTTCCATTGATTGATTGCATTCCGTTTTTTACGATCGTTTTCCATTAATCGAATGTTTTTCACAGATTGCTTTTCATTTACTGGTTGTTTTTTATTAATCGATTGCTTTCCATTAATCGTCTGGTTTTCGTTAATTGAATGTCTTCCTTTAATCAATTATTGTCCACTAGTCAAAGCTTTCCATTAATTAATTACTATCCATTAATCAAAGCTCTTTCATTAATTGATCCCGGAAACAGAAGCAGTTTACTTAATTGATCGTTATCCATTAATCAATTCTTTTTGAATAGCTTTTCAATAATTGACGGCGTGTGCTATCCATTAATTTAATTAATTTTATTTTAATCGCTATCCATTAATCAATTGCTTTCCGTTAATCGATGTCGTTTTTGATCGAATGATACTTTTTACTCATCGATTGTTTTCGTGAAATGACCACTTTTTATTAGTCGATTACTTTCCATTAATCGATTGCTTTATATTAATCATGACCGCTTATCATTAATCTATAGCTTTCTTTCATTTTAAAGTTTTTCGAGTCGATCAATTGGTTTCCATATTAATCGATTGCTTTTCATTAAGCTTTCGTTTAATTAATTGCCATTTAGTATTAATTGAAATTTTTGTAATGGACTGGTTTCCATTAATCGATTGGTTCTCGTTCATTTGGTCTTCATTTACCGATTGCTTTTTTATTAATCGAAAGCTTTTACGTAATCGGCGAGTTTTCATTGATTGAATGTATTTCTTTAATCGATTACTGCCCACGAGTGAAACTTTTCATTAATTAATAAATTGTTATCCATTAGTCAATGATTTTTCATTAAGCGTTCTAGGAAAAAAGCAACAATTTAATTAATTAACCAATCACGATTCATTAATCTATTGTTTTCCAACAAACTTAGCATCTATTAATCCAAAAAAAAAACAAATAAGGTAGAAGTGTGTTGCCAATACAGCAATAATTTTGTGTGGCGGTAAATTAAAACCATCCTCAGTCATTCAAGTCCGCTCTGTATATTGCACTCCCTGTATAAGTTCTAGAACCGAAGCAAATGGGGAAGGTTTCAATTTTTTTTTTTTTTGTAACGTCATGTAAAAGCAACCGTAAATGAAAAGTACTGTCACAGTTTAATTTAATTTAATTCTGTTGGATTCCAATAAATTGCTACCAGCGTTGCCAGGTCATCACATTCCGTTAAAATTCATCGAATTTCCTGGTTTTACGCCCCCCGAGTTCAGATGCCTAGAGAAGCTTAAAAGTATTGTTTTCCCTTAACTCAAAAATATGTCCTAAAGTGGGAATTTTCCTCATGTCTGGCAATTACATTTACGTACAATCGTGGACAGCTGAAAGAGAACGAAATTTGTTTAGCACTAACGCGTAACAGAGATAAGATCGAATTTGCTTTCGTTCGCCTTTAACTGTCCACGACTGTACCTATGTGCTGTGGAGAATCAAATATCCTTTAGGAGTTTAGTTATCCTACCGTTAATGAGACGTTGAGGTGTTTCACGAATAAAATTTCTTTGGCGTCATCCGTAAGATTACACTCGAGAAATTTCAGAAAGAAAAAAGAAATAGTACGACTAAAATACTGTAATTTTTTAATTTTTATTACAGATCGAAAATGACATTGTATAAATAATAAGAAAATTAAACGCCTGAGTAGGTAAAAAAATCGTTACATGTTTGTCAGTCAATTATAGTAGTAAATTATTCGGCTGCCTTCTGGATCTTCTGCACGAGCTCCTTGCCCTTGTCCTGGACGGATTGTCCGAAATTTTCCAGCGCGGAACTCACGTTTTGGAAAAGTTCGTTGCCCTAAAAACAAAAACCAAAAAGAAAGTGTTGCTTTTAAAATAATAGAATTGAGGGTGAAGTAAAACTCTATTTATTTTCTTACCTTGATTTTGGCCAATAAGTCGTTGACTCCTGCGGTAAGTGAGTGGAACGCTTCGTCGATCGCTTTGGATGCGTCCTGCGTTTGAGTTTGAGTTGGAGTTTGAGTGTCACGGGCAGCTCTCGGATTTGCTTCGCTCCAAGTTGCAAACTGAAATAAATAGTATAAAGGGTACGTCATTTTTGGTTTTGGATTGATAGATGCTAAGTCAAAGTCAGAGAAGGTTCTATAGAACCGGTCCATTCAAAATTGGGGCATTAAACGCTTATATTCGATCATGCGATCGTAATAATTTGGTTTGTTTTAAATAAATCGACTTTTAACACAGACGCATTTAACGAACTTTGTTCTACGCAGTGTGCTTATTTATAAACAGCAGATTTAAAAAAAATTAACAACAAATACGATTAAGAGAAAACAATCGATTAATGGAAACCAGTTGATCGAATGAAAAATAGTAAATTAAAAGAAAGCAATCGATTAATGAAAAGCAATCTGATTAATATAAAACAGTCGATTAATGGAAAGTAATCAATTAACGTAGCAGAAAAGTGAAAAGTATCAGTCGATGAAAAATTGATTGCAATTGATTAATGGAAATCACATTCACTTAATGGATATTACTTGCAATCAATCAACGAAAAGCGATAATGAATGAAAAACCACCGTTTGTTGGAAAACAATAGATTAATGAATCGTGATTGGTTAATTAATTAAATTGTTGCTTTTTCCTAGAACGCTTAATGAAAAATCATTGACTAATGGATAACAATTTATTAATTGATGAAAAGTTTCACTCGTGGACAGTAATCGATTGAAGAAATACATTCAATCAATGAAAACTCGCCGATTACGTAAAAGCTTTCGATTAATAAAAAAGCAATCGGTAAATGAAGAGCAAATGAACGAGAAGCAATCGATTAATGGAAACCAGTCCATTACAAAAATTTCAATTAATATTAAATGGCAATTAATTAAACGAAAGCTTAATGAAAAGCAATCGATTAATATGGAAACCAATTGATCGACTCGAAAAACTTTAAAATGAAACAAAGCTATAGATTAATGATAAGCGGTCATGATTAATATAAAGCAATCGATTAATGGAAAGTAATCGACTAATAAAAGTGGTCATTTCATGAAAGCAATCGATGAGTAAAAAGTATCATTCGATCAAAAACGACGTCGATTAACGGAAAGCAATTGATTAATGGATAGCGATTAAAATAAAATTAATTAAATTAATGGATAGCACACGCCATCAATTATTGAAAAGCTCTCGGTTATTCAAAAATAATTGATTAATGAATAACGATCAATTAAGTAAATTGTTTCTGTTTCCGGGATCATTTAATGAAAGAGTTTTGATTAATGGATAGTAATTAATTAATAGAAAGCTTTGACTAGTGGACAATAATAATTGATTAAAGGAAGACATTCAATTAATGATTAGTGGAAAGTAATCGATTAATAAGAAACAACCAATAAATGAAAAGCAATCTGTGAGTGAAAAACTTTCAATTAATGGAAAGCAATCGTAAAAACGGAATGCAATCAATGAATAAAAAACAACCGCTTACAAAAATCCTTTCAATTAATGTTAATTGTTAATGAATGAAAAGCAATCATGATAACATATAAATCAATCGATTAATGGAAAGTAATCATTTAATGAAAGCAATCAACGAGTAAAAAGTATCATTGCATCAAACACGACGACGATTAATGGAAAGCAGTTGATTAAAATATAGCAATTGATTGACTAATGGACAGACACATCAAATTAATGGATACTTGCAATCAATTATAGCAAAGCTATCGTTTATTAGAAAACAATTGATTCATGGATCAGGAATTGAAACAATTGAATTGTTTCTGTCTCCTCGATCATTTAATAAAAGAGCTCTGATTAATGGATAGTAATTGACTAATTGAAACCTTTGACTAGTGGACAATAATCGATTAAAAGAAGACATTCAATTAATGAAAACCAGACGATTAGTGGAAAGCAATCGATTAATAAAAAATAACCATGAAAGGCAACCTGTGAGTGAAAAACATTCGATCCATGGAAAACAATCGATTACAATTAGTCCAGTCATTTAACGGAAAGCATTCGGAAATTGAAAAACTATTGATTTATAGAAAGTTTAGTTAATAAATGGCAATTAATTATTGTAGGTCAGTCGATTAAAAGAGTACGTTCGATTAATGGAAAGCAATTAGTTAATGAAAAGCAAAGAGTGAAAACAAATCTATTGGAAAACAGTTTATTAACGGATGGTGGTTTATTAATGGAAAGCGATCAGCAAATTACAAACTAGGTACTCAAAGATGGAAAGGAATCGATGACTAAAAACAAACGCTTACAGAAATCCATTCAATTAATGTCAATTGTTATATACAGCGAAAAGAAACATGAATGAAAAGCAATCATGATTAATGTAAAGCAATCGATTAATGGAAAGTAATCGATTAGTAAAAAGTAATCATTTAATGAAAGCAATCATTCGATCAAACACGGAAAGCACTTGATTAATGGATAGCAAATGATTGACTAATTGACAACCACATTAAATTAATGGATACGCGCAATCAATTATTTATTTAAAAGTTATCGTTTATTAGAAAACAATTGATTAATGGATCATGAATCATTGATTAATTGAATTATTTCTGTTTCCCGGATCATTTAATAAAATAGCTTTGATTCATGGAAAGCTTTGACTAGTGGATGATAATCGATTAAAGGAAAACATTCAGTTATTGGAAACTAGACGATTAGTAGAGAGCAATCGATTGTTTAAAGAGACCAGTAAATGAAAAAGCAATCGCTTAAAGAAAAACATATAATTTTTGGAATCAAGTCGACTAATGGAAAACAATCGTTCACAATCAATAAAGAAAAACCAATCAATCGGCGAGAAGCATTCGGAAACTACTGATTTCTGGAAAGCGAAAGCTTCATTAACAAATAGCAATTAGTCGATTAAAAAAAAAGCGCATTCGTTTAATTAAAAAAAAAAATCGATTAATGGAAAGCATTCAGTCAATGAATGAGAACAATTCTTTATCGGAAACTAGTTTGTTAATGAGAGTTTAAAAAAAATCAGAATAAATTAAAACAAAATTCGAAACTGTCATTTGACACAAAATAAGTAGAAGATAGGGTAAATAGAAATGCTCACCTGGAAGAGAAGGAAAACTGCGACGAAAAGCAAGGCGAGTTTCAAAGCCATGTTAATGAACTTTAATTATTATTAAAACCGTCCGCAAACGACGACCACGTAGAGATATTGTATTCAACAATCTGAGCCGCTCATTTGCAAGCAATATCTTTTTATAGACCCCCGACTTATCTCTGTTAACTCAAAGCGCCTCGTGTATGTTGAAATTCTATTCCGTTGTATATCATTCTTGTTTGTCGATTAGCTTGCGCCAACATGCTGTGCTGATTCCTCCTCAAGAATCGAGGTCCACATTTTAACCAGGTTTAATTACCATTATTTTATGAATACATAATTGAAAAAACACTGAATATATACTTTTATTATTAACACTAGAAGCAGTACATAAGTGTCAGCAAATCAAATGGTCACATGACGTGCACGGATTAGAAGAACTAGTCGACTTCGTTCTTTATCTTTTCCACGACCTCATCGCCCTTTTCTTTTACGGATCGAGCAAAGCTTTCCAATGCGCTGGTGACGTTTTGATAAATCTCGTTTTGCTGAAAACAAAGAGAAACTTAGCGAACTCCAAATTATTTACTTGTACTTTTCCATTTTTAAACAAGATAAAGTCAATAACGGACAACCGAAAGTATTTTACACAAGTCGGAGACCCAACCCAACCCGACATGAGATACCCTGTACAAGAAAAAAAAATACAATAACTACGCACAGGCTTATACTTTATAAAACCGAAATAAACCGTAAGTGACGCAATAATGAAAATATTTTGCACAGAAATTTAAAGGGAGACCCTGTATAAGACAGGACCTCCCCCCCATATTACAGTAAACATATTCTAAAAGCCACCTTTCGTTTTTCTTTTTTGGTAACACTGGAAGTGATGTAAAAATCAACTTGGGAGACCCTGTATATGAAAATGTCCCTGTATTACGTAATATTTTTTTTAGAAGCTGTATTTTTCGTCTCTTTTTATAAATGTGTTAATAACTATAACCATTTCGCTAAAACTTACACTAGAAAGTCACCCAGTATTAATTTTTTTAAAAGGCCCCTCAACTTGAGAGACACCGTATAAGAAATGAAAACTTTGTATGCCCCAAAGGACAGTAAATATTGTTATAAACCTGCACAGTGTTATACGATGGGGTGAAGAACCCCCTAGTCTCAACCAGATCAGTTAATCACTAATAAATTGAATTGAATAAAATATTCAAACCACAACGACGCTGCGGCTTTAAAGCCAAAGAATTAACAAAAAAATATTAATAACAATAAACGAAATAAACGAAATATGTAATATAATTTCTTTGGTGAAAGTGAAGTAACGATGAAAGTATTTTGCACATTTTTTAAGAGATCTAAGCAACTCGGGACCGAGAGACCCTATATAAGATAAAAGAATTAAAAATTGTAAACTGTGGTAAGCTGATAATTCTTGAAGTGACTTGGTTATTTTTACCAAAACTAACAGATTGCGATACCTTAATATCATCCACGAGGTTGTTAATGTGAATGGTGATCCAATTGAAAACATCTTTGACCGCCGTGGTTGTATTTTGGGCCAAAGAATTAGCATCGGGGGCAGGATTTGGATTCGCTTGACCCCAAACGAAAACCTAAATTTAAGAAACGTACGTATTTTAAATTAGGCCTTAGAATAAACAAACGCTTACCTGGAGAAGGAGAAAAATCATTGCAAACCAGAGAGCGCCCCTTAAGGCCATCGTTGTTACTCAGCTCAATTTGCTCACGCTAATAAAGTACTCGTTCAATTGAAGAAAATGAACGGGGTCATTTGCAAATAATTTCATTCGATTTACGACTTAACTCATCTTCTTAACTAGAAGAGATTTTGGTTGGGTGTAGGCTTTCAACTAGGTACTTAGGCAAATTATTTATTTCATGACTTTGGAAAATTCTTTCGCCCAAAAGACCCATCTCAAACAATAGTCTTTTGTCTTGCGTGTTAGCCTTTGGTCAAATTTTTTTTTTTAAGTATTGTCAAGGAGGTTAAAAGACATCGGACTTGTTGATAGTCGGAGCACACTTTGCACTTGTGGAATGTGATAATAAAACGACGCTACGCATACAATAGTAAAGTCCTTTATCCAGCTTTACGACATGAATTAGTTGCTTCTTACATCATCTAAACGATTTCCGCTCAAAAAACGATGATTCACTATCGTATCCTGTAACGGAAACTACGGTATTTGACGTCACTAATATTTTCATATAAAAACTAGTCTTTAGAATCCTTTAGATCCTTTTAAAAATTTTGCTTTTCTGTACCTTGCCCAAAAGTTTAAATGTTATGGTTAAGATAATTGGTGATGTTTAAAGTTGATACTTTCTATCATTTTTCATTTCTTTGCTAAGTACTATCAAGTTTATTTTAAGAAGGGCTTTAAGAAATTGCTAATTGGATGTGGGATTACCTTCATTGCCACGGCCACAGTTGCTGTCTAAATCCATGAATCAATCTTCCCCATTTTCAAGAAGTCTTCTGGATCGTCCTTGTTTCTCCAGCCTTCGTGCATTGTTGAGAACGAGCTTCATTTGGGACGTCAAGGTTATACTGTGGCTTGCAAGCTGTTGACTGGCCGACTGGAGCTTGAGGAGAGTCTAGGTTTTCTCCTGCAAGACAACTTGATCCTCTTTGACCTGCTTCATGACGTCGGTCGTGGAAATTGCTAAACAGATTATATTCCTTGTGGTATAGAAGATTGCCAGGTTTGCCACCTAAACCCTTGAGTCTACCTTTCCCTTTTTCAAGAGGTTTTTTGGTCGTCCTCGTTTTCTCCAATCTACGAATACGAGGTACATTTAGCTAAACCCATGAATCAACCTTTCCCTTTTTCAAGAAGTCCGTACCGTCATTTTTTCTCCAGTCTTCGTGTATTGTTGAGAAGGAGCTTCATTTGGAACGTCAAGGTCATATTTTACTTACAAACTGTTGGCTTTCCGACTGGAATTTCGGCAGAGTCTGGATCTTCTCCTTGGCCTTGGTTTAACCTGCTTCGTTATGTCTGTTGCGGAAATTGCTAAGTAGATTATATTCCTTGTGGTGGGTGTGAAAGATTACCTTCATTGCCAGGGTGGCCACCTAAACCCATGAATCTACCTTTTCCTTTATCAAGAGGTGTTTTGGTCTTCCTCGTTTTCTTCAATCTGTGTGCATTGTTGAGTACGAGCTACAATTGGGACATCAAGGTCATATTTTGACTTACAAGCTTTTTTTAATCGGGAAATCTTCATAAGACTGCTTCCCGGCTTTAATGCAATGCCGGGACAGTGTCAAGTGCCAAGGAAGGTGTCCCAGACGCCTACCAACTAAATCCCTTTCCTCATCTTCGCATTCTATGCATATCTGGCATCCACCTTCCGGTATTTCTTCAGATATACATACCGTCTCCTTAGGTTCTTCTTCCTACTCTCCTCAGCTCTTCTTTCCATTTGGCCTCCATTATGGTCTTCAGCATTCTTGCAACGCTGGCCCAGTTGTTCTCGTTTGCTGCCATGATACTTTCCCGCATTCTGTTACGTTCAAATCTCGCGCTAAAATATCGTGGCGATACAGCATCATTCAACTGCGTTTTAATACAGTTGGCTACACTGTCCCCCCTCATTTACATCGCTATAGGGGAAACCTGCGTGATGCGAACGCTCAACATCCATAGGCTATGAAGGTACCATGTGACTACCCGGTGGTCTATCATTGGTTATCGCCGGTAATTCTCGCGCGTCCTAGCGACCTTCTCCATCTTCAATCTCGTCGCGTCTTTTCTTGTTCGGAACATCGTGCCAGTTATACGTGATTTACGTGTGTTATGAAATTACCGAAATTACCGGACTTTTGGTCTAGTTCTGCGGGGGCGCTCCTGCTCTGGGAACGTACCGAGACCCGATCGTGAAAACGATCCCCGGATCCAGTTTGATCCAGATTGTCGGCGCTGCCCGCGGTCGATAGAGGACGTTGTAACTACCCAACGGCCACTGCGCTTTGGTTGGTATCGTTGACTCTGACGTACGACTGGACGCGCTGTCACAAGGTTAGGTTTTCAATTTAATCTGACGTTTTGCGAACCGATCGGTTTATATTTTACTCTTGGCTCGTGAGAGTAAACCGCGAGTAAGAATTTCGAAGTACGTGTTGCGCTGCGTCAAAAGCAGTCAATTGTAATAGTGTAGAGTGTTTATTAAAGTGTGTAATAAATTGTGTAAAATTGTGATTTTAATTTCTACATTCACGCACACCAGTGAGTAAAGTCTCGCCTCTGTATTTATTATTGGTTCAATTTTCTGAGCCATCTGGTCGATTGGAGACGTCGGCTGATCGATTACATTTAGCTGAAGAGTTGTCTTCTGGCGCCCTTAATAATTTTACCACCTTGATTAACCCGCCCCTTTCTTCAGTGTTGCTAGTTGGGGCTCAGCTGATACGGTCTCGTCAGCAGAAGCTTGTCATCTGTGTTTGCTTTCTCTCTTGTCTCACTCCATTCCTCGCAAACGAAAAGTGTATGTTCGGGTGAGTCTATCTCGGTGCAGAACCAGCACGTTGCGATGTCTTGTTTCATCTTGTTTAAATACCCCATGGCCTGTTAGTGCCTGAGTCATACAGAAATCCACTTCGCCATCCATCTATATCTCTTATGAACGTTTTTGCCCAGCCATTGTACTTACACCATCTTTCCTGCCACATCCTCATTAGGTCCTTGCGTGCCTCTTTTTGGCATGCCGTCCTTCCTGATACACTTTTATTCTCTCCTGTACGCTAAGCTTAATGGGCGAGGTTGCTGCGATGACCAGTATTGCCTCCGTAGGAACGGTCCTGTATACCGATGCGGTGTGATCCGTATTGCCAACTTCCTGTTTAGCTTTTCCAACATATTTTCATAGTGCCTGTATTCTAGCGCGTGCGCTCATACGGTGGCTGCATATCGGATGATCGAGTATACAACCGTGGATAGGACTTTCCTTTTTTTTTGGGCGTGGGCCTCGTATGTTGGGCATTAATCTTGCTAAAGCTGTAAAAGATTTATATGCCTTGTCATATACTTTTTTGATATGAGTTGTCAGCCTCGTGCCCTTATCAATGTGTACCCCCAAGTATCTTATGTCTTGTTTGCTGTGGATGTTTAGTGTTAATTGGCTCATACTTCTTTTTCCGGCCCGGTCTTCTGGGTGGCGAGCTTGAGTCCTTTTTCTCTCAAGAGTGTCTTAACTTTGCTTGCTCCATACAGCGCTTTTTGTTTTAGAAGGCTCGGTGTTTTGGCATTCACCACGATCGTTGGATCGCCTGCATAGGCTATCAACTGAGTTCCCTGTTCCATGTGCGTACGTAGAATGCTGTTATACAGGGTGTTCCACAGGGTCGGCCCCAATACGGACCCCTGTGGAACTCCGCAAGTCATCTGTTTTCGTTTCCCTGTTGGCGTGATAATGATTCGTTCGGTAAGGTACGACTGTATAATTCTTACGAGATATGAATCTATTTTTTTCTTCATTCAAGGCTTTTCCCCCATAGAACTGAGTTGAACGGGTTCTGAACATCTAGTGTAATCATGTTGGCGATTGTTACAATTTTGATTTCCGTTGTTATCTCCATTACCTTTGCTTAGAGCGTTTAGTGTGTATTGATTTCTGCGCCACACTTTTTTTTCTTCTAGTTCGTCCGCGAGTCTTAATTTGATTAAGGTATCGAGTAATTTACCTGCTACGTCTAGAAGACAAATTGTCTCTCTCGTCGGGTTCGTTTATTGATTTTTCTATAAGTACCAAATTTGCTTGTTTCCATATTCTTGGAAAATTGCCCTCCCTTATGCAGTTGTTCAGTACTTGTAGGAAGACTCCTGGGTTGCTTGAGGCGATCACCTCCGGGAGGATTTGATCCGACCCAGAGGATTTTTTCCTTCTTATTTTTTTAGTTGCTCTGGCTAGTTTTAGTGCAGTGAAGGCCCTTATTTCGTTATCAATTGTTACTGTTGGCCATTCTGTATTTAGTAGTGTCGGAAAAAGTATTCCTACCTGTCTAGCCTCCTCTGCCTCACTAATTTTAACTGGAGGTTTTAACTTGAGCTTTCTGGTAACAATTTGGTACCCTTTCCCTCATCGTCATCAAGATCCATGCACAGCTGGTTCCAGCTCTTTGCTTTTTGATTTCGCGTTTAAGATTTATTTTGGCCTTTTTGTATCTTTGTATAGCATCTTCTTTTTCATCTTCTTTTTGCATCTGTGTTTTATGCATTCCTTGCGCAGGTCTGCTATGACCGGGGTCCACCAGAACATTGGTTGGTGTTTCTTTTCTTCGTAGGAAGATGTGTGTTGCACATTTTCTCTAGTTTTAACGTCTTCATTGCTCAGCTTCTTGAAATCGTTTGATAAATTGGAAATTTTGTAGGTTGGTGAGTTAATTGCGCTGACTATGGGTCTATGGGACGTAAAGGTGTATCGGTTTTGTGGATTTTAGAGAGACCGTAAAGTCTGGGAATTCCGGAGTCACGAGGAATCAAGACTTTTTGTGTTTCTGGTGGGATAGAAGAAGATTTTATTAAGGCCGTTACGGTACGTTCTATACGTGAGGCTGGATTGCGTCGTAAAGGTTGGTAGGCAGGGTGGTCTAATAGGGTGTTGATATTCTGGTGGTATCAGTCTAGGTGCATTGTTAAGTACGAGTTGCAATCGGGACAGAGCGGAGTCTAGGTCTTCTACTGCAAGAACCAGTTGGTCCTTCTTCACCTGCTTCGTTTTGTCTGACGTCATAATCTTATCCACCAAAGACTTGACGTTGCAATGGCTGGAAAATTATATTTTCCCCAAACTTGTTTAAAAAAAAGGGTTTTAGTTCTTCAACATCACAATCACCTTTGACCAACGGAGGTTATTGACTGGGATCGATGAGGACCTTAAATCCCTTCAGTACATAAATGGCGTAACAAAGATGTAACTCCAGATGTCCACAATGTCAATCAAATGATCCTAATGATCCTTTGAAATGAAAATAATAACTTCTTTACTTACGACGCATCTTAACGACCTCTTTTTTTGAATTGATGTCAACAGCTCAAAAATTCTGCATGAAATTTAAAGAAGATAAATAAATAATCTATGCCCGAGTTTGTCAGTAAAAAAATATATTTCAGTAAAAAAAATATTTACAAGCTGAGATTAAAGTCTGCGAAAAATTAAAGTTTCGATGCGATGAATCTGTTCAGTTGTTTCTCCACGTCCTCGCTGAGTCTCCTGAAACCGTCCACGCTCTTCTTCGCCCTTCCAACCGCCATCTTACATCTCTGGTCGACCGTGCCCAAAACCTTCGAGATGAACGTCAGTAGAGTCGACGGCGTTTCCTTTTTGATGTCGTTCCTTTTCGGAATTCTTAATTGGTCTTTACTTTAAGCCATTCGAAAACAACAGGCAACTCACCTCTTAGTTGATCTCATCGGGATTTCTTCGGAATCATCCTCACCCAGACCGATGGGCATTGTATTACAAACTTGCGCCTAATTAAAGTCAAAAAAAAACTTACTGCATCATGGAAGGATGAACGGATTAATTCCTTACCGTGATTGCAAATAAAAAAATTAGCTGCGCCGCCGCCAACATTTCGACTTTCACTAAAGGACTTCACTAAAAAAAAAATTGAAGGCGAAAGCTCTTATAACGAAACGTTCTGCCGAAGTAGCAGTTTTTTGTTTGCTTATTATTATAAACAATGACCTTGAAAGTCTTCACATATACATTCTGATGTATATTATTTAATTAAAAGTCTCGTAATAAACAAGGCAAAACTTTATTGTCAACAAAACAAAAAAAAATAAATTAATACAGGACGCAAATTATTCGTTAAATTCCTTGATGTAGAGGGCGCAAGAAGGACATCTGCCGTTTTCGATTTTTCTTCCGCAGCTGCAAACGCGGACGACCTTGGATGATGACGGCGGCGCCATCTGGGGGTGCAGAATCGGCACGATATTTTGCTCAAGCCCTTTCGGGAAAATCAAGTCGAAAATGTTGGGCGACCCCCCCTTCCTTTGTTTACTCAAATCGTCAATGTCGTGGGGAAATTTTTTCTTGGTTGAATCCCGCTCGCTGTGGTAGTACTCGTAAGATTTCGGCGTGAGGATTTCGTACCCCGAGGGGGTTTCCAGCTTCCCCAAATCCGGCTCGCACTGGCAAGTCTTCGCCTTCTCCAGCCCATCCAGTTTCAGTTTGATGTACTCCAAGTTGTCCATGATTTTGCACATGTCGCTGATGTCTTCAAGCGTGAGGTCTTTCAAATTTTCAGATTTTGGCTTTGCTTCCTCGAACTCGATGTACTTCTCATCTTCACAATTTGGGGTTTGCTTCGCCTTCACAAATTCGATGTACTCGGGTAGGCTCTTGTTCGCCTTCACGAACTCGACGTATTCTTCCGGGGAGAGCAACTTTTTGAAACTCAAATATTTTTCGGGGGAAAATTCCTCTTGCTTCGCTTTCACAAACTCGAGGCATTCAGGTAGGCTCAGGTTTAACTTGATGTAGTCATCTGAAGAAAGCAGTTTTTTGAAATTCAGGTATTCCTCGGGACTTTTCGCCCTCACAAATTCGAGGTATCCAGGCAGGCTGAAACGTAAATGTTTGTGGGTTTTTAGGAATTCTATATACTCATCTAGGAAGGGCAATTTTCTAAAACTCAGGTAATTTTCGGGGGTTCCCTGCTGCGCCTTCACAAACTCGAGGTACTCAGTTGGGCTCAGGTCCTGCTTGGATTTCACGAACTCGAGGTATTTGTTTAGGGAGGGCGCGTTCAGACTCAAATGTTTGAAGTTGAGGTACTTCTGGGGAGTTTCTTCTACTGGTCCGGTCTTCATAAACTCCATGTATTCGGTTAGACCGAAGTCTCTTGGTGCTTTCAAAAACTCGAGGTATTTGCCAAATGGGTGTTGGTCACTCTTCTCTTTTAAAAACTCGATGTATTCATCTAGGGAATGATGGTGGTTCTTCTTTTCCAAAAACTCGAAGTATTTGCCTAGGGTGTGTTGGTCACCCTTCTCTTTTAAAAATTCGATGTACTGGTCCAGGGAATGATGGTGGTTCTTCTTTTCCAAAAACTCGAAGTATTTGCCCAGGGTGTGTTGGTCACCCTTCTCTTTTAAAAACTCGATGTATTGGTCCAGGGAATGATGATCGTTCTCCTTTTCCAAAAACTCGATGTATTCTTCCAGGGAATGATGAACACCTTTCTCTTTCAAAAATTCGACGTATTTATCCAAAGAAGGCACCTCTTCGAATTTAAAGTACTTTCCAGGGGTTTCCTCTTCCTGCCCTTTCGCCTTGTTGAACTCAATAAAGTCGTTTGGTGTTGCTAAGCTTTTGAAATTTAAGTATTTGTCTTCTGGCACCCCTTTGGACTTCATAAACTCGACGTATTCATTCGGCTTCATGAACTCGATGACTTCAGCTAGGCTTGCATGCTTGGCTTTTACAAATTCAAGGTACGCGATTAGGGAAGGCACATCCTTGAAGCCTAAATACTTCTTGAGGTTTTCTTCACTTGCCCCATCCTCTTGCTTTGCTTTCATAAACTCGACGTGCTCGGATGGGCTCGAGTCTTTCAAATTTAAACCTTGCTTTCCTTTAACAAACGCAAGGTATTCGTCAATGAAAGGAAGGCGTAAATTTCCTTCCTTGGTTTTCATGAACTCAAGGAGTGGTGAGTCGCCTTGTTGGTTCGCTTCCACAAACTCGAGCAAGGCAACTTGGGGGATGGACCATTCACTCTGCTTCTTCTTCAAAAATTCTAAATATTCTTTTGGAGTTGGTAGGACTTTGCTGATGTGCTTGCGGACATCTTCTTTCGGACCAGGCGCAAGTAATTGTATGTGTTCTTCTTCGTTGGCTGCGCGTTTATTTTCCTTTGCAATTTCAGTTACGTCTTCTTCTTGATACTCGTTCAGGTTTAAGAAGTCACCTTCCGGCCTTTCGACTCTTATAATGGGCCGTTCCAGATTTTGTTTTACTTCAATCACATCTTCAGTTTTCTCCTCTTCCGTATTTGGCGACTTGGAATCAGAAACCTTAATGAATTCTTTTTGGCCTTCATCAGGGAGCTCGACCTTGACGACTTCTTCATTTGCTTTGATGGTTTCCTGCTCTTTCCGAAGGCCCCCATCCTTCTTCGGTTCCACTTTGATAATTTCTTCTAGGGGTTTGTTATAAAATAAGGGATGCTTAATGATTTCTTCAACACCATCCTTTTTCAACTTCATCAACGTCGAACTTAAGCCAACTGGTCTGATACCGTCCTCAACTTTGACGATTTCGCCTTGTTCTTTGGGCTCGACCTTCATAATGTCTTCATGTTCCTTATGAATTGGTTCTTTTTCTTTGATGATGGCATTCGCTTTGATGATCTCGCCCTGTCCTTGCTCGTATTCTTTAATTTCTTTGAACATATTGATGTCTATGTCTTTTTTCAACTCGGTCGAGGGTACTGCGGGGTGGTCGATTCTTATAATTTTATCTTTCTCTTGGTCTGGCTTGATGACTTTCATGATATCTTCTGGTTGTTTCTGTTTGATGAAATATTCCGGTTGCTTCTGCCCCAAATTTGATAATTCAATGACATCTTGGTGAACTAAGTCCTTTGGTTCATCAACTCTCACAAATTCTTCTTCTTTCTGGGCAGGCTGAATAACTTCTTCTTCCTTCTGGGCATGTTGGATAACTTCTTCTTCATTCGACTTCAACACATCAGAGTATTCTGCTTTAATGATGTCAGATTGTTTGGGGTTTTGAGGAGAATCCGGCTGGTGGGGTTCATCCGTACAGTTTTCTTCCTTGCCTTTGTCTGCGGCCTCTACATTAATGATGTCAGCTTGTTTGGGGCTTTGGGGAGAATCCGGCTGGTGCAGTTCATCCGTACAGTTTTCTTCCTTGCCTTTGTCTGCGGCCTCTACATTCACGTTCGGACGAAGCAAACCAGTGTTCACTTCTATGGGCTTCACTTCGGAGCTTTCGACAGGAGCAACGTCGGGTTTCAACAGATGCAGATACTTGAGGAGCAAAGCTAAATCTGCGGAATGCTTATCGCATTCTTGCTTTGTTCCCTTCGGGTCAGGCTCGCTTTGCGTGCTTGGCTTCACCGATATAATTTCTTCTTCCTTTTTGTGATCCACCACGTCTTCCTCTTTTGGTTTACTTTCCAAGATATGCTTGTAGGTGTTTATTTCTTCTTGCACTTCTTCCTCCTTCGTTTTGGGGACCTCCTCAACGTGAACGTCTTTCGCCGTTTCACTCGGAATTTTCAATACATCATCTTCTTTCTTTTCTTCCTTCTTCTTATCCCTTGGCGGCATTTTCAAAGCGGAATCCACCCAAAGGTTCAGAACCTCTTCGTTCGATAAGGGCTTTTCATTGTCCCTTTCCGAGTTTAATTGGACGACGTACTGGCTCAGGAGTGGCAGTTGGACTTCGTCCAAAATTTCTTTTCTGATTTCTTCCTTGGTGGCTTCTTTAATAGGAGAATTATCTGGTGCGTCTTCAACCGGTTTTGCCTTATCGTTCTTCTCCTGTAATGTTTGGAGATAACTCAGTAGGAGTCGACTGTATTCTTTGGCGAATTCCTCGTCGTTTTCTGCAGTCGTCTTTTCCTTGGCATCACGTAGCCTTGACTGCAGTTGAGTGAGCATAGTAGCAGGATTCGATGTGTCCTCTGATATTGGAAGCGAAGAAATAGGAGCCCCAGTCCTGCATGCAACTTTCGTGACTGAGTACTCGTCTTGGACTCTCTTGACGAAATCAAAGAACGCCTTGAGACTCTCTTCGTTTACAGCGGATCGCTCCCCCTCGTTTTTTAAATTGATCAAGATTTGCGTGAGCACTTCCGCGATCCGCAGTTTTTCGCAGGGCTGCATCCCGTTCACCTCATCATATATCAGGTGGTTAACCAGGTTCTCTATGGTGCACAAAATTCGTTTCTGTGCTTCCCCGGATATGGGCGTCTTTTTGGGCGCTGGTTGGATCTCGCATGGCACGGGAACCTCCTCGAATTCTTCAATTTTTGGTTTAACAGGGCTGGCGTAAATAATTTCCTCGTCGACCTTGGGGAGTTGTTTAAAGCCTTCAACTTTTGGTTCCGCAGGGCTGACCAAAATGATTTCCTCTTCGCCCTTGCTGGGTGCATTGGAGATTTGCTCGAAACCTTCAATTTTCTGTTCATCTTTAGCAGGGCTAACCAAAATAAGCTCCTCTTCTCCTTTACTGGCTTCCTCTTCGCAGTCGGGTGCGTTGGAGATTTGTTGGAAGCTTTCAATTTTCGATTCATATTTAGCAGGGCCAACCAAAATAAGCTCCTCTTCTCCTTTACTGGCTTCCTCTTCGCAGTCGGGTGCGTTGGAGATTTGTTGGAAGCTTTCAATTTTCGATTCATATTTAGCAGGGCCAACCAAAATGAGCTCCTCGTCGTCCTTTGTGGGTACATAGGGGATTTCAATTTCTGGAGTATGTTCCGATGGCTTCGTAATTAATTCCTCGTCGTCGTTGAGTGGGTTGAAGATTTGCTGGAAACCTTCAATTTTCTGTGGATACTCCTTCGATTTAGCAGGTCCGATCAAAAGGAGTTCCTCTTCGACCTTGGGCCCTTCGATTCTTGCTTCACCTTCTACTGGTTTGTTAAGGCCGACCAAAATAAGTTCCTCGTCGCCCTTGATGGATTCGTGGTAATTAGGCGATTTGTAATCGTAAGCCTCTGACACCTCAACTACCCCCAAATCCACCGGAATCGCTGGTTTCTGACACGGCATTGTCAGACCATACATTTCATTAGGATCGACGAGGGTTTCGATCTCGTGCTTCAAATTGAAGATGCAGCTCTTGCTGACCTTGGCGGGTAGTTTAGGGTAAGGCAAAGACATAACATGAGCGGGGCAAGGGTTCGGATAGCAACAGCCGGGGAATTGCATACACTGTGGCGTGTGATAGTGGACGGGACTAGGATGATATACGGCTTCGTGATGTTGTGCTTGAGGCAACAAGTACACCAGAGGCTGTTGAAGCTTCAACCTGTCGTAGGGCTCGGCGCATTTCGTCTTCTTATGGCTGTCGAAGTTAAAGAGGACTTGGGCGTTGGCGATGGCCTTCGGCTTGTCGGTGATGCATCTAGGAGAGTCCTTGGGTAGGTCATCAGGTTCGAAACTGGACCGTTCCAAAATTTCGAAGTCGTCGTATTTTCTTTGCTGGGGGGTGTGAAAGATGCTTTTGAAGTCGATTTTCTCTGAGGATCGCACCTGTAAAGCCACGACGTATAAAATGATAACGATAATTCAGTGCTGCTGATGATGATGATGATTACCTGGTTGAAGATGGTCGCTGATAGAAGGAGGACGGCGCAGATGTTACCCGTTGAACCCATGTTTGGGAATGTGTCGAATTCGGCGTGCATTTTCGGTTATATGCGATTCCGTTTTTCGCTACCCTTGGATGTAAACACGTACATGCCGGTTAACGTAACGTAACGTAAACAGAAAAATGCCAACGTCGTTGTTTGGCTAGCGCTTGCAGTGTTGTTTTAAGTACATCGCGAGGTAATTGACATTTTATTGTTTTTATTTACGTATTGTTTGCAATGCCTTCTTGTATACAATGTTATTTTAATAATTTTTTTCTGACTATTTGTCGTTATCGAATATTTGCGAGACTGTCGAAATGTAATGGCTTCGCAAGTTATTACAGTTTAACATTTTCGACAATTTTCTTTTGTATTGCACTCAGAATATAACATATTTTTTTGTTAGTCGTTGATAGTGTTGACACTATCATTATTTTCCGCGCTTTCTTCAACTTGCAGAACCCTTCCTAACGTTCTTTTGCAAGCTTCTTTATTTTGCGTATTAATACAGGGTGTCCATTTTAAATCTTGACCCCTGAAGATTCGAGAATAGGCAACCCATCGATCAAACCAGTGGGTGCGTTTTCATAATGTACTAAAAGCATCGGAGTAGAATGTGTTGCCTATTTTCTAACGTTAAGGGGTCACGATTTAATATGTATAAAAAATTTAACAAGATTCAAAGAGGATATTTATATTATTAAAGCACTGAGTCGTGGCAATACAAAATCGATAATAAACGAAGAGATGGGTGCAAAAATAGAAGGGTTGTGATTAAGCACTTTCCGTTCATTTGAAACGTCAGTTTTCAGCTGGCCAGAGTCATGGCGCTTTCCAAAAACCAAAACAATTGACAGCTGTCAAATTGGCAATTGATTAATTTTTGATAGCTGTCAAACTGAAAATGTATTTAACAATTTTTTTGCGCTTGTGTTCTTTGAAAGATCGCTGCCTAGAGTCACAAAGCATTGACAGGTGTCAAAGAATATAATTTTTTTGACACTTCTCTCTTATTTGAAACATCAAGCTGGGAGTGCTCAAAACACCTTTTAAAAATTACTTCTGCATCAAAAGTTGACAGTTGTCAAATTGACGATTTAATTTAACAATTTTTCGACAGTGATTAAGCGCTTTCCTTTCACTTGAAACGTCGGTTTTCAGCTGGCCAGAGTCACGACGCTTTCCAAAAACCAAAACAATTGACAGCTGTCAAATTGACAATTGATTTCTTGACAATGACTAGACGAATTGTTTTCATTAAAAAAATCAACTAGCCTTCCAAAAGCTGTTTTTTCTCTCCAATACTTCACATCTGTCAAACTGATGATTTATTTGACAACATTTTTGGCGCTTTTCTTTATTTGAAAGATCAATTTGGAGCTGCCCAGAGTCACGACGTCTTCTAACAACTGTTTTTCGTCAACACTTGACAGGTGTCAAATTGACAATTTATGTAAAAATTTCTTGATTTATGGTTATACACTTCTTTTTTACTTGAAACATCAACTTGGGACTGCCCAGGGTCATAACACCTTTTAAAAATTATTTCTGTATCGAAACTTGACAGCTGTCAAAATTGACGATTTTATTTAATAAATTTTCGGTTTCCTTTTATTTGAAACGTCAGTTCTCAGTTGGCCAGAGTCACGACGCTTTCCAAAAACCAAAACAATTGACAGCTATCAAATTGTCAGTTGATTTATCTTCTTTTTTGCAGTGACTAGGCGCATTCTTTTTATTAAAAAAAAACAACTAGGTTTCCAAAAATTGTTTTTCTCTTCAACACTTGACAGCTGTCAAACTGATGATTTAAGTAACAATTTTTTTGACGTTTTTCTTTATTTGAAAGATCCATTTAGCACTACACAGAGTTACGACGTCCAGGGTCATATCACCTTTTAAAAATTATTTCTGTATCGAAACTTGACAGCTGTCAAAATTGACGATTTTATTTAACAACTTTTTGATTTCCTTTTATTTGAAACGTCAGTTTTCAGGTGGCCAGAGTCACGACGCTTTCCAAAAACCAAAACAATTGACAGCTGTTAAATTGACAATTGATTTATCATTTTTGGCAATGACTATGCGCATTCTTTTTATTACAAAAAGCAAGTCTTCTAGAAAAAATTGTTCCCAACACTTGACAGCTGTCAAACTGATGATTATTTAACAATTTTTTTGGCGCTCTTCTTTATTTGAAAGATCGACTTGGAGCTGCCCAGTGTCACGACGTCTTCTAACAACTGTTTTTCGTCAACATTTGACAGGTGTCAAATTGACTATTTAACAATTTTCTGGTTTATGGTTAGACACTTCTCTTTCATTTGAAACATCAACTTGTGACTGCCTAGAATCATATCATCTTTAAAAATTAATTTCTGCATCAAAACTTAATAGCTGTCAAATTGACGATTTTATTTAACAATTTTGAAACGTTTTCAGCTGGCCAGACTTAGGACGCTTTCGAAAAACCAAAATAATTGACAATTGGCCATTGGTTTATCAGTCACTATGCGCATTCTTTTTATTAAAAATATCAACCGACCTTCTGAAAACTATTTGTTCTTTCTAACACTTGACAGCTGTCAAATTGTTGGTTTATTCAATAAATTTTTAGTAAACTCTAAGCGTTTCTCTTTATCCGAAAGATCAGTTTAAAGCTGCAGTGTCATGACGACTTTTAAAAATTCTAAAATAAGCAAATCTTGACAGCTGTCAAATTGACAATTTATTTCACAATATTTTAATAATGAGTTTGGTTTTATTTGAATCAGTTTGGAGTTGTCCGTGGCCATGACGCCTTTTAAAAAGCCGCCAATACTTGGCTACTGTCAAATTGATGATTTATTTGACAGTCTTTTGAAAATAATCAGATGCCTTTCTCTAAATTGAATTGAATTGAATTAAGGTCATGGTACCTTTTAAAAACAATTTTTGCTTCACAACCGGACAGCTGTCAAACTAATAACTAATTCAACAATCTTTTTTTAATGATCATGCGCTCTTCTTTTATTTGAAAGATCAATTTTGAGCTGCCCAGAGCCACAACTTATTTTAAAAACTATTTTTACGCCAGCATGTGACAGGTGTCAAATTGATAATTTAGTTAAAAATTCCTCGGTAGTGATTAAACATTCCCCTTTTATTTGAAAGATCAATTTGCAGCTGCCACGACGTCTTTTAAAAACTATAAAATTGACAATTTATTTAACATTTTTGTTGTCTATCCTAAGTAAGGATCTACCTAGACTATAGAGTTAAAAAAAAATGAAGAAAGCAAAATAGGGACTCTCAGCGCAAGTATGATTATTATAAGTGGCCGTGACCAGAGGTTTATAATAAAACAAATAATAGCGCACAGTTATAAAGTGATTTCAAATTGATTTGCGATCGACTAATTAGATAAATGACATTCCAATTTTAGGGCAACTTTTGGGGACTTGCCTCTTAATGAAGAAATTTTTCGAGTTTGTTTACTTGAACATCTCTTCTTATTTTTATGTGGGGAATATATTCACGTGATTTGGCACTTTTGTTTGGCCCACCTTGTATAATCAAATTTCTCAAACTCAATTTGTTCATCGTTTGGACACTTTGGGGGATGAATGGTCATCCTGTTTCGTCTTCGCAAAATTTAAATATTCTTTCAGGGTTGGTAGGACTTCTTCTTCTCCTCCTCCTCCTAATGGCCAAGGCCAATGGGAGATAGGGCAACTACTCTGGGATGTTTGCCTTTCCGTTTTAGGCCTTCAAACTGTTTCACTATCCACAGGTAAAACTTCTGAGGGCAACGTTTTTAGATGGGAACGTTTTTAGACGTGAAATGCCTTGCAGTTGCTTTTTAATTCAATGTCAAAGCTGTTGGGGACAATACTGGAGTCGACGGGATAAGACAATTCATCCGGATGCTTAGGTCTGGTTCTAGACTTGAATTAATATGAACTACCAAGGACGATTTTGAAGCAAATGGGGATAAGGCTTCTCATGGTCCACTGGCAAAACTTTTGGAGGCGATTCTAGAGTCAATGAGAAGATTCTAGACCGGAAATGATATCCATAGTGTTCCCCGATTCGCTATTAAAGTTTTTGGTGACGATTCTGGATTGGATGGGGGTTAGGAAACTTGTCCGGAAGACCTAATTTTGGTTCGAAACTTGAAAAAATTATGGGGATAAGGCAACTCCTCTATGATGCTTGGCTTTTCATCTTAAGCATGAAATGATGTGCAAACTATTTCACTATCCACTCGTAAAGCTCTTGGGGACGATTCTAGAATCCATGAGGACATTCTAGACTTGAAATAATATGCAGGGTGTACTGTTAAAGATTTTTGGGGACGGTTCTGGAATCGATGGGGATGAGACATCTCGTCAAGAAAGTTGTAGGCATAAAATGGTACGTAGGGAGTTTTAATATCCGCTGGCAAAACTTCTGGGGGCAATTTTAGGAATATTTTAGACGTGAAATATTATGCAGGGTGTTTCAAAATCCACTATTAAAGCTTTTGGGGGCGGTTCTGGACTCGAAAGGGATAAAGCATCTCGTCATGGAGCCTTGGTTTTTAGTTCTAGGCATGAAATGGTGCACAGGGTGTTTGGCTATCCATTGGAAAATCTTCTGGGGGCAATTTCTTTGTCAATAGGAACATTCCAGACGTGTTGAAGCTTTTTGAGGCGATCCTGGAATCGATTGGGATTGGGAGGTTTAGAACTTAATTACAGGCAGAATTTCGACTGTTCATTATAAAAAAAAAAAACAAAATAGACAGCTGCCAGTTTAGGTATATCGCGGCGTTTTTGCAAAAATGTAAAAAATTCCTTTATTTGCACGTATTGTCGATAAAGAAGAACGCGATTTTTATGTTCAGGAACATGGCTAATTATTTTATGACAGATTTCACTGATATCACCACAAGATTTTAAAAAAAATAACTAAATCAGTTATTATTAAATGAAAAAATCACTAGATATGTCACTAAACAGGTCACAAAAGTTTCAGTTTGTCCGAATTTACTAAAATTTGCCTGGGATTTTAACGGAAAGTCACCAGATCTAGACAGAAAATCACGAATCATGAATTTATAAAAGTGGTTCGGTGATCAGGCAAAATGTCCCGGGCTGGCACTTCAGAAAGTCTTAAGAAGTATTTCAATAGGATTTATTTTCGCCCTGTTTTATTG
This sequence comes from Dorcus parallelipipedus, assembly GCA_958336345.1. Lineage (NCBI taxonomy): Eukaryota > Metazoa > Arthropoda > Insecta > Coleoptera > Lucanidae > Dorcus > Dorcus parallelipipedus. The sequence continues at coordinate 38,461,899 of OY284480.1, forward strand.
CCAAATAAAGAATGAGACTGCATTGTTTTTTTTTAAAGAAGAAGAAGGGAGGTACTAATAAAATAAACCAGGGCGCCAGGGAGTTTCCCCCAGTTGTAAGAAACCCACTTCGAAAACCGTTCCCAAGGTCTCGTCGTGTTCGCTTCGCAACGCATTTGTAGCGAACTTGCAACGTCGCTTGGATGTATGTATACCTTATCTAAACATCCGCCAACACTGTAACTCATGCCGGAAACAGTCGCTTTAAAATTCTGTCTTCATATTGGTTCTTTATTCGAATATATTTACGTAATAATTTTCCCATTGGTTACGCCATTATCTCGTTAGGATTGTATGGAAGTATTCCATGCTTTCCGCGATCTGACCACTTTCGAGTCGGCCGTCTTGTGGGGTATCACGTAGCTTCTCGCTCTCGTGAATTGTTGCTAATTTAGTGCAAAATTCAGCCTAATACAGTGTGACTGGAAGACCCAATTATCCCACACGGCTTTGTGAAACGTGTATCGCGTTTTTATCCAACGACCGGACCTCGCTAATTGAAGGTAATGTTCTCTGACTATTTCTTAATGGCCGTCCTTCTTGTTCTTTTAGGATCGTTTTTTTTTAATATTCCCTTTTGGGGCTTTAATTACCTCTTCTAGTATGGCATGGCCGTTTTGTCACCTGCACGTTGGTTTGCGTTTCGTTTGGGGAAAATTTACCGAGTCACGTCCCATTAACCCTGGGAGAGGCCATGGGGCGACGCTTGCGCTGAGGCTTGTGCTGCCACCTACCTGAACTAACGTGAACCAGGCAACAACAGGTGCAACTTCAAGTGACTGAATGATGTATAACCTCACTTATTAATTTTTTTAAATGGATCTCGAACTTTCTATGAAGTGACCGATACTGTGCCAATACTCTGTTTAAAGTTAATATATTTAAATAACCGGTTAGTCGACATTGCCATTTGTGCAATCAGATGTGATTAACCGCATGAATCAATTATTTTATTTCCAACTAAGTGCGTTTAAAGTTGACGAGCTGAGACAACTAGTTATTTAGTCTGTGGTGCACTAATATATTTGTTACACACTGCATGTGTGTTTTGTTTACGTCAAAACCCTACTCTGAGCGTATCAAGTGGGACAAATCTCCTAAAGGTTACGATTTACTTGAAGCGAACACGACGAGACCTTGGGAACGGTTTTCGAAGTGAATTTCTTACAACTGGGGGAAACTCCCTGGCGCCCTGGTTTATTTTATTAGTACCTCCCTTCTTCTTCTTCTTTCAAAAAAACAATGAGACATTCATTGAGAAAAACTCAATCATATCATAAGTCTTAAATACTTGTTCTTTACAGAAAAATGAAATTACGAGTACGTTTCAAAAAAAGCACGCTTTTAATAAGTAAACAAATTTCGTTTACGTTTATTTCTTGTTTGATAAGAAGACAAATCAGTAAAGAAATATGCTTTAGGGGAGGGTGGGCCACAATGAGACAAAAAATACAACTGGAAACCGAAAAGAACGAAACATTTTAGAGAATAGGCAACTTGGTAAAGGACACACCTTTAAAACAATTAATCAATGTCCTTTTTTTTTATTTTGCAGTTGTGTCCATCGCCTTCCTGATTTTTAGACAGTCAAGTATTATTTCGATCAGGATATTGTTTCCTACTTTTTATTTCGATGGCGAATTCCACATTATTTTTTTTAAGTTTTTCAGAATATTTTAACATTTCACTAAACGCAGACGCATTTGGTTTCTTTGATTTAAAGCTTTCTGAATGATTCACTTCATACTTTTTTGTATTGATTGTTTATCTAACTTTTTTTATTATTAGGGCCATTACAGCTCAATTTAATTTAAAACGTAATTATGCTGTACTTAAGTCACTATAGTTTCTCAAAGTAGTTTCAAGAACTTAAGTTACAGTACAAACAAAACAGAAAGTTCAGTGACTTTTGACTTGTTGATTTCGTTGAAGCTCAAAAGTTTCTATAATTATCTGAAATAACTTAGCTGAAAACTCGTGTCTAATATTTTTTTACCTTAATTTACGTTTTTAGTACTATTTTTAGTACCGGCTCCTTCGAACTGGGTTTTCTGCGTGTCCCCAGTTTATAATGCGAAAGCCGAAGGAGGACAAACCTCTAGTAAGTCGGTCGCAGTCACAGCAGGCTAACCTTAACACCTCACCGACGACAAGCTTACAGATAGAGCTTGGGGCTTGAATAGTATGGATTAAAAAAGTAAAAATAAAGAAGACTCTTTCGGGTACAAAACCCGAACGCATTCGTCTTTAGAACTTCGCCGTACACATTAGGATGGGCAAAAATGAAACCAAATTTAATTAATAACAAATATATTTGGGCTACTAATTTTAAGAGATACTTTATGTACATTTTGTTTTCCACTTTCTTTCAGGCCACCCCCCTTTCCGACGAAAGCTCGGGACTTAACGCCTGAAACAAAACAGAAAACAAATGAGAGCACACGCCCAAAACTACCAGAAAAATAACAATACAATTATAAAACAATTAAAAAAATAACAGACGAAGGGACGAAGCAAAGAAGTTGGTTACGACTTGTGTTCACCAAGGCTTTTGACTTTGACTTTCGTCCGAATCCCTTTTCGGTTCAAAGCCCACCTCATTGGAGCTTTTCTCCCGACAAGCTTTAGGGCCTTCAGCTTTTTAGACACGTTTGCCTTTGCCGCCTCCACGCTTTCGAGTTTCAGTTCGTTTTTCCCTAGCGTCTCCTTGAATAAATTGTTTTGCTTGTCCTCGCAGAGCTCCAGCTGTTTTTGCAAGTCGAAAAGTATCTTCAACTCCCTCCTGATTTTCTGCCCGGCCTGTAACTTATCGTCAAGTTCCAAGATCGTCTCGCGCTGCAGCTTCTCCAAATTCCGGACCTCCCACAGTTGCTTGGCGACCTCATCGATTTTCCCAGAGAAACCTTCATCCCCCACTTTTCCCAAGATATTCTTCAAGTTATCCAAAAGGGTCATGTGCTTTCTGATCTGCGCGTCCCTTTCCCTGCGCAGCTCATCCCCCACTTCCAAATTATTCTTTCCCGCGACGAAGTTCACCTCCTCGAGGTAATCGACGTACTTGATCTCTTTCTGGACGTCGAAGGGCGTGCGCAGGTGGATTCTTTCGCCGAAGTCCTCGACGATGCGCACCAAAACGCACTGAAGCTTCTGCAAGCGCACCAACATCTTGATTAGGTTTTGTGAATCGAAGTTGTCTCCCCCTAGCAGGGCCAGGACGATGCCTTGGACGACCCGGTCTTTGATGGATTGGATTTCGTGAATCGAGTTGAGCACGCGGATCTTTTCTCCCATGTCGTTGTGCTTCTTGTTGATCAGGATCGCCTTCCAGTGATCCACGAGCGCGCCCTTCAGTATTTGCAACCTCAGGAGCTCCTCGTAGATTCGCCCGTCGTCGTCGAAATCCGCGTCGATCAGTCTTTCGATTTGATCCAAGGTCTGCGAGATCCTCTCTTTTATGACCTGCAGAGGCATTTCGATCTCTTCGAATTTGCCCGGCGTCGTCGCCATTAATTTGGCTTCCTCAATCAAGTTTGCTATGGCGTCCTTGACGTCGTCGCTCTCGTCGGGTACGGAGCTGGATGTGGGTGGTTTCCGTTGTTTCAGAAGGGCCGGAATTGGCTTTCTGATACCGTTTACATCGACGAGGGGTTTTCCTTTATCGAAGGTCAATTTGGGCAGGAGTTTCTCGACGACCAATTTCTTTCTCGGCTTGGCATTCGCGTCCTTGGGGGCTTGGACTGTTTCCAAGGTCACGGGCGTTAAAAAACCCTCGTCTGGTGCCGCTGGAGTATCATCGGAAAACACTGATAATTTCTCACGCAGGAATTCATGCACGTCATCTTCATCTACCCTCTTGAAGATAGTCCTCTTTTTCCTTGCCTCACCCCCAATTCGCCTTCCCCTTTTCATTGTCGGAAACAGTAAATCGAGGAAGTCCTTCGCCGGAAGCGTCTTGGTGAGCAAATCGAAACCCGTTTTCCGGAGTTTTTTCCCGAAGTTCGTGAGGTAACCGCTGGAGCTGTCGAGCACGACGGGCACCGATTTGACGACGGGCGAAACGTGCTGCCTCAACTTGTGGAAGTGATTGAGGGCCCTGATCGGTGCGTTTATCAGGTAGAAGAAGGGCGTGCGGGGCAAGAGGTTTTCAAAATCGAGGGGGCGCATCAGTCTTTTAGACTCTAGAATACTTTCGCCGCCGACTTCAAAGCCGTCATCCCCGACCTCGCCAGGAGCCTCAGAAACCTTATAAAATGGATAGGGATCCTCATCAAAATCGAGTGACCTGGTCTTGCGAGTCGATTTCTCGAGGGGTAGGACGAACGCGTCTTGTATTTCGACGTTCGGGACGTCTGCGAATTTGCCCCAGCTCTCGAGGACCTCGACGTGCCTCTTCCGCTCGAATTCTTTTGCGCTCTGATCTGGTACAAGATTCGTTTGAGGTCTGAGTTTAACGATTGCCTCTTTGCTCTGGTCTTTGGGCTTTTTGAACGGAAAAAATCTGCGTTTGACGTTGAGGGGGATGGTAACGCGAAAGGGCTTATCCAAGGGTTTCCGCTTGACCGTCAGAACTCGCCTGGAGGGTTTCTTGCCCAGTTCGGACCACCTGGTCTTGGGCGGGGGGGTTTTTGAGTTAAAAGTAATTTCCCTTTTGCTCCTGCCACATAGGAGGTGTGATTAAAAAGATTTGGGCGTGCGGGGCACCTACCTGGTGTAGATGATTTCGTCGTCGCAGCGAGGTAGGTATTCGATTATGGGTCCTGGACACTTTGGCTTCTCTGGTATGCAATCTAAAACGAAAAGGAAAGTGAATCCCGATTGTTTCGAGTTGGGGTTGGCTCACCATCGATAGCAGGCAATACAATCCGATCTGGCGCAGCAACCAGCCCGTAGAGGTACTTGCATTTGCAGTCTGCCTTGGCGGGAACCTGCACGTCGTAGGTGTAGCTATATTTTGGGCCAATTGGCTTGGCGAAGTCGACCTCCTCAATCTTGCAGTCGTAAGAATGAATTGGACAGGTGTGGCAAACGGGTTTTGGGATTTCTATCGTGTACGGAATTGACTTGAAATTTAAAAAAATCAATATTTTTTTTAATGTCAAGGTCCAGTTAACTTACTTTGGGGCATTTGCATGAGTACCCCCTGTGAATGATCTTGCACGGAGCGGACGGGGGAGATACGACGCGCAGATGCTTGCTGCACTGCAAAACGACATTAATTGGGTAATTCCGCAAGGTCGTGCCTTTGGCCCTCTCTGTTTGAGGCACTTACCGTCAAGCACCCGCAGTCGCAGTAGACGCCGGCGAAGCCGGCTACAACTAAGAAGGTCATCAACAAATTCATTTTCCGTTTTCGATTTAGAAATGCGCGTAACTGAAACTTTTTTGAAGTCGTCCATCTTTATATCTCCTTTTTTGAAGGGCAGAGACGTGCGGGTTCCGTTTTGAGATTTGTAAATATTGTGGGTCGATGCACGTGCACCGTTTCGGTTTGCGTTGCAATATTTCGTCAAGGTTCGATTCAGCAAGTCGATGATCCTGCTCAAGTTCGATGGTCTTTTGCGATCATCATTGGGTGAAACGTTTTCTGGTTCTTTTGGTTTTGTCGAAGTGCAGCCGAATCTTTTGAAATTGTATTTAAATAGAGTTCCTAATCCTAACATCAGTATTTGTTTGGCGCAACATCTACTGATGACGTATTGGAACGGCGCCAAATTTAAATTGTGCATAATCTTTCCTGCCGCCCCTATACAAAAGGCGCACCTAATCATCATACTTATACAAGGACTGAAAGCGTATCATCTGATTAAGAAACAATGTAAGTCACACAAATAAAAACAAAATAATTGTTAAAGTTTACTCGAAAAATTTCACGAGAAAAGTGTAGAAAATCGCGTGCCAGTAAATTCGTTTGCGTATTTACATAACAGAAGTCGATAGGAAAGAAGAAAGGTCATAGTACAGTGTCAATGTCGTTCGTGTAGCGATAACAGCAACTAACTTGTAACTTCAGGCAGAGGTCAGCATTATTTACTCGACCCAATAAAACAAACGTGGACGACTCATTGTTTCTTAAAAGGTTAATAGCTCTTTAAGTTGGCGTAGTAAATTTCCCAAGGAAAGTCGCAATCAACACGGCTTTGAGTTTCCAGGTTCATTCTAAGAAATCTTAATGACTACAACTTTTTTTTAACACCACTAAGTGCTTAGTGTAACCTACTGAGTATTTACTGACGTAATTTGGAACTATACTGCGCGAATATACAGGATGTTTCAATTCCAGGATCTTTTAGAGCGCGCAAAGAGGAATTTTGGAATGGAGGCGACAACATCCGCTATTGCAATTTGCAAAAGGAAATTCCGCTGCTTTCCAAAGTCATCGAAAAATATGTCAAGTGTTCAACAGTAGTCAATGGTTTTAAAGCAACTCGACTGTTTCCATGGGATTCCAAATGTCTGGGAGGGATTAATGAAAGTATCCAAAACGCACCAGAAAAAAAAAAGAAAACATTGACAGCAATGAACTTGTTCTCGATTTTAAAACACTTAAAAAGTTTCTTGCTTAAATCATTTGAAAGCGGCAACGAAGCCATAAATAATTCGGAAAGATATTGTCTTTCAAAAATTTGGAATTTTTTTGAGAAGAATCAGATAGAAGTCGAAGAGTCGCCTACATGTGATATTGAGAATATGCCCGTGGAAGTAACAGAAACAGAAAATTTCGATGACGAACTAAATTAAGCTTTGCAAGATTATGATAAAAAGGAAATGGTTTCTACAGCTCCAACAAGCAACAATAATGTATCAATGGAACGCCCCAATGATTGAGCAAGAAGTTATAGCTGTTTATAATAATTCTGAGGTTGTAACTAAATCTGAATCTCCTTTGAGTACCATTTTTTACTGGCCATAAAGTCCCATAGACATAGGAAGATTACCTTATGTAATCACTTCTTATGAGTGGAAACGTTTAGTCGAAGAGAAAGAAAATAACAAGAAAAAATCAAGAAGAAGAGAAAGCCAAAAAGCGAAAGGTTCGAGAAGAAAATAAGAAAATAAAACAAACAGAAGTAAATAAGACAAAATCTGAAAGAACTAAAAATAATTCTTCAGAACTTTAAAATCCATCCGAAATTCAAAATGCAAAGAAGAAAAATGTCTTGGCCATGGGGAATAAATTGGAATGCATTGAACATGTTGAAGATCGGAGCAAAGAAAATTTGGTCTCTGAATATGAGATAGAGTAGACTAAAGACATGCACCAAAAGTAGAAGCTCTCCAGGAGGATAAAAAAAAGGTGTACATACTTCAAGGCCTAAAAATTCAATTAAACGTCAAAGAGGAAGTGAGATTCTTGTCCAAAGGGATTCGCTATTGCTGCGCAGAATTAATATCATTAAATAAGATGGAGCGAAAATGTTCGAAATGTACGCGAACTCGTTTGTTTTGTTTTTTTTTTTTCTCTTATATTTTAATATGTATTTTGTTTGATAATCAATTCATGAGCTTCTACCGATCTTTTTTTGGTTTTTGTTTTTAAATTAAATGTATAATGTCTTCTTAATGACGCACCAAATTTTGTTTTGCATTTTCTGCTTTAAAATTTGCTTTTATTCGAAATTTTCTTTCCAAAAATTGATTCACTGGTTTTAGTTCAGTTCCTTTTAGCTTATTTTATTGATTTATTTGCTTTATCAATATTTTTTCTTCTTGTGATTTTTTCTATTTTTTTTCCTTAGTATCCTCTAGCACACTTCCTTTTTTATGTAATTAGTTTCTCGCATCTACTTCATTATTTAAACTTTCTTTTTCGAAATGTAAGTTCTTGACCGGTGTGTGTAATAATAAATTTAAAAACTTGAAACCTCGGTCAGATTTTCCTTTATTGGCTTTAACGTTTTCGGGCCCGGCCGGGTCCGTCATCAGAAGCTACAATGATACAATTTTTTAAGAATTACCGCTCAATTAATTTCCAATTTTGAATTTAACATACATCACTTAGAAGAAAACAAGAAAGAAAACTTAAGACTAGATTTTTCTAACCATATCAAAAAAAAAATCAAATCCTGGACATAACAACAATCTTAACACAAATTATGTTGAACAGAATAATATCAAAAAATGTCGCAACTTCCTAAAAGAAAATCAAGACTTACTAATTACGTCAGCTGATAAAGGCAATGTAACTGTTGTTATGTCCAAGAAAAAATATACCAACCAAGTGAATAACTTACTTAATGATACTAACACTTACCAGGAGGTCAAAAAAGACCTCACACAGTTAATCCAAACGAAATTAAGTAATTTAATCAAGGGTTGGGTTGATTCTAATAACATAGATATAATTACTGCAAGGAGTCTACGTTGTTCTAATGGGACCTGTCCAAAATTATACGCTCTTCCTAAAATTCATAAAGAAAATTACCCCCTTAGACCTATTGTCTCTTACATCGGTTCACCGGTCTATAAATTATCAAAATTTTACAGTAATATTCTACAACATATGATCGATAAAAATTGTTCTTCCTATGTCAGATTCCTTTGACCTTATTCACTCAATCAAAAATCTACAAGTACCATTAGACCATATGATGTGCTCCTTTGATGTAACTAATCTCTTTACCAATGTACCAGTTGATTTTACTTTACAACTTATTGAGAACAAATGGGATTGTCTAAAAGAAAAAACTACTTTAACAAAAGAACAATTTATGGACGGTCTCAGGATGTTGACTAACTTCACAACCTTTCAATTCAACAACAAATACTATAAACAGATTGATGGTCTTCCCATAGGTTCACCTATCAGTCCCATTCTAGCCGAAATTTTTATGCAACATACAGAAACCGAAATTTTCAAGAATTTACCCGACGTTAAACCCCTTTTATACAAAAGATATGTAGATGACTTCCTAATCTTTCTACCTTCAAATCAATTATCCACAGTTTTTGACAGTTTCAACAGCTTTCACCCTAAACTAAATTCACTTTAGAAAAAGAAAAAAACAATACGATCAACTTTCTGGATATTTCTATCATCAAAACCAATAACCTTCCGGTACGTACCAATTGGTATAGAAAACCTACTTGGACAGGTAGATACCTAAACTATCATTCTTCCCACCCAAGAAACCAAAAAATTTCTGTCATCACTTCCTTGGTAGACCGTGCCATCCTCCTGTCCAGTAACGAATTTCATAAACCAAATTTATTACTCATCAAAAATGTCTTAATTAATAACCAATACCCCTTACATTTAATCAATTCTGTCATCCATAATAGAATCAAAAAAATTACTTCAACTGTAGAACATCCAATTTCATCCAATCATAATTCTAATGACACAATCACCAATCAACCTGAAAACAATCTCAAATATTTTTCTTTTCCATACATACCCAATACCTTTGAATTTTTAAAAAGAAAACTAAAACCTCACAACATAATTTTAACAGGCAAATCTATTAATTACTATAAACAAAAATTTTAGACTAATTTGAAGGATAAAACTAATATTGAAAACAAAACCAATGTTATTTATCAAGTTAACTGCAAAAATTACAATGCCAAATATATCGGCCAAACTAAGAATTATATAAAAAACAGAATGTATAATCACAAATACAATATCACTCGTAACAACGCAGAATACTCCATGCTAACCAATCATTCTTTAAAATTTCACCACAACTTTGATTTCAACAATGTTAAAATTTTAAAACAAGAAACAAACTACCTGAAACGTAATATATTAGAAATGTGTTATATCACCAACAATCCTGAGACGGTCAATAAAAGAACAGACTGCAACAATTTACATAATCTGTACCACCCTGTATTGAGGAATCTCCCCCTCCCCACCTAAGTATAATTTACGGTTTGCAATTCTTAATTGGCCAGTGTTCTCTCGCTCTCGGTCGAAACTACACTCACTCATCCATTAGGTTAGTATTAATTTAAAATTGTAACGTTATAGTTAAAACTAATCCAATTTTTATGAATTTTACACATTAACATTAGGTTAATTGATCAATTATTGAAATTCTTAAAAAATTGTATCATTGTAGCTTCTGATGACGGACCCGGCCGGGCCCGAAAACGTTAAAGCCAATAAAGGAAAATCTGATCGAGGTTTCAAGTTTTTTAATTTAATTTAAACTTTCTTCTTTTAGTTGAGTATTTTGATTTTCAATCATTTTCCGCCGGACGAGAACCGTCGATCTTCTTTTATTTTCCGTTCTTCTATGTTAGGGGAGAGTTGCCGAAATAGAACCGCCTCTTAGTTTGCTTGGACCACCAGATTATTTTCACTCTATGAATCAAAAGTACCGACATCTGATGCTTCAATCTGTAAACTCATCGTCGATAAGGAGGTTATCCCAATTTTCGTGGTGTACAGCTATATTTTATAAGATTGGGCACGTTCAGCCGGTGTCAGCAGCTGACTTGCAACACTCAACATGTTGAGAGTGGTGTATGTTGGCGTTGCCGATTCGGCTGAACGATCATCTGAGATGCAACGATTTACGCTGAGATAATTTCACAACAGTTGAGATACAGCGCACACATACAGCGTATCGTTCAGCCGACACCGCTGACTCAACTTCTCAGCTGCTGACACCGGCTGAACGTGCCTATTAGCTAAGAAGATATCTCCATCTACTTTAAAGGTAGGCTTTTCAACTTTAATAAACCGTATCTGTAACTTATTGGCAACAACTAAAAATCGATAAACCGATGCTACTTCGAGCGGTTATTTTTTTTTAGTGAAAAATACTGAGTTTCCTAAACTTGGACCGGTTCAATTTAGGAAACAATTTCGTTTTCGTACCATATCACTATTAACTTTTCGTTTAATTAGATGTCAAAGCGAGGCAAATATGGAAAGTGGTTCCAAGCGGATTTAAATGCGACTTTAAATGCTTACAGAAATAACGAGGCAGGATTCAACGAATGTCAAAGAAGATATAATGTGCCGAAAACCACGCTAAAACGTTTAAAAGATAAAAATAAAATTGCCAATGATCAGACAAAGATACTACGCAGGCCTTCTGATTTCGACAAAGAAATGGAAGGCCTTCTCGTTTGAAATTTGAGGAGAGAATGTTTGGGCTTACTATAACTGACATTAGAAGAATAGCTTATGACTTGGTAGAAAGCATCGATTTAATACTGAAAAATGCATGGCGGGAAAAAAATTGTTTTATGCGACACCATCCTGAACTATCACTGATAATCTATCAGTTCATCAGCCTGAGTCTACATCGACAGCAAGAGCAAGAGGATTCAACAGGGAACGAGTACAACACATTTTCGATATCCTTGAGCAATTGGTGGATAAGTACAAAATATATAACTGCTGACACCATATTCAGTGGAATAGAGGAATCTGGATACAGCACGGTACAGAAAAAATTGCCAAAATTTGTCTCCCTGAAAGGAAAAAAACAAGTGGGTGGGATCACCAGCGGAGAGAGAGGAGTCAATACTACAGCAGTCTGTTGCATGAATGCTGTATCTTCCGAATATGATTATCTTTAAACGAAAACGTTTTGCACTTGAATTAGGAGTCGGTGCTCCATTGGGTGGATTGGTGGAAATTTCTGATCCGGGTACATTAACTCTAAACTTTTCTTAAAATGGCTGAAACATTTTAATGACGTGGTTCAACCATACGACCCACAGTAAAAATTTAGAATCCCTTAATTATGCAAGAGAGCATCATATTCATCATCTGCAACTCCCTGGTCATACCACCCACAGACTTCAAGCACTAGACGTAGCTTTTTTCAAACCGCTGCAGAGGTACCACGTGCAAGCACAAAGAAAGTGGTTGCGATCTAATGTTGGAAAAACAATTTCTCTATACAATGTAGCCTCTTTAATTACAGAAGCAGCTACTGTAGAAACCGCCGCAAGTGCTTTTCGTGGCTCAAACATTTGGCCAGTAGATCGAAACCGCTTTAAGGACCACCATTTTGCACCTTCGGAAGTACTACTCCAACCAAATGAAGAGGAGTTAGAAAATAAGAACGAACCAATGGAAATTAACGATCTAGTAGTTGAAGCAAATAATGTACCTACAACGCCAAACCAACCGTTACGGTTGAAAATCCAATTAAGTTCAATTCATAATATTTTCCGAGCGTGAGAATCTTACGACATAGGTGACTTTTGTCATATTTCTCTCAATGTTGCACCATTAAACCATACGCTGTTATTTAGTCCTACACTGTATCTTTCCATTTCGCTCAGTCGCCCGGCTAAATAAAAACTGATCTCGGTCGTAACAACCCGCGTCTCAACTTATGGTTGGGGAGAACGCGGCGTTTTCAGTTTATCTCCAGAGCTCTTAGCGTACGTCTCGTTTATTTGTGTCTACGATTTTTGTGTGCTCCCTTTCACGTGATTCTGTGAAGGAAGACGGAAACGGAATTACTCCGAGATTTGTGCAAACGTACGTTGAGGGAATTTCAACCTCGTTAAACATCTTTTCGAAAGCCTGACGTTGAAATAAAGAACAGGTAGGTCCTACCGGCCATTTTGTGTTCGTGCTGATTCGTAACGCATATCTTTCTTCCATTAGGCTTCCAGTGGTACTTTTACCCATCTACTGTAACCCTAATAACCCTTGGCGGTGGTTATCGGCTTTTGAGAAACAAGTGCGTTCAGCTGAGAATTTCAGTTCGCTTTCGTTTCTTTATATTGAATTAATTTTCACATTACATTGATGATTCACATAGTTTTCTTTTGTTTTGCTTTGATTTTCAGTTATTCGCTCTCAAAGGTTCTTTTCTTTAATCTCATCCTTCGTGTCAGATCTCTTTTGCTCAAACGTGTTAGTTTTTTCATATTTTGTGAGTTTTTTGATTTTTAAAGTTCTCTACCTGATGAGAATCGTCGTTCGTCATTTATTTTTCAATCATCTCACGCTTGAAATATTGTTGTAGTTGTTATAGTAACTTTTTTTTAAGTCAAATGAATTTTTTTAATATTGTATTCTAGTTTTATTTGATTCTCCATATTTTTATGTAATTTCTAATGCCCGGGCGGACAGGCCCGGATTTAGAAAATGCATGAAACCGATGAGAAGTCCGGACCTGTATATAAATAATGTTCCGAATGATGACCGCGCAATTCTCATTTTTTTTTAGCAAGCGTTACCCTAGTATTTTTTTGAAAGACTTTGTTCAAAGTTATTTTTCTTCATCTCAAAGAAGTCGACTTCCAGTCCGACTCTGTTAGAAAGGGGCTGAGATATGTGACAACGTTTTCAATTTAATTCGAAGTTGGTGACAATGATCTTCATAGGGCGTTACATTTTGTTACGTTCAAATCTCGCGCTAAAATATCGTGGCGATATAACATCATTCAACGGCATTTTAACACAGTTGGCGACCCTGTCCCTTCCCCTTATTTACATCGCTATAAGGGAAACCTGCGTGCGGTGATCGCAGAACTTTCATAGGCTATGAGGGCACCATGTGACTCTCAGGTCGCCTGTCATTGGTTATCGTCGGTGATCACTGCGCGTCGAAGCTACCTTCTCGATCTTCAAGCTCGTCGTGTTCTTTTTGTCGACGCTTCGTGGCCGTTGATAGAGGGCATTACAATTCCCCACCGGCCTCTGCGCTTCGGTTGGCACCGCCGACTTTGACGTACGTCTGGACTCGCAGTTTCAAGATTAGAAATAAACTGCGAGTACGAATTGCGCTGCGCTTACGATAGTTAATTTAAGCCTAAAGTAAGCAGCCAATTGTAATTGTTTCTTAACAGTGTAAAGTGTTTTCCTTTTTGATTGTGTAATAAATTGTGTTAACTTTAACTACGATTTTAATTTCTACTTTCACGCACACCAGTGGGTAAGATTCTCGCCTCTGATTATTCGTGTTTCATTTCTTGCACGATCTGGTCGATTGGAGACGTCGTACGTTTAGTTGAATAATTGTCTTCTGGCACCCTTTATAAGTTTACCACCTTAAGTCAACCCGCCCCTTTCTTCACTGTTGCTAGCTGATCGTAGAATCGGCAAAAGCTTGTCATCTTGAACCGTGGTAAGTAGAGGCAAGTAAATTTAAATTTAAACTTTGGTGACAATTTTTAATACATAGAAGAGACGACGACATTAACGATCACTAATAGCATATTCGATTGACTGCTCTAGATCTCTAGAGCCTTCTCAGAATGTCTCCATCCCTTATTATTACATGAGATTAAAATAAGATGAAAATACTCTGAGAGAGCTCTACAGCAGTCAAACGAAAAACAACTAAAAAAACAATTTAGAAAAAAAATCATAGGTAGTAATAATGGGTAAGCTTCTTTTGGCTCACTCTGTGCATCAAATGACATACATTAAAAAAAAATGCAAGTCGTCAGTGTCGAATAAATTTTATTAATAAATATTTGTCGACGGTTTAAATCACAACGGTTATTTGAAACGAATAAAAATGTACACCTTACACAAACGAGTTCATAAACATTTTGATTTTAAAGTAAAAACGAAAGAAGCAAATAACTAAAAGTTTTCTTTTTCGTTCGAGAAACACGTGTGTAAAGTGAAGTTTCTTCTACAAAACGAAAGATACAAATAATTATTCATTTCAAATAAAGGAAATCGAAATTAAATGCTGAGAAATAAAACCTTTTACGAAACGTGTGCATATGCGTAATTATTTTACAATCAGGATGTATTTAAAGAATTAGAAGATAAAATTGTGAGACGTAAGCTGAAAGAGAAGGAAGAACTTGTAAGTCGATCGCAGCCGCAACGCAGCCTCACGTCTGTCCAACAAGCTTATAAGCTATGATGTTAAAAAAATGATCGTACAAGTTAACAAGACCTGTATCAAGACTCTTTATGAGCTACGGGGGGGTCTTCATAAGCAATTAAAGAAAATATTCATAAATCAATTTGATGAGAAAAGAAAAAAAGAAATTATAAAAGCATCAATGAAACAAAAAATATATAGAAAAATGCAGAATGAGGTCAAAAAAAAGGAACAAAAACAAAAGAAAATCGACGATTCTTTGACAGAGCAAAAAAAAGCAACAAAGAGCAAACTGCGGCAAGCACCGATGTAATATGACAAATTAGTTAAAAGAAAACTCAGATAAAGAATAAGATGGATTAAAAAAGATTCAAATTCTGAACCATAACAAAATTTAATAAAAAAATTTTAATGCGTGAAGGTCCTTTAAGGAAACATTAAAGAAAAAATAGAAGAATTTTTAGAAAGGAAACTTCGAATAAAAAAAATTAATGAAGATACAATTGAAGAGAAAAATTATACCTATTTGGTGCATCCCCCCAATTTCATTCATGCCAATAGAAACAAATGTATGACGAATTGATTGTGGAGCAAAACATAAAAAACACGCAAGAATTTTGAGGAAAAAAAATGGAATCAAACCAACAGTTTCTTTTAAAGCTAAAAATGTATTGCCGAATTTAGCGAAGACATAAAAAAGTAAAGGTTGGAAGAAAAAAAAACGAAAAGAATTGAGAGATATTAAAAAAAAATAAAACGAAGCAACTGAAAAACAAGTCAAAAAAAACCCCAGTCAGGTTTCCAACGCATGAATGAACCCCCCACCTCCCCCCACTTTGAGATTTTCCTTTTAATTCAAACTTTCGCCGATTTACACTCAAAAACTGACACACTCGAAGAAAACAAGGGATGAAGTAAACAGAATGATATTTTTTTAATGAAAAACTTTCGCAAAAGACTTTTTTGAAAATTCTAAGCAAACTTAATCGCATTCCAACTTCTCAAAAATGATTTTCTGCTTATTATACTTATTCGACGAACTGGAAGACGACGAGCTCGAGGAACTCGACGAGTACGAATACAACGGATAGGAAACCCCGCCTTCCTCCTCAACCTCCTCCAAAGTAACCACGGGTTGCTGCGAGACGTACACCTGCGCCTTGGGGACCGACTTGATAATGACGTTGCCAGGAACGAAACCGTCCTGGCAGTCTTCGCTGCCGGAATCCTGCGTCTGTATCTCACCGGTGCCTTGCACCGCCACATAGGGCACAGCTTCAACTAAAAATTTGAAAAAAAAAGACGCTTGCTCGACCCAAAGCCAAAATGAACTAACTCACCCTTGCTTGGGCCAAAACCGATTTCCTTGTAGGTCAAGTGCTTCACCTCCGGGACTTCTTCGGCGATTTCCTCGTTGAGTTGCTCGTGGAGGAGTTCGTCGTACGCCTCCTCGTCCACGGATTTCGAGCTTGCAATCGAAATCGGCTTCAACTCGACGACTTGGCCGTTAAGTCCGTACAGGTGCTCCTCAGGAATGACCTTGACTTTCTGCAAACAATAAGCGAGCGAATTTCAATCGCACTTTGGGGGGCGAGAAGCGCATACCTTAACAATTTTGACTTCTTTGGGTAACGTGCGGAAGCCATAGGCTAGCTTATCCTCGGAAATGGAATGCAGTTTGCTGCGCAGCTTATAGGCCAAGGATAAGGAGACTGGGTCTGCTGGAACGTTGGAGATGTCGGGGGTGTCATACGACGAGGAGGTGATCAAAACGGCGTCGCCTGAAGAAGATCCACCGTAACCACCTGAGGATGATCCACCACAACCACCTGAGGATGATCCACCACAACCACCTGAGGATGATCCACCACAACCACCTGAGGATGATCCACCACAATCAGTTGAAGATGATCCACCGTAGCTAATTGAGGATGATCCGCCATAATTAATGGAAGATGATGAGCTGGATGAAGAAGATGAGCTCGATGAAGATGACGAGTGAGTTTGGCACTGCAACAAATTTGATAATTTTTGTTTTTAGGTGGAGAACTGGTTACCAACATCACTGTTTCCACACAGGGCACACGCTGGTTTAGGTACGATCGCTGGAGTGACGATGGCCTTTCTGCACGAGCAAAGATCTGCCACTGGTTTGAACGGTGTGAATCCTCCTACTTGCTTGCAGACGACCCGTGGTTTTAAGAGTTCGCTGGGATCGTATTTGGGAAGTCTGACGGGCCTGATGACCATGGGGGAGCAGTTGTCGCCGTTGGTGCAGACGTCTTTGCCTTCGCCGAGACCACAGTTGATGCAACCTGCTTCACCCTGGCGAAAGCCAAAAAGATTTCTTGACTTTTTGGGTCAGTCAAAATTAGCAGAACAAAAAGTACCTTCGTCAAGAGAGTGGCCAACGCAAGTGCAAGTCCTATTGTCACGTGTAAGTGCATTTTGTCTTCTTCGACTCTTCTTAATGCGTTGCTTTGAAGCGTCGGTTTTTTATACGCGTTGGACGCCGGTTGTTTGCGTTTATTTCGTGTCTTGCTTGCATCGCAAAGTTCAAACACCTTTTGCTGATGGTCGCATTAATTTGGCCTTAGTTCTTAACCGCCTCGTGTTTCCAATTCGAAATAATAACAAAAAATATTTTATTTTTCGGAGTATTCGATGTATTTAACTTTTTATCAAAGAAACTAACATAAAATTTCGAAAAAGAAAAATTTCTGCACCTCTAGATTATTATTTTGTTTGAATTAAAATTGCAGTCGCCTGTAGAGTGAAAGTACCTACTTGAACCTTTTATGAAAGATAAGTTAAATGCCGGTCCCTTACCACTGGACCGTTCAGGCGTTCAAAAATTGGTAAATCGTAAGAAATTTAACGCGGAGGTTAATGAGTTGATGTGACATTTTCTGATCTATTCGGAGAATCAAAAGTAGATCGAATTACAATTATGTACATAAAAAAGGTTGTAGCTCAACCAACTCGCCTAGATCAATCCACTTAGGGAGCATAGAACATCGACTTAAATGGATTTGTTTTATTTTAATCTGCATAGAATATTACTAATCTACTATTGGTGACTCTCATTACATCGTAGAGGGCAGCAAATATAAGATAATCAGTTAATCTACAATTTAAAAATAATACTAATACTTCACACTTTTCATCTATCCTTCGTTTTCGCTTTTAAAGTATGTACCCATTTACTTATGAACAAAGAATCTATCATGACGATCTACTAACATCAATCTACTTCTATGTAATAATTACACTAAGAAACTTAAAGCAAATGTAATGTGGTTGTATGTAACCTTAATATAGACTTTATTTTATCATCTACTATAGAGAACGAAAGTAGATCAATTACATCCAATTACAACTGCATAAAACAAGGAAGTAATATAACGAATCCACCAATATCAATCTACTTACGGAGCATAAAACATTGACTTGATGAAAAGTTTAAATTAATTTGTCTTATTTTAATCTGCATAGAAAATTACTGATCTACTATTGTTTTAGTGATTCTTGTTACATTGTAGAGGGCAGCAACATAATATTTTAAAATATTACCAACTTATACTTCACATTTTTCATCTACTCTTTGTTTTCGTTTTTAAAGTGAACACAGATTTACTTGTGATCTACTAAGATCAATCCACTTACGTGTAATAATTTAAGAAACTTAAAGCAAATGTAATATGGGTGGATGTAACCTTAACATTATTTTGTCATCTACTATACAGAGTATGAAACATCGACTTTTGACGGTCGAATCTATCTATCTTCTAAAGCTCTTGGCGAGTGTCTAGATTTTCTACCATTGCAGATTTTTTCTCAGGAGAGAATAATACAAGACCACAACGATGTTGGCAAGGATCTCTTGCACGACAGTGATAATGAATAGGTCAGTGACAGCATGGAACCTTGCGGCATCCCAAATCACATCGTCTGGTTCTTGATAATTCCACTAAATCTGGGATTTCTACGAGCAAGCTGCTGATGATCATCGTCAATTCGTTTTGGGTATTCGTAAAACTAAAATCGGATGAGCTCAAAAAGTTGAGATTGGATTGTTTTGGAACCACTGCATGACATCCTTGTTTCTCTAAGTTTTTCTTGCGCAGTGCTTAGCTAAGAGAAGCGGGTCATCTTTAGCTAACATCATGTCGAAAAGTAATCGGACCGGCTCGAATTCTTTTTTGGGCAGCGCCCTACACAACACGTCTCGTTTGGGGTGATAGAAGATTCCAACGGCCGCTAGATATTCTGCGCAGACCCTGTGGGCGAACACAGGAATTCCGACGTCATCCGAAGAGACCATCAGTTCGAAATGATTCGTGAGATCTTCGAAGTATTCTCTAATACTTTTAAAGTCGTCCTCGTCAAGGATGTCGTTTTCGGAAAGAAACTCGCTTCCAAACACTGCAACGAGAGCCGCGTTCATGTGGTCTCTTTCAAAGCGTTTCCAGTGCGACCTGAAAACACCTATTTTGCTGTTTACTTCCTTGCTTACGTTGGAATTACTCATATAGTTTTCAAAAGACAAGTCGATGAAGCGTTTGTGTAATTCCGCCTCGTTTAAGCTTCGCATATCAGACCATTCCTTACAATTGTTTACCAACATGTGTAAGTACAGGGGGGTTTTGAATAAAATAACGAAGGTATCCGTCAAGAAACTGCTCACTTCTTCGGGAGTGGCACGTAAAGCACGCGTTAGATAATTTGCTATGTCTTCTCTGGTAAGACTCGCTAGAGTAATAGGTAAAACGGAAAAGCGCTTTTCGAAAAGTGACGTGGCGTTTGGGCACGTGAAAACCCAAATTGGGATTTCATGCTCCTGAAGAGTCTCTATCATAGTTGGTGGAACTTCATCGGAAGCATCTATAAATACAACCAGGCGGCGTTCTTGTTTTAGATATTGGAATAAGACCCTCTCGAACTCTTCGTTTTGACCGGACATCGCCTGTTCGCACATACAATCCAGTAAGTCACTCGTCTTTTGTATACAGGGCGTTTTCAAGTCGAGAGTTAAAGCCAACACGTCTGGTTGGCAATAACCGAGTAGCACGTTTAACACTGTGGACTTTCCCATGCCTGGGCTTGCGCTTATGACATTCAAGGGCTTCGCAAAGTATGGAAGGGCTTCCCCCTCCTCGACTGTATGGTCTGGAAGAAGCTCGCCGTCGATGATAAATTTACTCAAGTACTCTGCACCACGCCACGAATGACGCCACTCCAAAAAATCCGAAGTGACTGTGAGATGGTGCAAGGAGAAAGACCTCAAGAGGAGATGCGCCTCAATTTTCTGAACTAATTCGTCAAGTTCATCCCTCCTTGAGGTGACGACCAAATTATCATCGCCGGGTACAAATTCGGAAGATCCCATCTCTTCGTGAGTTAACACCCTAATGGGGCCTGGTGGGGGCGCAACGTCAAAAATAAAAATGCTTCTAGTTGTCTCCCACAGCACGTTCCTTTTTAGAAGGACCTTATGGAAGCGTCTCCTAACGTAAACGGCAGGTTTCTTATTTTCGTTGAGGCCGACTTGCACGGTCTCTTTTATGTTCTTTAAGAGGAAAGGAATCGGGATGGTTTGATGGAAGGATTTCTCATTTTGCGTAAGCTCGTGCAAGCTTGAGGATGATCGACCTTGTAAAGACACTTTAATTGTCTTGAGCACCCCAACTCTTTGAGTGCAATCGTTCATGTCCGTTATCTCCTTGAAAACTTCGTATTTTGCCTCCAACTCCCCATCCTTAATCCCAGTTAGTAATTCCAATAGTTTAAGCTTAACGGCCTTCTTGTGTAACTCGGTGTTTGCGTTGGCTGATGGAGATTTCTCATCGAAGTGTGCCCTGACAAACTCAACAAATTGTTTGGCAATTCCGCGGTCGTTGAATTTGGACTCCAGTAAATCCTCGATTTCTTTCTTCGCTTCTTTGTAATTCACTTGGTTGTTATAAAACAGGAAACGCTGAAAAAGCTCCATGTACTCCTGTTGTTTTTTAAGTTTAAATTTGTGCTCTGCGTAACTATTCAGGCTAACGGACGCAGCGTCGTTTGGCCTTTCCTTTTCTTGGGCAAACCTGCAAGCGAGTCTCTTTAGCTCGTCTCTAGTTAAATCGGCAAAGAGCGACTTGTCTATAAGACAAATGCCTTGTTCCTCTTCATCGAAATTTGCCACGAAACGATCTTGGACAAATTCGATATAGTCTGGATTGTCAAAGGGGTCTGCTTCTTGCTCGAGTTTCATAGTTTCTTCAGCATCCTGAGTGACGCATTGGGAAATATCTATTATTTGGAAACTATTTGACTTTGTGCCTACAAAGTCGTTTGGTGAAGAAGCACTGGGCGACATTTTGCAATTGAGGAGCGACGTTTCTATTGGAAACACGTTACAACCTGTTACTCCAGTATTAGTGAACAAACACAAAGTAACATCATCAGATGAAATTCCATTCATTAGAGCATCACGTTTATTCTTGATGTGCTCGTGGTAACTCTCCTTGTACTTTTGAATGGAAAAATCGCCGTTCCTCATGCTGAAGTCCTTCGTTGTTATGACGGTGTCGTTTTCCGTTTTGTGTTTGAGTTGTATGGCGTACAGTTTTGATTTGTTCTCGTAATCGATCCGTATTACTATATCATCGAAGGCACCATAGCCTTCGGCATTCGACGCTATCCGCACGTCCGTGACCTCTTGGTTTAGCGAAAGCCTCAGGGCGTATAAGGCGGTCATAGTTATTTCGTACTCGCGACCGTAGTTTCCGGTTCCTTCCTGTGAAATAAAAAATTCATATGAAATTTTTAAGAGTGGAAAAGTTTCTTGGTTCACGAATTTAGGAACGCACGTTATATTTAAAAGATTAAAATGGGACATTTAAATACGTCTACCAATTTTGGTAGCTTAAATCGCTTACACTTTGTAACTAAATTGCCACTGTAATTTGAGGAATCGTAAATATGAAATAGAAATACCTCTTACCATGTTAGCAATAATTAGATGAAACTCACAACATATTGAAGAAAAATTTTCGTAATTAAAAAAACCTGGCTTAACGTTAAGCCGAAAGATAAAACGGTGCGCAAGCGACAGATAAAAATATATCTCGCCTAATACCTATGCTTGATTGTGGAATCTAACGTAGATGACACGTGCTATGTTTCAAGAAAAGTTCTAACGTACTAAACAATTTTAATTTAATTTTGGATTTTTTATTTCTTATTATTTATTAAAACAGCTCGTTAGAAAACTCCGTAAATTCAAAAACGTCCGACGCTCTCACGCCATAAAATATGTAGTACTTAAATAGGCCGACAGATGGCGGCGAAAACGTAGATTTATTTCTACGAGTTAAGAATAACAGGAGAGTCATCTAACGGTAGTTTCTTGTCCACAATGGTCACTAAATATGGTCACTATATATCACAGGCGTAAACTTGCGGCCGAAAAAAGTAACCCATCAAGCTAATTTTACGAATCATTTATTTAATAAATTGGTTCTGGAATTAAGTAATATTTAAGGGGATAAGTTTTTAAATATTGAAATTTAAGACGTTTTCGGAACCTAACTCTGATTGGAAAGATTAACCCTAGCGGGTTAGTAGTCAGGTTGGTGAATTTTCGAACGCGAATCAGTCAGGTCAGTATTATAATAACCACATCTGGCCAAATTTGGCAAACCCGTCATTTTGTGCAAAATAATTAAACACTTTAACTAAAACAAATCAAATTATTCGTTAGTACATAATGTCATGTTCACAAGGACACACAGTTTTCGGATTCTTCAAATAAGCAGAGAGTTAGTTCCAATCTTCACATACAAAGGAAATTCTTCACCTACAACAATAAAACAAAGATCTAAATATTTAATTTACAAATAAAATGTAACATACCTTAATTTTATGTGTATTCTTTGAACCATACAGAAATTCTTTAAGAATACCATTTTTCTTACTTCCAACACAAACATTAGATGAAAAACTTAAACTAAAACAGAAACAGAGGGGCAATTTAAGTATATGTATGTGCATTAATCACGTAACTATTATTACAGTTTAATAAAGGATATTTTTATTATTTAAATTTTAGATTATTATTAAAAATGGATATACGAATGCGAGGCACTGCTGCACCGACAACAATTGTGCAGCTGCAAGAAATCTTAAATAATAATGAGATGTTAGAAGAAAAGTACAACTTACGAACGTTTGATTTTTCAAATAACTTATTAATAATCAAGTGGTGCGCCAAGCGACGATTGATTAAAAATTCAATGAATTGCGAAAATTGCAATATTGCAATGTCACTAATAATTAGTAACCAATATAAAGATGGGTACGTGTGGCGTTGTAAAACTTGCAAAAAGGAAAAAACAATTAGGGATGGCTCATTTTTTTACAAAAGCCATTTATCTATAGAAAAAATTGTTATAATTATTTACTGCTGGTGTGAAGATTTTCCACAAAAAAAATATTGTTCGCGAAGCCAATTTGGGAGAAAATGCAACACACACCATTATAGATTGGTGTAATTTTTGCAGAGAAGTTTGCACGTTTTTTCTTGCAAATAATCAAATTGCAATTGGCGGTCTCAATGAACACACTCTACAACAAAAAATTCTGGAAATTCATGAATCCAAATTTTTCCACAGAAAGTACCATCGAGGGCAATGGAGGGAAGGCCATTGGGTTTTTGGGGGTGTCGAAAGAGGCAGTGGTAGATATTTTTTAATTGAAGTCCAAGATCGAACGACTGAAACACTTTTCCCAATTATAGAAAGGTTTTTCTTTTTATAAGTTACAAACTACAGGCGCTCATTTGAAAAGTTTATCAAGTTTATCAATTTAGAAATATTTTCTTCTTTTTCGAAACCAATTCGATAAACTTTTTGAATGGCACCTACTGTAACATATGGTTCATAAAATTTTAGATCTTGAACTGCCATAGAACATAGTTTCATCTCTTAGCTAGACTTATAAGTTGCCTGGCAATTTGACACTTTCAATTTAAAATACCTATACATATTTTTGCTTTAATTTTGTATCATCTTTTGTCTTTCGTATTAATTAAAGTTTATGGATTTGAAATATTGTTTACCTATAAATACTAGGGAAGACATACCCATATGTTTGAGCTACCCGGGTACCCGAATAAACTACCCGGATACTACCCGGGTACCTGTATCGTGCTCGGGTAATCTTATAGCTCGGGTACCCGTATAAATTTGGGTACCCGTGTAAAAGTGAGGTCCGGATCTGACACGGGAACCCATATAAATTCGGGTACCCGGGTATAAGTTTGGATATTTCAACATAAACGGATTCACGAATTTACATGAAGTGTCCGAATGTTAAAAATAATAATAATAATCGCACGGGTAGTATTCGGGTACCCGATGTACCCGGGTAATAACGGGTACCCGGATAAAGAAATGATACCCAAGTAATAATTTCACGGGTATTATTCGGGTACCCGATGTACCCGGGTAATAACGGGTACCCGGATGAAAGAAATTATACCCGGGTAACAATTATACGGGTAGTATTCGGGTACCCGATGTCTTCCCTAATAAATACCATTTGTTTTAAGCGAAGACAAATTCTTTTTTCACTGCCGCCCAAGACCTAAAAATTAATTAATCATATTAATTTTTATACTTTTTTTATTCGTTTTATGAACTATACAAAGTCGAAAGACCAGTATTTATAATTAAACAAAAACTTTTCCTACGTATCTAATTTGACACCTATCAATGCCAACTTCAAAATCTATAGTACGTGTATTATTTTGTGTAAACGAATACAAATCATTTCACTGAAATACAGGTACTCTGTAACTTTTCACTTGGCCTTTTTATCCAAAAATGTTGTGACAAAGCATTTGTTTCGGAAGTAATTATTGCTGAATATTCTTTTCTTTTGCTTTTTTATTTACAGAATTCCTTTTGAGTTTCGCTTTTGCGCATTATATTTTAGTGTCATTATTTTAAAGCTATTTTTCACATTATTTATACTTCCCAGAACTTATCTGATGGTTGGCGGGCATACCGCAATATAAATCAAATACGCGGTGGTATATATGAACATGAAGTCATTATTCATGAAGAGAATTTGTTCATCCAGAAAATCCAGATATACATACACAAACAATAGAAAATTTATGGATGAGAGCCAAACGTAAGTTACGTCGTCAGTTTGGCACCACTGATCAACTGTGTCATATTTGGATGAATTCGTGTGGAGGGATAGATTTCATAACGAAAATTTATTTATGAATTTTTTAATATGCTTAACGCAACAATATAATTTTGACTAATTTTTTTGTTTAATTTGTTATATGTATATTCATAAATAGAATATGCAGTCATTAAATAATCAAACATACTCACTAAACAAACGTCAACTGATGCAGACGTGAATGACAAGCTAATATAAAATAAAACGGTTTATTAAAAAGAACGGTTTATTAAAAAAAAACTACAAATGTATTTCTAACCAACAAATAATAAGAAAATAAGCGGGAAATATTAATTCCGTCAAAACTGGCAACGCTGTCAGTCTGGCCAGTCATGCGCCGAGCGCGTTGAATTTGGTGAGATAAACTGCATGTTTACCAAGTACTTGAAAGGAACTTACTTACGTTACGCTTGCTGCGCCACTGAACATCGAAAAATTCCAAAACTAACCTAAAAATCATTCACTTTTTAACTGAAGTCTCTAATAACATATCAATGTATCGTTTGAATAAACTACTAATCACAGTTGCTAATTATTTTTTGACTACGGATGTCAATTGCAGACACTGACCTTCCGTCAAATGTAACTAACATGACGGTTTAAAGCTTATAGGCATAATAATTGATTATGTAAACGAAAACAGAAGAAATAAAAATCAATATTCATAATCAAGAATGATTGAATGTGTCGAGACTGTGCGACCATATGACGTTGTGTAGAAATTATTATTGTTATCCATTATAGATAGGTAGATAGATAAAACAAACCCAATAAATATTCAAAAATGTAAATACACTTTTATAATTTATTAACCTGTCATTCAAAAAAAACTTTCATCGAAGGGTATCATAACAAATAAAGATGGATACAACGCTCATGTATGAGATACCACAATTGGTGACATTTCAAAATTACATTTGTCAGTTCTTTCAGATTTAAGTTTCGATTATTCTCTCACATTTCAACGTTTTGGCTTTCACTGATCACCAAAAAATGCTGTGTGTTTGAAATATATTTTAGAAACAGTTATGTTTCGTGAATTTATTTAACAGGCAACGCACTTGAAGATTTGGTATATTTCCAACATTCAAACTTTATATTCGGACATTCAAATAACTTTATAATAACTTTAATTTTGTTCGTGACACACTTCGATGAAAGTTTTATTGAATTACAGTGTGATCAACAATGATTGAAGGTTTGCGTCTGAAATATTTCCGAAATAATATCAATCTTTTATTCCACAACAGAAATTTACTGTCTATGAGGATATCATATCAATAATAATACGAGCGGCATTCCCCAAATTATTGCAGTTAAGATTGCAGGGTTAATTTTTCAATTTTGAAAATGCAGAAGTTATGACTAAAATTGAAACGAGTTTATACTTCAAATATTTTTAATAGATTTTCTTATCTACGTATACATTTGGGATGCTGAGTATCACAGAGATATAGTCACGTGAATAAACCAAGTGAGTAAATGCAAAGACGCCATATCTTCTTCGGTATCAAATAAAGACCAATTTATATCTGGTGTAGATCGATTTCTTTAATACCCGCACGCTTCTCTTTATATAGCCTCAGGAGTTCCAAATACTCTTCGCAGACGGCCAAATCAAAAGGAGTCTTGCCATCTTTATTTTTTGCGTCAATGTCTGCCTCCTCCTCCTCCACCAAAAACTTAACACATTCTACGTGGTCATGCATCGCAGAATGTGTGACTGTTAAGTGTAAAGGGGTGTTACCATAGGAGTCGACCTCCTTGATGTTCGCTTTCCTTGCTTTGAATAATTTCAGTAGATCCAAGTGACCCTTAAAGGCAGCTATAAGGAAAGGTGTACCCCCTGCCAGAGTCTTTGCGTTAATGTCTGCGCCAGCTTCTACCAAGAAAGTAACACATTCTACAGAGTTAAACCATATAGCTAAATGTAATGGCGTATTTCCAACCCGATCGGCTACATTGATGTTTGCATGCTTGTGTTTCAACAATTTCATTACGTCAACATGTCCACCAATGGCAGCTAAATGTACAGGTGCCTGTCTAGATGTATTTATTAGATTAACATCTGTGGCCGCTGCTATCAAATGAGAAGCAATTTCTCTACAAGTTGGACTGTTTCGATATCTAGTCGATTCATTTAAGAGTTTATGTAAAGGCGTGTTTCCTTCTAAATCAACCTCATCAACATTTGCATGATTTTCAATTAATAATTTAATTATATCCCTGTAATACACAGCTGAATGAAGAGCTACTTCACCATCTTTATTTTTCACATTTACATCTACACCCGCCTTCACCAAATAAAAAACACATTGTTTAAGGAATGGGGTAACCATAAACGGTAGATGTAAAGCCGTGTTTCCACTCGAATCTATTTCGTTCATGTTTGCCCCTCTCTCCTTTAGGCAATCGAGCACATCTACAAGCCCTATGATGGCAGCTAAATGCACCGGTGTTTGGTCGCGGTTATTTTTTGAATTGACGAATGCACCCATTTCTATCAAACTGATCACACTTTCTTTTTTATTGTGAAGTGAAGCCAAGTGTAACGCCGTATTTCCGTTTGAATCACCTTCGTTGATATTGTCAACTTTTTCTGCCAGGTATTCCAAAACGTTCACGTGTCCCGCATGTGCAGCCAAATGTAAAGGTGTTTGTCCCGCCTTGTTTTTGAAATTGACATCTGCGCACGCATTTACTAAATAAATCGCAGATTTTTTCTGGCCCTTCCACGAGACTACGTGTAAAGGTGTATTTCCTCGTGAATCAAGCTCGTGAATGTTTTGATCTTTTAATCGTTCGAGTACGCGTATACAACCTTCGGCGGCAGCTAAATGCAAGGGTTTTTCACCCTTTTTGTTGCTTAAATTATTTAACGCACCGGACTTCAATAAGTAAATCGCGCATTCTTCGTGCCCATTCATTAACGCAGCGTGTAACGCCGTGTTTCCAGTCTGTGCGTCAGTTTCGTTGATTTCCGCATTTTTCCTTATTAATAGTTTCAGTATATCCAAGTGACCGTCTTTACCCGCGCAGTATAAAGGAGTTTGTTCCTCTTCATTTTTTAAATTAATATCCGCGCCCCCTTTTAACAAACGCTTGACACAATTTCGATTACCAATCCGTGATGCCAGATGCAATGCAGTGCATCCTTTAGAATCGGTTTCATCCACGTTTATTTCTTTTTCTAGTAACACTTTGAGGATACTAGGTTTTCCATAGTCGGCGGCACAATGCACCGGGGTCTGTCCGTCATTATTTTTGCAATTAATACTTGCGTGCGCTTCTACAAGTAATTCTAACATGTCAGGAAACCCTTCTTCAGCAGCGCAATGCATAGGGGTGTCACCGTTTTCATCTTTTGAATTAATGTCCGCACCCATTTCTATCAAATAACGCGCACAATCCACCTGGTCATTCATCGCAGCTGCATGTAAAGGCGTAAAATTATTTTCTTGCCTATTACCTTTCTTGCTGGGTAACACCAACTCTAAAACTTTGAGCGCCCCCCAATATGCAGCAATGTGAATTAAATTCGTATTCCCGCACTTTTCCGCGTACTCAAAGCAATTCAACCCCATCAACTTATCTCGCCGTTCTATTTCAGCTCTATCCAAAGTCAGGAGCAACCCCATAATTTGCATTGACACGCCATTTTCGGGAGAATCGAAGTCCTGGTGCAGATAACTTAGTAAAAAGTGCAAGGGCGACCTTCCCAACACATCTGTGATGCACACATCGGATTTCGGTGAACCCCTGCAAAGCTTCTCTACGTTTCCTAAGTCGTTTTCAAGCGCTGCTGAAAGAAGTTCGTTTCCCTTGCAACATATCTTGTCGAACATCAATCTGACCGGCTCAAGTTCTTGATCCAATAATTGTTCGTACACCAACTTGTTTTTCAACAAGGATTTATGAATCCAAACGGCAAGGAAGTATTCCGCATACGTCCTGTGAGAAAACACGGGGATTCTATTGGCCAGCAAAACTATGAGCTTAAAATTATTCGAACAATCCTCAAAGTGCTCGACGAGTTCTTGTAAATCAGATTCAGTCACGATTTTATTATCAACGAGGTACTCCTCAGGAAAGAATGAAAGAAGCGCCGCTATTTCATGGTATTTCAAATAATCGAGTTCGCATGACTTCACAATGGCATGACGAGTGATGTTCAATTTTTCCATGTGCTCCTTGAAACACATGTTGGTAAAACGTTCGTATAGTTCCGCATCGTTTAGGTTTTGAAAATCCGTTAGTCGAGTAAATGTTTTAGCGATCATATACAAATACAGAGGAGCACTGAGTAAATTATCAGGTATACCTTCTACCTCTTCGGCAGTTGCATTTAGCTTATGCGACAAATAACAAACTGCGTCTTCTTTTGTAAGATCCACCATACTTAAGGGTATAACAGGAAAGTGTTGCTGAAAAAATCCATGGGCAATCGGACGTGTGAAAACCCAAATGGGTACCTCACTCTTCTGTAATTCCTTTACTATCGACAGGACCACCTCGTAGTGCCTTGTTGGGAGTTCATCGAAAGAATCTATGAATATCATCAAGCGACGCTCCTGCTGTAAGTGATGGAATAGTCCTGTCTCGAAGCCATCATCCTTTTGAGATATCATGTGGTTGCAAATGTATTCAAGCGGATTTCGTCGCAACTCATTCGTTTCTTCGCCGAGGGATTTCCCATGAAGCTTGAAGTCAAGTATTAACGCCAACGTATTCGATTGGCAATAGTCGGATAATACTTGTAACATAGTGCTTTTTCCCATACCACCAATTGCGCTTACGATATTCAAAGGGTTTGTAAAGTATTGAAGAACTTTTTCCTCATCAACTCTTTCGTCTTCAAATAACTCATCCTTTGGTATATCCAAATCAGGTTCCTCGTTATTTGAATCAACATCAACGCATTCATCCTCTTTACTTGAATCATCTTCGTCCGCTGATTCAATCTCACTTGAATCATCGTCGTCCTCCTCTGATTCAACCTCATCGGTTGCCATCTCAACGATGTATTTATTTAAACTTTTTATGTCGCGCCAAGACCGGCTCCATTCCAAACAATTTGGTCTGTACACTTTTAAATGATGCACATTAAAAGAGTTTAAGCTTTCGTGGTTTAGAATGCCTTCAATCAGTTCATTCGAGTTCACTACGATCGCTACGTTCCTTTTAGAAAAGCAGAAAGGAATCAAGTCGGTTACGCTTGGCTTATACAAGACCGTCAGCGTGAGGTTTATGTAGTTTGGTACGGCCTCGTCAAAAACGAAAATGTTGTTTCTCGTTTCTTTAAGAACCTCGAGCCTCAGAAGTGTCTTATAAAACCATCTCCTGATGTAATGGTCGGGTTTCTTGTTTGGGACGGTGCCAACTTGTATGGTCTCGTTTATATTTCTGAGTAAAAACTGAATGGGGATGGTTTCATGAAAGGGATGCCCTGCAAGGTCGTACAAACTTAAAGGAGGTCTACCCTGTAGAGAAACTTGGATTTGTTTTAGCACAGCAACTCTCTGACTGTCGTCGTTCATATTCGTTATGTCTTTGAAGACGTCGTATTTTGCTTCGAGCTTTTTGGTATCGGTAATACCCGTCAATAATTCCAATAATTTCAGCTTTGCGTTTCTCTTATTTAACAGTTTGTCATCACTTGCAATCACTTCGTCGATATGCTCTTTAATGAAGTCGATGAATTGCTTCGTAATTTCGGGACGGTCTTCACCGAATGAGTCTTTCAATAAATTTTCGATTTTTTTCGCAGCTTTTTCATAGTTCGTCTGTCGATCGTAAAAGCGAAAACTCTGGAAGAATGCTGAATACTCATCAGCTTTTTTAAGCCAGAATTTGGTTGCAATTGCGTTTTGAAATAAATTTTTAATTTCGCTCTCTGATATCATTTTAAACTGCTGCGCGAAGTATTTCGCCATAAATTCAATTAGAGCAGAATCAGAATCTTTTGGATATCTCTCTTTAGTCTTATTCTGTGCAGTTTCTATTGCGCGTTCATAACAACTTTCTCCCTTATCAAACTCACTCCTGAGATGGTCTTGAAAGAAAGTCACGATTTCTTCCCTGTCAATTTTCGGTCCGGATTTGCTTATTTGTAAATGGAAACTATCTCGTAAAATTTCAGAGTAGTGCTGTGTAAGACTCTCACTAGGTTTACTTATTTGAAACCCATAGTATTCATCAGAATGAGCAATTTTGATGGAATCCTGTTTTGAGCTGCGTGTTAACCTGCAACTCAGAAGTTTGGATTCTAATAGAAACATTTTATAATCTGTTATTTCGGCAGTGGTCAATAAACACATAGAAATGCCGTTGGAAGAAATACCTTTCAACAAAATATCGTTTTCGTCTTCTAATTTATCTACTATAGCTTCGTAACTTTCTTTATGTTTTTGCAGAGCAAATTCGCCTTTTCTCTTGACGAAATCGTTTGTGTTTACTCTGGCACCTTCTTTCTGTTTATGATTGAGTTTTATTGCGTACAATTCCGGTTCCTTCTTGTAATACTCCACTCGTATCATTACATAAACAAAATCACCAATATTTTCAACCGTCTTCACCAAGACATCGCTTACGTCTCGCTCTAGCAGAAGTTTCAGAGTAAATAAAGCCGTCATGTTAACTCTATATTCAGGACCGTAATCCCTAGTACCTGCTTGGCGATTGAATGCCTGAAATTTGTGTAAATTTTATAATCCAAAAAGCTCTAGGTATATGTTTTAAATGATAGCAATTTTCTTATTTGTTTGGGTGAAAGTTGAAATTTTTTTAATTAAAACTCCGGATTAGACATGAAATGATGATGACCATTACGGATACACACCCTATATTAATGTATATTTTATTTTATTTCAAATTATATTCGTACGATTTTGATACACAACGCTGAATTGAAAAAGTATAAAAGCTCGTTTAAATTTTAATTCAAAGAAGTCTTACCATATCAGAAGCCAAAAATTATTGAACTATGACAGGCTCGTAGCAACTTTATTGAACTGATAAGTGTACACACCTCGCACCACATACATACGCAAAATCTTTCAGGATTATAAAGATTATGAACCAACGATAACAATCTATATTTATAAACGATAACCAAATTTATTAATTTTTTACAAAGCGAAGTAGACGAAATTCCTTTATTTCGTTAGAGTAACGAGTAATCGGAATAAAAACTGCATGTCAGCTGTAAATTAGATTTAATTTAGATTTCATTTGTTTTAACTTTTATTATTTATTATTTTATTATTATTTATTATCTTACTATTTATTTTGTTAGCAATTAATTGAATAATCTACAAAATTTATGGCAATTTTTCGAGTGCGATGTAATCACCATCGGCACTCATTAATAAGTTACACGTTGGTAAAGTAGAGACATAAAGTAGACATATTTGTACACCAAACTTTTTTCCCCTTGACTAAAAAAAATTCAAACAGATTCAAATAATTCTTGGTGATTCTTGATTGATCTTTAATCTCTCAACGAAGCGTTAATTGTTTGCAGGACTTCTCATGTCAACAATTTATTCCGGTGAAATTATAACTATAAGAAACAGTGTTAATATTATCTATTTTGATTTTAATATGTTATAATAAAATTTATACATTAGTAATTTTGATAATTCTAATACAACAAATCCACCATAAATGGGTTTATTTAGTTCTACTTTTATTTTCTTTTTATATAAAAGTACATTATTCTCATCTATTATCCTTCTCGTCTCATATTCTTTATGTTTACTAAATTTATCAAATGTATTTATTAATTGAACGTCACATCTTGTTCTTACATTTTCCATTTGTTTTCCATAGACAGAATTATTCATCAACTTGTAAAAATCTTTTTCAAAATCATTATTTGCTTTTTGTCTTAAATAAAATAAAAAGCCACCGTGAATGTTACGCGATATTTTCATTTCACGATCTAACAATTTTCTAAATTTCACGCAGTCATGTAAAGGTAAGTGTCCACTTGTGACAAAATACTCTCGAGATTCAATCTTGAGACTCAATCACCAATGGACAAAGACTTGAGAGCACTCTCGGAGATAGAATTCTGTCTCCGAGAGTGCTCTCAAGTCCATTGGTGATTGAGTCTCGAGACTGAATCTCGAGAGTATTTTGTCACAAGTGGACACTTACCTTAAGAAACATGACGATTAACATAATTTAGAAGAAAAAATTCAAGGATTAAGTAATCAATCGTATTTTTAGAGGTCCTCTCTCATTAAACCCGGCAGAATTTTTTTTTTACCTCATCAAAATATTTCTGTATTTTTTCGTAACGCGTGTGCAACATTTCAACCCCCTAACTCAATTAAATCCAGCAAATTCATCCTTTTAATAATTTTATTACGAAAGGAGATTCCGCGCTGATATCACAGCGTCCACATACTATAATTAATAATAATAATAATATAATAATAATAATAATAAAAAGTCTTTATTCAACTATAACTTACAAAATTAATGAAACTTAGAACTATAACAAAGAGAGAGTATTTAGTAAGAATAGCCGAATCACAGGGCGAGCTTCAGGCAGTAGAATAAATCCTGTGCCTGCTTTTCAAGCTAACCGTGCAAGAAGGCAATTGATATTTAAGATGATTTGCCTATGTGCTTAACTAAATTGCTAAACTAAAGTTAGAAATTCTGTGATGAAGAACACCAGTAGGTGTCCATAAAAATCAAAAGGGCAAGCAGTTATTGCAAAAAGAAAAATTTGAGAAAAATTTCATTCATGACGCCCGCCAGTTCTCGGAACTAATTCAGGTCAGCCAATCAGCAACGCGACCGTTGAAGGTCGTCCGAGTTATGAACCGAACCGAGTGCAGCTCAAATCCTCCGCTTTCGTTCAAACCAATCATAGAATCAATGGGCGCATTCAGGGACGTTCAGCGGCTTAGCTAAGCTGTAATTTAGTCAGCGTCTTCTAAGTGTCAGCACACAGTGATTCCCTGAACGAAGTTCTGAATAGCAGCTATCTCACATATTTGACTTACTATATGGGCGAGTTAAATAAACGGTCAATCCCGTCAATCTGCACAAAATCGTCAAGTCAACGGTCAGAATAAACTACCTGACCAATCATCGACTGGAAAAATTGAATACCGACTCAACCGGTAAATTTAAATTATGCTCTCACCACTTTTTTTGATAGCGCCGAGCAGGGATCAGAGTTCAAGATAGGAAACGTAGCGACCATCGTTTTGTCGCGCCATCTGTACTTTCAGATGTTAACACTGACGCTGCCTACCGGTAATATAGAACACGTTGTAATTAACTAGATCAAAAGTCATTTTG
Organism: Dorcus parallelipipedus; assembly: GCA_958336345.1. NCBI lineage: Eukaryota > Metazoa > Arthropoda > Insecta > Coleoptera > Lucanidae > Dorcus > Dorcus parallelipipedus. Next base: position 38,496,269 of record OY284480.1, read on the forward strand.
ATGTGATTCTGTAGCTTTCATGATTTTCACAAACAGCAACTTTAATGCGCATTTTAACAACTTTCTTGAATTGCATGTCTACACTTACATGTCTTTCAAATTTATCGTGTATAATCTTTTAGCAAATTAACTTTGATTTTGATTTTTCAGTGTGTGTTTAATTCCTTTTTGACTAAGGTACTAAATCAACACTCCGTACAGGTAACGCAATCCCATTCCTCTCGTGAGAGGATTGAGAAACAAAGATAACAAATATAATTGTCGCAAGTGCAATAAGGAAGACAACAGTTTTAGGGAATTCTGTTTACCACAATGTCACTGGTTTCAATTTAAAAGTGTGTTAGGTTATGTCTAGTTAGTTATTTACCAATCAAAAAGTTGTTATTTTGAGAAATGCAGAATGTTTCTTTTACGAAAAGGGCGGAATCATTAAATGTCATGCGATTAAAGTTTGGAATGCGATATTTAAGCTCAATTTTCTTAACCACTGATAGTAACTTTGACAAACGTCACTTGAAATAATATTTCCAACTGTTTTTTATCCCTAGATGAGAGGAATGTGCGACAAGGATAGATATAAAAAAATCACTAAATGCGTTACCTCTATACGAAGTATGTTGATTTAGTACCTTAAGTTTTCCTTATTAAAAGCGCCATCTGTTGGTTGCTGATTTTCGCGAATCGACACAAACTACAGAAATAAGACCAACACAAAGTTTCACAACAATAAAAAACTAAAAACTTAAGCTGCTTGGCTTCAGTGTCAGCATTTTGAACAACGTTTTCGAAAAATTGACTTCTACAATAAATCACAAGGTTTCACTATTTTATTTTAAGAAATCACCAGAAAAAGCATTAAACACTAAATTAAAAAAAAAAATCGCAAACTTAAATTAAAAACCACTAAATTTAGTGTAAAAACCACTAAGTTGGCAACACTGTTTATGGGTATTTATTCATTTATTGTTCAACGGTTGGTATCACGTAACTAAATTATTTTAACAGTTTGAATTGCAACGAATTCAAACTCGCTTATTTAAATGATTTTTGAGTTGGAAATGTGAGAATTTCATACGATTTAAAATACAAATTTATAGTAAATAAATTGTGGTGAGTGGCGACACTGCGCACATAACCTCAAATTGTGTCGGCGATATGTCTTGCCATTCTCATCTTTTATTACGACGCACGTTTGCGCTTTTAAATAATAAAGCGAGAAGCTATTCGACATGCACCCGCCAGAAACTCCATGTCGACTATAACCCCCCCAACGCATCGATCAATCCTAACCTAGCAAGGTATGCACAAAAAACCTCCCTGCGGTGTTGGAAGTGCGGCATCGAAAAGAAAAGCGCGGCCGAGCTCTTCTGCGAGCAATGCAGCGCAATACAGAGCCCGCACGACACAAAGAATTACTTCAGGGTGTTCGATTTAGAAGAGGACTTCGACTTGGACGCGAAGGCCCTCCAGCAGAAGTACAGGAAAATGCAGAGCCTCCTGCACCCAGACAAGTTCACCAACAGGTCTGTTTTATTTGCTTCTTTAAGTGATCGCATTTATGACAACTTGGTAATCTAGTACAGATACGGAGAAGCAGATTTCTGAAGAGTATTCATCGCTGGTGAACAAGGCGTACGGCACCTTGCAAGTCCCACTGAATAGGGCCCTACACCTCCTGCGGTTGCATAACCAGGGTATAGACGAAGATGATAAGGCGGCGAGTGCAGAGTTTCTCATGGAAATGATGGAATTAAACGAGGAGGTGAGATACTTTAAGAAATGTATAGATCCAACTCAATAACTATATGCACTACATTTCTTTGTGCTGTAAAGATTGCAATGGGGACTGACAACGTGTTATTGTAGGTCGATGGGGCTACTTCTTCAAACAAACTAAGAGAATTGTACTCGAAGAATAAGATCAAGCTAGACGAAATAGTCAAGAAGATCTCCGCTTATTTCCGAAGTGGAAACATCGAGGAAGCCAAGCAATTGGTCATAAAGATGAAGTACTACAACCGGATCTCAAAACGACTCAACGACATCATGCGTGAAAAAGGAATCGTAGATTAGGTTATTTATTGAATTATTACCTATAATTTATTTATTTTTTTTATTGATTGAAATAGGGAGGCGTAGATTAAAATGTGACTCATTAAGCAAGGTATTTGCGCAGCAGATTTTTGTAGTAACTGTGCTCGAGGTCCGTCACGTTTTTCTGCAGGTTAACCAACTCGTAGGGGTCGTTTGTTAAGTTGTAGACTTCTACGTAATTTAAATCGTCGGAAAACAGGCAATATTTATAGTCGAGTTTTCGGGAGAGCCTTCGAACGCAGACGTAAGTGTTGTTCCTCGAATCCTGGCACTTGCACCAATTATCCGTCGTGCATTGCTGTAAAGCCAAAGTATCAATTCCGGCAGTCATTTTGTGTCGCTTCAGGTCTCACCGATAAATCGGATGAATCGCGAAAGCATTGGGGGTCAACCGTGTTTTCATCTCCCTCGCCGTAATACTCGATGAAAATATCTGCCGTGCCGAAACCTGCGTCGGGTTTCTTCAGGTGCCGTTTAAAAGACTGCCCGTCCATGTTGTAGGTGTTTGAAATCCCGGCCAGATCGATTATGGTCGGTGCTAGATCGATAGAAGAAATCGGCTTAGCCGACACACTCTTCCTTTCGATGCCCGGCCCCCTCATCAAGAAGGGAACTCGAATGTCACTCTCGTAAGGCTGTCGCTTATCCCAGGGCTGGGTAAACTGCCCGATGTGAAAGCCGTTATCAGACGTGTACAACAAATATGTGTCGTTCAAGACGTTCAACTCCTTCAGCTTGGAGACGACAGCCTCAACCATTTCATCTACGGCAACCAAAGTTCGCAGGCGATTTCTTTGAATGTCATCGAGTATCATGGCGTTTTCTGGGAGGTGCTTGGGGGGCATCTGCGTCAACCAGTGTTTCTGCAAAGCTCTTTTAAACGGGGGGATTTCTCTTATAAATCCGGGCGAGAAAACTTACGTCGGTCGAGCTATAGTTGAAAGGTGGATTGCGGACGGCTGTGGCACGGGGAAATTTGTTCCTGTGCCTCGGGGCCGGTGTGAAAGGAGCATGGCTGGCCGGGGGGGATAGCATCATAAAGAAAGGCGTGTGCGCGATGTGTAGTTGGTTTAAGAAGTCCAAGGCGAATTTTTTCTGCAAAGTATCAGCACCTCAAAACGAACAGCAGAAGATACTTACGATTAAATCTGTGAAGTACTTGTTTCTGTAGAACCGTCTGGTCCCGTTCACCGACAGGGTGTAATTGTAATACTTCGAGTTCCCTTGCAGGCCAATCCACCAGTCGTATCCGGGCGGAATGTGACTCAATCGACCACTCTTTTTGTAGCCGTACTACAATGTCATTGCAAATTATTTGAGTAACACGACGGGGCTCAAAACTGACCTGATTCAAGTATTTACCACCGTAGAAACCCGTGTAATTTCGTTGGCTTTTCAAAATTGCGGCAATCGAATGCGGTTCGTGATTCTCCTGCCAGTTTTCGCCCGCGCAATTCCCAGATAACGAGTTATTAACAACCCCCGTGTTATGCACGAATTTCCCTGTTAAAATGGTGCTGCGACTCGGACAACAAATCGGAGTATTGACGAACTACAATCACCAAAATGGAACGGCACAATAAATCCTCGTGTTACTTACCGCATTGGTGAATGTAACACCTTCACTACCGATTAGTTTTACAGTCTGCCTCATCGGATCCTGCAGGAATTGTTAAATGTGTCTGGCTGCTTGTGTAAGGGTTTGATGACTTACCATTCCGTTCAATAATAAATCTTGATCATCAGTTAAGAATAGGATGAAATTCGGAAGTGAAGCTGCGTTACACAGAAAGAAGCAATTCACAAGTGCAAGAAGCACCAACATTTTGTGTGTATGTGTACCTTGCCCAAAAAAAAAAAATTAAACGCTTTGGTTATATTTTATTCAATAATTTTAACAATTAATTTCGAAGCTTTATTGAGACGGCACTAGCTCCATGCCCACGCATTCCTTCGCGATCGTTATGCCCAACGCAAAAAATCCAATGCTTTTAACTAACGACCTGAAATGAAGGAGAACGATGTTACAAAAAAAAAAGTTAGGTTAGATGTGGAAAGAGTGAAGAGTTAAATGGGGTTTGGAATTGCTATTTACCATTTAAATTCGTCGTAATAGATGCTTCTAAGTAAAGTGGTGACGGACCCTTGTTTGGCCATTATGAGTTATTTTAAGTTCCTCGTGTCGAAATGTCAAAATTTCTGGTCAGTGATGCCAATTGCCAATGTCCAACAATCGAAAATGCATTTCTGTATACTTGCTGCTATAAATAAATATATAAATACTTTATTCACGTTAAGAGGAACATAGCATTGAAAAAGGTAGGACTTGTGAATAGGTAATTGATATTTGAGGTGAGGCAAATTCACAAGAGTGTATAATTGGGCCTGTTCAGCCGGTGTTGGCAGCTGAGAAGTTGAGTCAGCGGTGTCGGCTGAACGATACGCTGAGTGTGCGCTGTATCTCAAGTATCTCAACTGTTGTGAAATTATCTCAGCGTAAATAAGTTCGCTGCGGATATAATTCCAGGTTATGTTTTTATCTGTAAACTGTGAACTCATCAAACTGTGTAGTTTGCTTCATTTGATTTTGTATTAACTGTTCAACTTCAAATAAAACATTAAAATTAAAGTCGTCATCCAGAATTTCGCAGAAAATAAAATTTTGATGAAAATTGTCGACCATATTTTTGAGGTTAAATCGTTGCATCTCAGCAGATCGTTCAGCGGAATCGGTAACGTTAACACACAGCATCTGAACATGTTGAGTGTTGCAAGTCAGGTGCTTACACCGGCCGAATACTAGCGCGTACTATATTTATGTTGGCTAAAATGAAATTACTAGAATTCTGAAATAACCTTAGATCATACACACAGTACTAGATTAATAGCGTTTTCGATTGATTGCACTAACGTATATATCTTCCGTCATTACTCATAATATGAGGTTAAAACAAGATACAAATACTCTAAAATGTAACTCGAGAACGCTATGAGTATGCTTGGAGTTCGTTTACAGGCAACATAGCTGGTTGGGTGAGGAGAATGTACAGTGTGATTTTTAACGATTGAGGATACTTTGAATTTGGCGTCATAATTTTTGTTATGGTGTTTTCGATTGACCGCACTAGTGTGCAGTCAGAGTAATTTCATCTCGTTTTATTGCATGAAGTTAAAACGAGATTGCAGAATGCAAAATTTGCAGGAATGCAGCTACTATCACAAGATAAATTATAAAGGTGAGTGACAGAACCGAGAGTTGCCAACTTAATAACAGTTTACTGTGGCAGTAAAGTCAAATCGTCCTCGGTACATTTGCAAGCAAAACTGGAACTTATGGCGTTTTCGATTCACTGCTCCGAGCAGCTCCAGATCAAATTGCACATGCGCATTTGCGGTGGCGTATTCGGATGGCTGTTGCTCTTTTAGGGATCAAAAATTGGCGGATTCGATTGAACTGGATTGCACGTAAAGTATCTGTGGAGCGGATCAATCACCGTTCATCGGAGCACGTTTAATCCGATCAAGTGCAATTCTGTCATAACCTGATCTGGATGGGTGTTGCACTAGAGCGGATTAGGACTGATCTCAACTGAAAACGCCATTAGAGAATTCCACAGAATCCGGGGTTTTTATTGATTAGTTTGCCAGTTTGACGAAAAGTCACTATTGGGTGACTTTTCGTTTCACTTCGATATTCGTAGCAATTGTTAACAGTTTTTCTTGATTTTCTTGTACGAAGTTCATCAATTGATGTTAATATTACATAACAGTTTACATAAAGTTTTTATTATTTATTTTAATTAAAATTTGTCCCTAGTGACATTTCCCCATTGTCAAGATTCGTTTGTAAATAATAGCTGCGTTCCTTTTGCCACAAATCTTACCTCAGATCACTTAAACGTTATTTCCGTCAACACAAACAAGTAAGTTTAAATGGATATTTCAATCTAGCAACCAATGAGAATGCTCGAGCGGCAAGATGGCAAGTCGAAATCTCAATTCAAACTCACTTGTTCATGCTAGCGGAAATGACGTTTATCTGATCTGAGGTAAGATTTGTGGTAAAAGGAAAGCACCTATTGGGTGCGTTTTTAAAGTGTACGAACAAGTGTTCGTGTACTCGAACATATAAAAAGGCGTTTTTAAATACAAATCGAACAACCTAGATAGCGTTTTAAAATTTCCCGAGTTGTTCGAACATAGTGTTCGAGTTGTATTCTCTTGCACCTACTCGGCAGGAAGTGCACGAAGTACAGTGGCGGGAATTGAATAAACATAACCTAAAAATTCTGAAGTACGTCGATCACACAACACGATGGATACTTCGCCTTCATCGTCAGAACATTATAAGAAAGTTTACATGTCATAGAAATGAACATTTAAATTCGTTACCTATTTATGTAGATACATATCTACATAAGCAACAAGAAACAAAAATTTAAGGTTATGTACATACACATAAATGACCTATTAGCGTTTTTATATTCTAGCGATCGAGCAAGTGTTTAAACAATTTGGAAATTGTTCGAACATATTTGGTTTGAACAGTAGGTGTGATTTAAAAACGCACCCATTAAGCCGCTTATCACAGTATAAGAATCTACAGTAGCGACAATCAAATATAACTGTCACATTTGCCATTTTGTTTGTTATCTACTGATTTGCAAGTTATATCGCGTGATTATTTAAATTTTTTATCAACTCTTGCCATGGAATTTGGACGGCATGTCGTAGCTTTACTGTAAAAGAGCATAAAGGAGTGCAATGACGTATTTTTCACTTAAGCTAAGACATGCCGTCCAGGTCTCATGGCAAGAGTTGATAAAAAATTTAAAAAATCACTCGGTATTACATTTGCATGTAGGTATCAAACAATATGGCGGTTTTTTGACATTGACGTTTTAGTGTCGCTACTGTCTAGTTACTTACATGTACTGTGGTTACTGTGCCCCATACTCTTCTACCTTTGATGTTGACAGGGTTTTTAACCCGTACATCTAAGTGACATCATCAGTTCAAATTTGAATTGTTTCGCCAAAAATTGACAGAGTATGTCAAGAGTTGACAAGAGTATTCTATTAATTATGACATACTGGATCTAGTAGTGTGTGGTCTAAGGCAGAGCCGAGCACGGTAGGGGAACAGTTGCACCACCCCTTATACTTCTCCGCAAGTGTTTCGCGTTTATTCCTCAAATTGAAATCGGCACGCCTAGAACCAACGACGCGAAATATTGTCGCGTAAAAGAAGGATTTATAATTATATTTATATTATGAATTTACGAATTAAAATTACGAGAATGTGTTTCGATTACTTTTATTTTAATCTAGATTATTTTAAATTATAAATTACTCCAAGTCCTTTTTCTTTAACTTATTTATTTTATCTACTTTTAAACATTAATCAACTCTTCTAAACTTTAAACTAAATTACCGAATTTAATTGGCCTAACCTTAACTTTAAACTTTAATTAAACTTTACATTACTTTTAGGTGGCTCGCGGAGAGTCCACTCGCTTGCTTGGCTTCGGTTTTACGCGCACTTGATTCACAACACTGACTAATTAATTATCTTACTAAACACTTAATACTTATAATAATAATGAGACTAACTCTGAGACTAATACTGCGACTAATACTGCTTAATACTCCTAACTAATTATTATAGTCCTCGATTCTAGCTGGGGGTCGATCTTTTATACGTCTCCTATATCTACGTCACAATTGGTTCCTTTGCTCTGGTGGCCGGGGTTCGATCCAAAGTACAAAGTTCTGAAAGACGTCAGCATCAATTGACCCTTGCCAAATTTGTTTTTCTTAAAGCGTTCTAATTGAGTCGATCTTAATTGGCACATGTAAACAACACACCTGCATTCCGCAAAGCTTGCATTTATGCGAGTATGTGTAACGCGGCTTTGATCTACTTCAATGGGTGCTGATTCCGCATAATTTTGAAATGCACACGATTGCAATAATTACGAAACGAATTAAATTTACTTATTTTCTCAGATAACGACATCGTGACAATATGTATAATGTTTCGACGAGAGGCGAATATTTTCGATTGTCGCCGATTACAGTTGTTGCTTGTGGAGGGGATGATTCACCAGGACTCTCGTGCCCAGCTAAGGAAATGCCTTGATTTAAAAAAAAATGCATTTAGGTTTGAATCTCGAAAATTTGATGTTTCATTGTTTTTTCTCATTCTCAACGGAGTATTCGAATGTAGCGGAGAACGATTATAATTAATTTGGTACTCAATTTTTTTTTTGGATCGCTTTTAATTCGCGAATTTAAACAAAGTAGGCGACGTCTGGTGGTCAATGTTGACACCATCAAAAGGGTGAATAACATTTCATGGATTGGCTTATTAAACCAGTCCGTTGAAAACATGCACCAATCAAACTTTCATATTTATCGCAACCGCAATGTTGTACACCCTTTTATCGGCCATGTTACAATTAGCAGAGACCTCTCGCGTTGACAATTAGGTCGCGAATAGGATTGTAAGGCTGCGTTTAGTTCATGGGCGACGTTGTCGATTTCGTTTAGTCCGTAGTTATTTTATGTTGTCTGACTAATCAGCTGAGTGGTCACGGTGGTCGTGATTTGAGATGCGACCATTAGGCAACCACGGTGGGTATGAGTTCCGTTTAGAAAACAGTCCGCCCGAACTCGTTAAACTTTGACGGTTCGTCTATCAACTAAACGCAGCCTAAATAGAAATGTGCGAGTTCTTGAATTTGATAAGTTTTGTTATTGAAGCGAAATTGCCAGTATTGTAGAATTCTTCTGTAATTGTTAAGTGGTCGACTATTTGCAACACTACAATCGGATTTATGTTTTGTTGGTTTATTTGACGTAACAGCAACATAATTGTAGGTTATGTAAATAAAAATTAGCGTTTGAGTTCGAAATGTCAAATGAAACTTGTAAATTGACGGATGTCAGAGTCAAGCCGATAACAACCGGAAGTTATTCCAGTTGTACCATTTAAAAATAAAATTCAGCACTGCCAACTCAAACAGTGATGCTTGATCACTTTGTAATTATTTATAAATCACTGATTATTTGAAAATCAGTCCCATTACAGATCTAACATGATGTGGTAGAATCTGAAAATGCGATAAAACACAGGAGTTTTTAGTTAAAAAAATGCATTTTGGTTTGCATCGCGAAAATTCGAGGTTCAATTATTTTTCTTTCTTCATTCTCAATGACTATTTTAGTCTGGACGTTTGGACTCTAGATTTTTTTTTAATCGCTTGAAATACATACAAGCGTAAAAAAGTGGAGTCTTTCTTACAGCGTTTTCGATTCACTTGCACCGGTTGCACTCAGTGTATTTGCATCTTCTTTTAACCTCATATAATAATACGAGATGAAGATATTCTGAGTGCGCACTAGTGCGGTCAATCGAAAACTTTGTTAATATAATAAGTTTGAAAACCAATAACTCTAAAAAAAAACATGCTATTTTTTTTAAACAATAAGTACATATGTAGTTATTTCTAACAGAGAAGACAAGTAATAAATTGTAATTACGAATTTATTAGAAACGTAAAAATTTAAACGCAAGAAAACAGAAAATTTTGATTTGTTTGGAACACAGTAAAAATTAAATTAAAAAAAGGGAAAATTATAACTTATTGTGTAGGCGTTTTTTTTTGCCAAAACTGCTAACTCTAGGCTAGAAAACAATTAGTTATTTAAGCGTGAGGAATGTTTGAGGACTATTTCCTGTTTTGATGTAAGTACCACTTATAATGCTTTGCATGTCGTGGCGTCTCCAAGAAATTGAACTTATACAGAAGGCCAAAGATCATGGAAAGTGGTTCCAGCGTGACCCACGTCTTCTTTTGCGAAGTTATTATATACGATGTATAATCTGAAAGTAAAAACAAGAATCTGTTACAATCTCGAAAGAACATTTTTTCTTGTAGGTACGTAAAGAGTGCTTTTTTTAAATCTGGCGTCGAAGTTGGCCATGAAAATTTCATTGTGAACCATCATCGTCATGACAGTTGTTAATTTGACATTTGAACTTGCAATTCCTAGGTTGTGTTCATAAACTACACCTTCGAGTGCACCCTGGGTGTGTAATCGCATCTTTCTCACTCACAAGTTTTTAGTTATTTTGCGTCTCGCTCATCAGTTTTAAGAAGTCTAGTGTTTACATGATTTCCATGACAACGAGATCACTTTTCACGTCCCACTTTTAAGTAGGGTATAGAAAATGTGTTTGTTGTTATGGAAACACACGCCTGATTTAGTACTTTATGATTCTTATGTGAGAAGCAAAATGTATAAATACATTTATGCGAGAGAGATCACAATATTACCCGAGAGTGACCCTAGAGTGTAATTTATGAACATAACCCTAGCCTTGGTTTCGAGGTTTCAACTTCAACAGTAAGATAGGACAACACAAAAATGCAATCTATTGTAATAAATGAAAAACGACAATAAGAATGAGACCTGTTGAAATAATGAAAATAGACAATAAGAAAATAAGATTTACAAGAAATAATCAAAATTGTGGTGCGTTCACAATAAGCACCTTGTCACGGCCAACTTCGACGCCAAATTAAAAAAAAAAAACACTCGTTACATAAATACGTATACAAACTCGTTTGTACGATCTTTTGCTTGGCAAGAATTTTGAAAACATTGAATACATTACAAATTCGATTGCACAATTTGGCCTGGCATCGTAAATTCAAATGCACGATGTTCTGTTTGAGATTACAAAGTTGATTGCACAGTTTTTGTTTTTGATCAGAATTTTGAAAACACTGAATACATTACAAACTCGATTGCGCGATTTTGTTTGTTCAAACTTGCAGAATTTTTTTGTTTAGCAAGAATTTTGGAAAACATAATGAGTACAAAAAGAAAGAAAGAAAGTTCAAAAAGAAATTGTAACTGCAACATTGGAAAACTGCTTTTTTTTAGAATTTTTTTTCGCGACATAAAAATACAAACAACTAACTAAAGGGATACTACTGTAAAACGACCTAATTAATTATACGAGGGTCGATCAAAACAATAAGTTCCGAGTTACCATGACAGTTCAATTTCCGATATACACATTAGTGTCAATAAAATATTTCCGACTTTTTCACTCAAGGTATCTGCACCTTGATTCAATAGTTTGATTATTACCTGTTTCCTGGTATACCCAATTCCTTCTCTATCAAATCAAAAAGTACTTTGGAATGTTTCTTATTCAATTCCACGCCCATTGCACCGATGCTCGCCAGAGTTGCCTGGCCTGCGGGTCCTGAAGTGCCTCCCCAAGAGATGTTAATGTCGCCAATAACAGCGGCCACTGTTAACTGTTAATATTTAAAAATAAATTATCTGTTGCAATTCAAAATTTTCACGATACTTGCATTCAAGGGCTTGCCTAGAGTTTCCGCGACCGCCTTCGCCAATTTTGCGGGCAAATCCGCAGGAATCTTGCTTTGAGGTATGTTGGTCTCAAGTCGAAAGTAGGGCATCTTGTACAATATTAAAAAAAAATGCGCCGTAATACTACCGAGCGTGATACTGATTGTTGGCAAACTGAGAGGACGATAAAGAAAACTACTCGTCACGACGAGTCCTTGAACCTAAAGATATCCAGTCTGGCTTATGTAATAATGTAATTGTGTGAATGGTGAGTGTCGAATAAAATTTTATCAGCATTTTTTTTAAACACGAGCACTAGACGTGATTTAAAAAAAAATTAATGAGTAATTAAAGTAAATCAAAGACTGACATGCGTATAAATATTGAAGAAATATTAAATGATGCGAATATCAACTACTGCGATTAATTATGTGTTGTACTTGACCTCATTATCGGTTTCCTTCAACATTATAAGTCAAAAAAAAAATTACAAAGGCTATGCCGCCCTAAAATGAACGATTAAATAAATAAATGTGGCGCTGAGAATCATCAGTGGCGGCCTTAGTGACGGGCGAACCCCGGAAGACCCCGCGCCACCCGCAATGTATGAAAATACACACTGTTAATTTGAAATTTGTTTAATTTAATTGAATTACTTTATTTAATTTAATATCTTTTTGCTCTTTACAATGAGAAACAAACCTTACTCATGTTCCTTACTCAAAGGGCCCCATATAAATCTCACGCCTGGGGCCCTACAACTATTACAAACATTATTCCTTACTCAAGTTTCTTACTCAAAAGGCGCTCCATAAAAATCTCACGCCCGGGGCCCCGCAACTATTAAAGGTGGCTGGCATCTCACTATGGTGACTGACTCATCTCCACCTGGCACGTAGGGGTGGTGACAATTAATAACCTTAGGGCACCCCATCCGCTACACCGGGTCCCTAAGGGGTCCGTGAACAGTACGTCGTTCACCCTCGGCTGCGCTTTTACCTTGTTAGTACGATTTCTCTTCAGGGATGGCCATTACCACACTGCTTAACGAGCATTAATATGCCCAGCAAGCTGACGTCACAAATCCTACGTCAGTATGGCCACCCCCGCCAACCTACTAGTCAGCGGTCAAGCGATGCAGCACTTGGCACGCTTTGCCGAGCCTTAACCCAGGGAAATCGCTCATTCGTACCGTACAGGAAAAACTTCAAGCTAATTCTCTACAATCATGCATTGACTACCAGTGGCGGCCGGTGCAATATACGAACGGAGTGGGCACAGGACAAGGCCGAAGCATTCAAGTTTCTCTCTTCGTGCGTAATAAACAGAGATCTCGCTTAGCAAGTATGTCGTGTGCCCCGCTGAATCGGATGGACCAGCCGCCGCTGTTGAGTACAATTAATAACTTATCTGACTTTCTGAACACACCCTGTATACGCACGCCAGGAATATAATACGCGCTTACTATACAATTAACGCGAGTTGCGAGTACAAGTGCAAGTTACAAGTTGGCCAAGTTTATGCGCGCGTATTAATTAATTATTTTCCGCACCTTTCCGTCATATTAATTAATATCGCAAATTCTTATTAATGCGCCTATCGATTACGTATCGTAAACTCGGCTGCCCCTCTTTCCAAGAGCGAACCTGTGTCGCCCGAAACTGTTTATTGGTTATACAGGGAAATCATAAATTACTTCAACCTACGTGACCAATTTCTTTTCTGGAAGTGGCAACTTCTGGAAAAATGTGAGGTTACTGTTTCAAATTAGCGTTGATTTGTCATTGACTTTCGTGACTGTAGGTGTTCTGTTGTGTTTAATAATTTTAACCAAACATTCTCAGATGGTGTTGTAAATTACGATGCCTTCGCAAATCGCAAGCATTACATTCTCGAACGATTTAACACACAGCACTTGCATTGTTACCGACAGAGTACAATGTGTTGCCTATACGGCGGAGTCATTTGTGATTTCCCTGTATTGGAGTTTGCAGCTAAGAGTTCGCCACCTGGTGTCAACTAAACAAACCCTTGTATGCTACAAAACAAATCGTGTTTTGGCGTCGATCCTGAGTGTATGATGTATCAGGATTGTGTTATATGTGACATTCACATTAAATCAACTTGTGTATTTGTATTAGTACGCCTTAAACACGTGCATTACAAAAATTCCGTGTAGCTTACAGAGGTTCAGATTTATCCGCGGTAGCGCTGCGATCTTAAAATCAAACGCCTATAATCTCAAGAGGATCCCAACGTATGTACCATTGCGATCTTAAACCGTCTGGGTGAACGTAGATAAAACTCGAAGCATATTGCAGACAAATTATAAATTTTAAACGCGTTATTTTTTTTGCTTAAAAATAAAATATCTAACATTTCTTCATTTCATTTTTGGTTAAAGAAGCTAAGATAAACCAGCGGTCCTAAAAAGTATTTTAATGAAGTTTATTTTCGTCCTGTTTTATTGCGAATTGGACGAATTCATTTTCATATTTATCGTTAGAAAAAAATTGGCGCCTTTTGGCGACATTTTGTGAACAAGTTGGCGACATTGCTTGTAAAAAGTCTGGCAACCCTGAGTTTAGTGAAAATCGTAAAAACTGTATCAGCGAAAAGTTGATAAAAAACAAAACAAAAGCCCCACACATTTTTTTTACAAAATTAATGTTTAAGATCGAGAACAGGTTTTTGTACTAAAATGTCCCAATAATTAAATTAAAAATTTACTTGTTTTAGGATTTTACAAAAAAAAAAACATTAAATAATAATAATAATAGTTTTATTCATTAAATTGGCTGATAACAAAAATAAAATAACATAAATAATTAAATTAAATAAAAGTAAAAGTAAATTAATTAAATTTAAATAGAAACAATTAGTATACCCATAACTGAATTATGAGCTTGGTGCAGGTGTTTACCGCCACTCTGTTATCTTGTTTAACATAAATTTCAAGATTCAAATTTTCGCTTATTCAAAAACATTTAATTTAAGGAATTTTAACGATAAATGAAGTTTGGTTAAGGATTTTCTCGATGCTGATGTTGGCAACACTGTCCATATCTTAAATGGGACTTTTACTTTTAGGTTGGATCGCCGATTGGCGCAGCGGTAGCCTAGCCGACTTTGCAAGTCGTGTCTCTCGGCGGCGCAGGTTCGAATCCTGCTATTAATCATGGATGTTTGTGGTGTTTAATGACTTTGACCCAGCTATAAAAATCTTCGTGAATGTCTGGAATGGCTTATATGCCGAAAGACAATAATTGCAGCATTGCAGCATTACTTTTAGGTTATGTTGGTTTCAATTTTGTACTGTTATTTTGGTTCTTTGGCTACATTCTCCACGCTTTTCCAACATTTTCTTGAATGCATTATACCTATATGTGGTTCTTTGTTTCGTAATGGATTTTCGGGTTATTTTTCAGAATTGCATTTTGCAATTGACAACTAAATCGCGACAAACGATAATTTGATTAACTACAGATTAACAAAACTTTAAATGCAATACCAATCGCTTTTGAAAGGCTGGTTTATACAACAAGAATAAGAAATAAGGACTAATGCCTAATAGATAAAGCTTAAGGAATAAGAATGTACGTGTTTATTCAACAGAATAAGAATAAGATACGTTTTAAAACTGACCAATAAAATTTAGTGTTTCTCCAAAGCACGCATGCGTGATTAGAGGTATATTTTCGTGACTAACGCGGTTCAATGCATGGTTTAAAGATTACGTCATGGATTACAGAGTCGCGAAAGCGTGTTGGTTGAAATATCTCTATGGTACTTGGAAAAAGAGGAACATAAAAAGGTCAATAGGTGACAAAATTACTGCACACGTGTGCATTTAAAACATGTAAACCAAATTACAACGATTACCAGCCGAAAATAATCGAACCATGGATGCAGAAAATGTACACAGGTCGAAAGGTTCATCCATGTGTTACAGTAACCGCGTTAAAAAATTGTAACCATGACGTCATAGTTACTCACGAAAACGTTGTTGTTTAAAACACGCCGTCTTTCATCCGTCGCGAAAATATGCCTTAGGTTTGTTAATTGTTATTGTCAATTGTCAAAATCGTGAGTTGGGTATATCGGTTATTTCGTGAAAAATAAACGTACAAAATAAGTGGTTTATATGTGTACACGTTGACACTTCTGTAAACAACACAAAACTGCACGTGTATCACGAATAAGCAATGCTTTGTACGCATGCGCGCATGACATATCGCCTAAGAATAATGCCTAAAATTTCAATGTGAACCAACTTTTGTTATCTTACGCGGTATACCTTATTCCTTATTCGGTTTATAAACGCAAACACACAGACCCGTAAGATTAACTTTTATCTTAAGCGTTACGCCTTAAACCTTATTTCTTATTCTTGTTGTATAAACCAGCCTTAAGACATATAACAATAACAAAAATCATACACGGAGTTGAATAAACGAACGCAGCTTAAAGCTGCTAGAGAGTGAGAGCGAATAAGTTTTAATACAAGTAAGAGTGAGACACAATTGTCGAAAAGTGTAAATAGAGTGAACGGAGTTGAATAAATGAACTTAGCTTTATGGTGGATTTCATAAACATTAATTAAATTTAATCATCCGTTAAAAGTAAACGTCGCTATGATTACAATCATGTGCTGAAGCTATAGGAGTTTGCAGCCAAGTGTGTGTTTATAGTGGAGCGACGAGCCGAGAGTAGAGCCAAGCGGCGAGAAGAGCGACGAAAACAAACTCCTTAACACAAATGAGAGCGTTTATACTAGCGCGACGAATAGCGAGACTGTTTGAAAATGAAACATTAAAATGTACACTAAAATTTTTTTCAGGCTGTTGCCGCAAATCGTTGTATAAATGATGAAATTCACCCATCCTCTCTGCGTTTCTGATAAATTTAATTTGTTTTTCCACAACTATTAGGAAAACAATCACATAAATACAGTATCCTAAAGCTAAGTTCACATGCATTGCGGATACGCAAAATTTTTATCGGATCGTTTCTAATTGGTTCAAAATTCAAAATGAACCAATTAGAAACGATCCGCAATAAAAATTTTGCGTATCCGCAATGCATGTGAACTTAGCTTTAGAGAGGAATTTTATAACAGAAACAGTTGCACCCTTTCCTTCGGCATCTTAATGTCGACTATGAACCTCTACTAGAAATAATCGCTTTTCTTAAAACACGCTGCTCTGCTTGCCGCTTGGCTCGCCGCTATACTATAAACACTCGCTTCTTTATTAAACGCGCCGCTCTGCTTGCCGCTTGGCTCTATTCTCGGCTCGTCGCTCCATTGTAAACATACCGTAAGCGTTCGCCACCTGGTGTCAACTAAACAAACCCTTGTATGCTATCGAGTATGCTATCTCGTGTTTTGGCGTCGATCCTGAGTGTATGATGTATCAGGATTGTGTTATGTGAAATTTACATTAAATCAACTTGTGTATTTGTATTGGTACGCACCTAAACACGTGCATTACAAAAATTCCGCAGAGCTTACAGAGGTTCAGATTTATCCGCAGTAGCGCTGCAATCTTAAAATCAATCTTAATCAAATGTTTAACTTTATTTTAATTGACTTTTATGAAACCCAGCATTAGTTATTCATTACAATAGCGAACGAAGAGTACTGTGTTATTTAAATTCTGAGATATCTACCGAAACTTTGCACAATTGTCTTCCAAAATGTATGCCTGGTCGATTGGCAGCACTGCATCTGTTAGTAACTGCGCCATATTTCTTATTTGTGTAATCGTGTGATTATGTTAGAGGAAGCTGTTACAATATCGATTAATCGATTTGATTGTTGAATTGTTAAGACGAATGTGAAGCGGAATAAATTTTTAAAGAGGTAATAGACCTCGAGGTTGGACCCGAAGTTGTTTTAAGTTGGCAGCGGTGTCAAAATTCCCGCCTTCAACTATCTTCAACGCTAATCCGCCATATTTACAAACTTAAGAAGCAAGAGTCGGTGGCCGGAATAATAAACCGCACAAAACGGCGAGAAATTACCCGAATTTTTCGTAAGTGAACCAGTAAGCCGATAAAATTAAATTCCGGAGCGCATCTCGACGCTGAGCGCGCAGCCGGAAACCTAGCGAGCGACTCAAATTGATCCAAAGCATTTTTCCGCAGCCCTCGAATTTCAAACAAAAAAAAACTTGCCGACCAAGAGTCGCTTGGGTTTCCTCTTGGCGCTTTACTAAAAGAAAAACCGATGACATCCCTATCGACAGCTATGTGAGTTTACTTGTATTATTTGTTGGTCGTTGTTGTAGGTTAGGTGTAACATTGTTAACAAGTTCTTTAAAAAACAAACATGTCTAGCAAATCGTCGAAGAAAGATGAGCAGGAGGCGGAAGAGTACACCGTGGAAAAGATCGTCGATAAACGGGTCAACACCAACGGCGTCGTTGAATACTTGCTGAAGTGGAACGGGTACGATGATAAAGACAATACGTGGGAGCCCGTCGAGAACCTTGACTGCCCCGGACTCATACAGGCGTTCGAAGCAGAACGTGCCAAGCAAGAGAAAGACTCGAGCAAAAAACGAAAGTCTGCAGGTAACTTACACCCAACTTAAAACGACTCACGCAAACTATACGAAGTCGATTTCAGGAACGCCTACGATAGATCCAAAGAAAAAGAAAACCGACGAAAAGAAACTACATGGGTTCGACAGGGGGTTAGAGCCTGAGAAAATAATCGGTGCCACAGATAGTTCCGGTAGGGCCCCAAATCCCATATACCCGAATGTAGGTCTTTTATCTTTCGGTTTGCTTTCAGGACAATTAATGTTTTTAATGAAATGGGCGGGCACGGATGAGGCGGATTTAGTTCCATCGAAGCAGGCCAACATCAAATGCCCCCAGATTGTTATAAAATTTTACGAGGAGCGCCTCACCTGGCACTCGCCGAATAACGAGGAAGATAAGAACGATAAGGCTTAAGTGCGATCATTTTTCTAAAGTAACTCGTAAGAATTATTGTTTATCTGATACCTTAAAAGAAAAAAAAAAAGAGGAAGAAGAAAACTGAGATTAATTACGTTTTCATTTCGTTTATGTAAGTTCTCGTAACTGCCGAGGCAATCAAATAAAAAAAATAAGGAGTTGTGAAAAGTTTCACATGTAAGACTTATTCTAACCTCTTAATTTTTTTAATTACAATTAAAAGTAGAGACAGTTAATTAGCGAAAAAATAAATACTGGTGTTTTTGATTTACCAAAGCAAATTACTTGTTAGGCCTGCACTAACTACGTAATTAAACTTTCTGGTTTGTTGTGTCATCATCATTAGCTCGTTTCTTCCTTCACTATTTAAGTCGCGGTATATGGAGTGTGCAAAAATGATTGAAGGTCACTCGAGTTCTTATTCTTATATGTTAAGGGCAAAGGATAGAACACGATCACTCCTGAGAATAATCAAAGATTGACCAAACATTTTAATCAAAAACCTTTGTGTAAGACGAGATTGGCCAGAAGTTCGATTTACCACAGGTGACACAGAAATGCCTTTACGATCGTTCTATGGTGTACCATAGACAAACAATCCTCTCATACCTTGACTGGGGGTTACATGATACTAAAATAGATTTAAATTTCAGCCTCTGATTGGTGTGACCACAAGAGACAGCCAACGGTTAGTCAAAGATTAAAAACTTTTTTTACTAATCAAATGCCAAATACGTACACCTGGGAATGACTAGGCAAGGCTTGAAGTGGTTTCTATTTTCTTCTTGTGATCGGCAATGTTGGTCATTCCTAAAACCGACTAAAAATGCCCAAAAATATTTCCATCTTCGACTAAGACCGACCGGTGTCGGAGTTTTGACCTTAACATATACAGAGGAATGAAAGAGTATGTGACTTTCAATTATATTAGTGCTGGTTGCTATTATACCGAATTCTTTCAATGGTGGCCTGAGAGGTGATAATAATAACTGACGATTGTCCGCAATACAAATTTCATTTTCGATTTTCTTATGAATACTGTCGTTTAAAACAAAAGTTTTGACCAAGTGACTGTGTGTTGGGCTTCGACCTTAACATGTACAGAGTAATGGGAGACTCTGTGGCCTTCAATTATTATTGTTTCTTGCTCTGTAATTATGTATTATTTATTCCAAGAAACATTTTATTTTGTGTTTGTGTGCTTCTTGATTCAAGTTGTTGAATTCGTCCAATTAATTTCAACGATGGTCTGAGGGAGAACATCCCGCCTCTTTTCCTTAATACAAATGTCATGTTTCAGTTTTCCTTTGAATATTTTCAGCCAACACTTTATAAATTTGAAACTTGTTTAGTTCCTTTGTGTGTGTATTTTGTTCTCGTGTATATTTTAAACTAAAATCGAAGTATTTTATTTATTTGGGTTTTTATTGTACATTGTCGAAAAACTATCGTTTGGGCAACTTTTACAACATCACTAAACCTGATTTTTGCTGTACGTTACAGCTCTTTCAAGGTCAATTGAGTTTTGAGAAACAGTTAACGTGGATTTGAATAGTGTTGTAAAAATTGTCTGACCGACAATAATACAAGTTTATTTAATTAAATTTTCAGTTGGATAAGAAACTGTTTATTGTCAACTATGCATTATTACTTCAGGAGGGCTGCTCTAAAATTAAAATTGCTTAATTTTGTTCTAGCATGAGCATGTTTGAGCTTGTGTATTGTTGTGCTCGATACATTAATTTTTTTTAAGTAGAATCCTAATGGGGCCAAAATATATTTAAAATTTGTGGAAGAAAATTATTCTGGTGATGTCTGATTCAATGTTGCTCATCTCAGCAACAAGAAAGAAGTATTCAGTGAAATAATAGGAACATCGTCTACTTGACTGTGTTGTTTCATTCCATCTTCTTCCAATCTTGAAGTTCATCCAATTTCGTGCCATTTTGTCACCTCTCAATCTTGTTAGAGAATATCCTTAAAGCTGGATTTACATGGAGTGTACTGTACTCCTATCGGTTAGTGCTCGGTACGTGAAGAGCAGCAGCCAATAAGAGTGCAGTACGCCTGGCGTTTTGATGCTTTCAACGCTCCATCTAAATCTAGCTTTACTTTTCAAGGTCACTAGTTTAGTATACTCTTGATCCAACTTTCTCACTGCAATATTTTGATAACCAACGTCTCCTGGACTGTGTTGTTTGGTTCCATCTTTTTCTATTTTGAAGTTCAACCACTTCGTCACCTAAAATCTTGTTGAAGGATGACCTTTGCTTTTCAAGATCACTCTTGACCACTGTAATATTTTGATGACCAACGACGTCTGCTGGACTGTGTTGTTTGGTTCCATCTTCTTCTATCTTGAAGTTCAACCACTTTTGTAGGTACTACTCCTTCACCTCACAATCTTCTTGGAGGATGTCCTTTACTTTTCAAGATCACTCTTGATCTAACTTCCTCACTGCAATATTTTGATGACCAACAACGTCTTCTACCTTGAAGTACATCTGAGTACAATTTGGGTCTGCTCATGTCACCTCACGTTTGTCCTTTGCGTTTGATCCACTGTGTCTCGTCTAATAGCAAAAGGGAAGAAGCATTCACCAAAATAAACTTCCATAATCACCAACATCGTCTGCTGGACTGTATTACGTCTCCTTCTATTTTGAAGTATATTCTAGTTCGTGCTATTCTGTCGCCCTACTATTTAAAAGTTGGGGGTTGGTTTGTTTCTTTTTGCAGCTTTTTAAGGTCCAACTGTTGGCTTGCTGACATTTTCTAAATTGTTTGTTTCATTCTAGCAACATTGCATCACATTTTCCTTGATGGGGGTAAAAGGAAGAGATAACACAACACACTACACAGATAGATACTCGTAAATTACATGATTTAAGAGGATGGTTTTTATTTCGAAGTTTGTCTCATTGGCCTAATTTCATTAGGTATTAGAATTTTTGGCAATTTCGTGGCCAGTGAAAACATCAATTCAAAAGCTCCTTTTAAAATAAGAAGGAACTTACATTTTGGAAGATTGAAAGTGGATTTATAGATTGATGTGATAGCAATAAGAGTTGTGCGAATTCTTCGTAAATTATTATGCCCATGGTTACAACACTCTGTAAATCCAGCTTCGAACAAAAAAAAATTGACTGGTTATCATAGAAGAAAAAGCCTATAATATGTTAGTTTTTAATACATTTTGTCATTGCAAAATTTTTTAAAATTTGTTTCATCTCATTTTATCCATTGTGCCAAACACTATTTAACTTTCCCAGAAAACAACAAAAAAAGAGTAGAGCAACTGTGAAGGGTGTGCCTGCCAAATAAAACATGTTTTATTTCAATTATAATCCAATCATATTAACACACTTCTCTCCTATTTTAATTAAATATTAATTATGGGCCACCCGATGCTTTCGTTTTTATTTGATTGCCTCGTGTATTTTTTTGTGTTAAACAAAAGCACCCGAGAATATTATAAGTACCGTATTTTTTTGTAACGTGAAATCCATTTTCACTTTTCACTTCCTGTTTGTATAATGGCACTCTTTGTCTCGGTTGAGTTCGAACTAAAATAGTCCTAGTTTTCCTCCGGCTGTCTTAAAAAAAAACGAGAGTTATAGTTAGGAATTTAATTTAGAAGCATTTGGCGTACATTTATTTTTATGATAATAAAGTTGTCTATATACATACAAGCTAGTATTTGGATTTCTTATAGTCCGGCTCGTCTTTACCCCCGCGCTTATGTATGATGTTCTGGATCTTCTGCCATTCTCTGTCGAGGTGGGCCTTCTCGTTTTTGTCCTTGTGTTTCCTGGAACGCCTGCCGTCTGCCATTTTAACACCGTATTGAAAAGCGGCTTTCGGCAGGGCTTCCTTCTGGTTCATGTAGTCCGAGTATTCCTCGGCCGTGTCGAAATCCCATCTCCCGATCGGGCCCTTCTTGTTGCCCAGGTCCATCTTTGAGTAGTCGACTTCGTCATCTGAATCATCGATTGCGTCATTCATCTCCTCAAGGCCGGGGTAACATTCGGCGTAGCCTTCCGGCTCTTGCGTTAACCGATTGAGAATCTGCGCTGACTTGTTAATTTTAACGGTGGGCCCAGTGAGCTTATCATCTTCTTCATCGTGCTTATCAAAGTAGGACTGGCGCTTTCGATTTTCTCGACTGTCAGATTTGTTTCGCGTCGGCATATAATCACCGATGTCACCGTAGATCGAATCGTCTTGATGTCGCGATTGCTTTTCCTCCCGCCTATAATCCGATGATTCGGCTGCGTCATAATCTCGACGGTCTGTGACTTTCTTGTTCTTCTTACCCTTGCGGTTTCCTGAAAGCACTCACATAAGCAAGTAAAACAAAACGTGATTTCTTTTACCTTGTCTTAAGTAACTTAATATTTGCGTCAGCTTGTTGATTACGATGTCATTCGTCGATAAGGTTGTCGTTGATTCGAGAGCAGGCACGTCGGCTCGCGATCGTATTAACGTAATCGGGATGTCGGTTTCGGCATCGTCGTCTAAATCAATAATGTACGCCATCCTGCCCGGTATAAACAACTCGGACTTTTCGATGTGCCTTGATTTCAATGAGCAAATCGTGTGGTAGATCGACCTCCCGATTTTCGTCTTGAATTTCATTTCGTCCTCGTCTTTCTTACTGCTTTCTTTCTTCTCCTTTTCTTCCATCGATTTACTGGCGAGTCTCTCCAGCTCTTGTTCCTGCTCGAGATCCTTCTGCTGTATTTCCGAGCGCACCTTCTGCAACAGTGCGTAATCCAGGCCTTTCACCAAGTGAGTGTGCTCCATGTCGCCGCCTAAGAACTTAGATTCTTGAATCATTTGCCTGCGTCGCTCTGCCGCATCGAATCCCGATTTTAAATCGGGGGCCACCGCGCGGTATGCTTGGGCCGTGTTCATGGGGTCGTCGATTTGGTAGTCCGGGTTGACCCCTTGCCTGCGCTCGCTCGCTCTGTCTCGATACTTTTCAGCCAGCTCGGCCATTTTTGTGTCTTCTTGTTTCTTGAGCTTGGCGTAGAAGCTTTTCTTTTTTCGACGCTCCTCGAAGCGGTCGTCCTTCGGCGGGGGCATCGTGGACGAGTTGGCCATCGCCTCCCGGATGCTGCCTGGAACTGGGGCATGTGAGGGGGTCGCCCTCGGCGTCATCAAGAGTTTACGGAAATCATCGTTGGTGAGCCTCTGCGAGCCCGGCGTTTCCGTTGGCATTTTGATGCTTTTCCTAAACTATTTTAATAATAAATAAACAAACACCAGATGAAGAACACAACCTAGATGTCACAGCGCGATGACATTTGGCGCAACATTGCTGGCAACTGTGCTGCCAAACTGCCAACCTCAAAGACTTTGTTGATTACATCGTCAAATGATTTTTAATGAAATTATTGTAGGCGTTACCTTTATATGAATGTTAAACAAGTATTTTTTAAAAATATTTCTGCTTTAAATTTTGAACTTATTAGAGTAATTGAAAAAACGTAGCTTTAGAACATAATTACAGTTTCCTTCCTGTAAACAGTTGAGCAGATAAATTTAAGTAATTTGACCGTAGGTGACAGCACGCAACTGCGGTTTTGTATATAAATTTAATTAAATCCTCCCTTTGTTTTAATTCGCGTCTTTGAACGAAAGAGTCGTCGGGCGACGGAATTATGTGGAAACTGAAAACTGGTGATAAAAATACACGTGTGTTTGACATTTGTTGGCGCAAGCTGTTAAGGAAGGGAGTCAAATCAGTGAAGCAGTGTTCTATTTACGCTTATGGCTTCGTATAAATTGTAATGTGTTCCGTACCGCAGAGTAAAAATCGCCGAAAACTTCTATCCTTACCTTTTTAATACAAAAATGGCGGAGAAGTAGTAAGAAGTGGCGATATGCGGCGCCATCTAGCGGAGATCAAAGACGCCAATAGTACCGTCACTAGATAATTACAGTATCGCAAACAGCCGCCATTTTAGTGCAAAATATTGGCGGGAAATTGAAATGCTAATGCCCCGTTTCTATAACACATCATTATACCGTGATTTTACTTTAACATGAAACATTGCTGTTCATATTACTATGGGAACTAATTCCAATTTTTAAAAATGTCGTTGCATGATCGTAGTCGTTAGGGTTTCGAATGTCATATCAAATAAAATTTGTCCGTTTTAATTTGGAACATCTATCAGGCGAAGAAAGTTGAAAATGTGAAAGTATCAGGAAGAATTACCCTTGGACAAGTCACTAATGCAATTAACAATTTTTATAATCGTTTAGGATATTGCATGGAAGTAAATGAAGACATTTTTGAAAGCTTGTTGTGGTGTTTGTTTTGAATTAAAGAATTTCTTTTTTCCGTACGTTTTAAGTTTACTTACTTACTGTTTTTACAAGTCAAAATGACACACTCGGGCGTTTTAAATCATTTTTAAAGTTTTGTGTGACAGACGTTAAATGTGATTAAACTTGACGGAAAGAAAATCACTTCATTAAGAAAGTCGGCCGTATTAGTGCAAAAACGTGTTTCTTCGTCTTACACATTAAGCATATGAGTTGCGGTATTGTATTATCTAGTGACGGTAGCCAATAGAAGTAAATGGCGTCCTCTATTTTCATTTGAAAAACGAATTTTTTCCCCGTCATTTAATTTCGTGTAATATTTTCTGGAAACTTTTCAATGCGACGTTTTCCTGCATTAATCTACATCCTTCCAAGATGATATTAATTTATAAATAATAGGTTTCCACAAATCACTTATATCTATGCTTAACGTACATAGTAGGCGACTGGATTTGTTACTCTGGTGGTTGGACTTAGCCCGCGAAATTTAAATTTCAGCTTTTTTTGTATATACACTGCTCAACAAAATTATCGCATCACCTTATCAAAATAGAATTATCTTTGTAAAGAACGGATTTAATTGTTTTTGATATAAGATCGATGTTTAATCTTGAATCTTCGTTGTTTGAAATATAAAAAAATATAGGAGGCGTTGATGGTTTGCATATAAACATAAGATAATCAGTAACAAAGCCCATTCAAGGTAATTCTTGTGTCACTAATCGATTGGTTTGCGGTGATTTTTGTGTAAGGTGCATTTAATTTTTGTCAATAATGGATCCTCGTCGTCAACAAAGACATTTAGGCACTGAAGAAGTGATTCGAATTGTTACTCTCCTCCAAGAAGGCCGTAGTCAGAGATATGTGGCTGAGGTGTGTGGAATTCAGCAATCTTCCGTATCTAGAGCAGCCAGAAGATATAGAGAGACTGGAGAATATGTACGCCGACGAGGACAAGGCCGAAAGAGACGATAGATTTATTCGAATGAGTGCTCTTCGTTAACGTTTTGTGACGGCAAGACATATTCAAAATCAGCTTTCTGAAGTACGACGAGTAAGAATAAGTGATCAAACCGTTAGAAGACGTTTGAGGGAAGTGGGATTGAGGCCTAGGAAGCCTGCTACTGGACCCCGGTTAACCAGAACACATCGAGTGTCCAGGTGAAGGTTTGCCCGTGAACACCTTAATTGGAATATTAACGACTGGAGCAACGTGCTTTTCACAGACGAGTCAAGATTTTGCCTAACGTCGTCTGATGGACGTATTAATGTGTAGCGTCGTGTGGGAGAACGATACGCTCCAGGAAACATTCTTCCAACTACAAGTTTTGGAAGTGGTTCAATAATGGTATGGGACGGAATTTCTTTGAACGCACGTACGGAGTTAGTGGTGGTGGATAAGGGTTCAATAACAGCGAACAGATATGTGGTTGACATTTTAGAACCACATGTAATGCCCTTTGCCCCATTTATTGGGGAAAACTTTGTACTAATGCGAGATAATGCCAGGCCCCACGTAGCTAGGATTTCGCTCCAGTATCTTCGTGATACCGGAATTCAAGTCATGGACTGGCCAGCTTGTAGTCCAGATCTTAACATCATCGAGCATGTATGGGATGTGATTGGAAGGCGAATCAGACAAAGAGAAGTCGCTCCTGCTTAAATTGCAGAACTTGGTAGGGCATTGATTGAAGAATGGGACAATTTTCCGCAGGAGTCAGTGAGAAACTTATTTCACAGTTTACCGAGAAGAATGCAAGCTGTTATTAATGCCAGAGGTGCTAACACGCGGTATTAGCTGTTTCTTGTTTCTTTTTCGAGTAAAAACAAAATCGCGTTAGTATAATGTTTTCTTCTTTTTGTAAACTTGTTGCTGTTTGTTGTTTATTTTTAATAAAATTACTATTTATTATTCTATTTTATATTTACAATAAAGAATCTAGCATTAGAATACGGAAGAAATAGTTGCAATATACAAATATTGAGTGATGCGATAATTTTGTTGAGCAGTGTAGAAATAATTGTTCAAACATTCATAAAAATAATCATTCGTTAACAGAAAAGTAAGTCATTTTGTCAAATAACTTGATGGTTTGTTAAAAATTATTGTCTTTGGTGAATTTTTGTGTCACGTTTTAACATTGCTAAAAGCCGCAATAGACGATCATAAATAAGATGTATGTAACTAGTTTATATGTATATTTTGAGAAAACATAAATTTGAACGTCTTTTCTTGTTGTATAAGAAATAATTTCATGAAATTTTACACGTAAAAACTCTTGAAATGCTTTCTTATTATAAAAATATACGTTTTAATTTACGATTTGTCAAAAATACATGTAAATTACCTCTATTTTATGTCACAAAAATATCAACATAACCACCACTGACAATATAGTCTTTACAATCGGTTCCTTAAATCGCACATTCGATAGCTCCTGTATAAATGTTGAGGATTCATTAGTAAGTCTTCCCTTCCACATTCCATTGCTCAAATTTTGGCTCTACAAATGTGTCTGATAAATAATAGGTCCGTTTCATTTGACCGAATTTCAAGTTCTGAATCGTTCAAATCATGCGCAGTAAGAAATTTGTATCCAATTTTATACACTGCTCATGCTCGGTACGATTTTGAACGGTTCAGAACTCGAAATCCTGACGAATGGAACGAACCTAATATGTTTTTAAATTCAAATACTGCGAACCACTAACCTTTCAATATCTTTAGGAAACCTAAAAAAACTAGTTCTACAATTTAGTTGATCGTTTTAAGAATCTTTTGCAGCGCAAACGTGACCGCCTTTACGTTTCTGATCACTCATAATCTACCTAACTTGTCGAGCTCCAGAAATTAAATTAAAGTAACGTCAAATTATTTGTTTTGAGGTTTTGACACTAGCCCCGGAAAATGGCCGTTCCTAAGCGCGGACTTTTATTTTACGTACGTGAGATGCACTTCTGATTGTTTAGTATTCTGTGCTTCGGGTCTGCTGAATAAGCCCAATATTTCAATTAAGACTTTTTATGAAAGCCTATTGGCAAGCCTACTTAGCAGATCAACTCAGTGTTGCCAAGTGTCATGAAATTTTATCATCTCTTCGAAATTTTTAGGTTTGTTCCTGTTACAGTTCCAACCGGTTGCCAACTGTCAGGAACATGCGCAGATGTAAATTAGCGTTCCAGCAGGAAAAAGTTCGGTAAATTGACTGATGGTTTGATGTTCTAGTAGCTATCATAACTTTTTTTTGTAAACGGATTTTTCACAAAGTCATCTGATAGACATACGCATAAGCCGGCAAACGTGATTAGATATGAGGAATGGTATGAGTCAGTGGTGTATGATTTACTGAACGCTCATTACACACGTGCGTATGCGTATGTGTCTGGGGATTATTTTAAAATTACAAGCCATCGAAATCGTGTCAGAAATTCAGAATCGATAGTAGTCAATTGTTTCAAAAGACGCTACAAAACATGGCGATTGTTGGTATTCGCGGAATTCAATTGTTTTGGATTGAAGCAAATTTTTCTTTCGAATTCCAACTTTCAGTTGCTTTAATATTTAAGTATTCTACTTAATCACTTGCCGTTCGTCTGTTATTTCTTGCTGTTCGTCTTTTGTTTTTTTTTTTGCGTGATTTTCGTCGTTCGTTTCTTTTTTATTTTACTTTTGTCACAAATTTGTTTTGATTTTGTAAAAGAAAATCGTTGTCAATTTATTCGAATGATTTTCTTTTCTGAATTTTTCGTCATTTTGATTTACCATATGATTTTTCGGTGAATTTTTCGATTTTCTGTTTAAAAAAAGGTTATAAACAAATACTCGCCGTTCGTCTTTTGTTTCTTGAAAAATTCATTTACAATCATCGCCACTTGTTTTTTATTTATTTTTTTATTCAGGAGACGCGGTTATCATTCTAGTATTCGCCGAATTCAATTGTTTTGGAATTTGATTTGTGTTTCACTTTTTCGGTTGTTTCCAGATTCAATTATTCTTTTTTATATTTTTAACTGAAAGCAACTTACTGTCGGTGGTGGTCATTTGTTTCAGAAGGCGCAGCAAGTTTTTAAGCTTCACCTAAATATTAATTTTGCGGAACAAAACAAAAGAAATTCGATGGGAATACGCGAAAATGGTCGCCTTAACATAAATAACATAAAACGACATCTCTTGCCATAAACTGATAGTTTCTGATGCGAAGATATAGCTAAAGTTTTTAGGCTTCTCCTAAACACTAATTTTACAGAACAAAACAAAAGAAAGTCGACTGGAAGACGCGAAAACAGACGCATGAACTTAAATCGTGACATCTCTGATAGATTTTGTAAAATCGTTCGCTACAGCGCCATCTCTTGCCAAAAACCAGTAGTTTCTGAAACGGAGATATAGTTAAGATTTTTAGGCTTCTTCTAAATATTGATTTTTCCAAACAAAACAAAAGAAAGTCTGATACGGAAATTGATACGGAAATACAGTCAAGCTTTTTAGACTTCTTTCTAAACATTAATCTTGCAGAAAAAAAAAACAAAAGAAACTCGACGAGAAAATGCGAAAACCGTTGTCTTAACGTAAAGCGAGAAACCTCTATCTTCCGGAGCGTCATCTCTTGCTCAAAACTGGTCGCTCCTGACACGGAAATATACCTGAGGATCCACAGGCTTCTCCTAAATTCATTTTGTGAAACAAAACAAAAGAAAGTCGATGGGAAAATACGGAAATCCTTGGCTTGACCTGAATGTGATCGATTTTGTAAAATTGTCTTCTAGAGCGCCATCTCTTGCTCAAAACTGGTAGTTTCTGACATGCAAGTGTACCTAAGGTTCCACAGGGTTCTCCTAAATTCATTTTGCAGAACAAAACGGAAGAAATCGACGACAAAATACGAAAGTCTTTGCCTTGACCTAAATTGTGTCCATTTAAAAATAATTGCACACTAGTTTCCAAATTGAAAATGTCTGAAACCAGTTTGACTTGATTCGTACAACCCGAGGGATTGATTGACATCTGTCAAATCTTTTTAAATCTCGTGGTTACTTATGATGAAATAGCTATTTATGTTGTCGGATGAATGTTTTCTTAATCAAACTGTATCAAAAGTCAATTTCACTGATTAGAGAAAAGAGGGACCTCAAAGAAACTCGTTCCAAACTCGCCACTTTTAAAAGTGGAACAATTGGCAACCCTAGTTGACTTATCAGTTGTCAACAATGATAAAATTGATAACTGTTTTTTGCTACACTTTCCTTGCTTCGTTAAAGTAAAAAGAAAAACATTTCCAATTGTACATAACTTCTAACATTTAGGACATGGATCTTTTTAAAGACATTGTAATTCAGAAATTTTTTATTTTATAAAAGTGGGGAGGGGGGGTTTGATTTTTAAACATTTGCGACGTCTTTTATAAATGAACGCAGCACAGCAACGTCAGTGAAGACAGCGGGGAAATTTGGCCGCCCACATCCAGCTCCCCACGAGAAAATTCCGACCAAAATGCCACCTTCCACAACGAGCGGAGTGCCAGAATCACCCTGAAAACAAAACATAAAAAGAAATGTAAACAGCAGAAATTTTTAAATTCTAAATTATCAAATTAAAATAAGAATCGTCTTTGCCCCCCATTTTCACAAAAGAATTTCAAACTTTATAATGTTTTAACGTAGAACTTTCTCAGGCAATAACGGACGCGAGGAAGTGGCTCAGTCTAAACACAGGACCCCCTACAGCACAAAATACAGATTTGAGTCGGACCAGACTTTCCGAATACGAGGAGGTGTTGTGTTATAGGTTACGCTGGCGTTTATTGTTGATGTTTCACTTGAGAAACTGCCACTGGCTGCCGTAAATACCGATAATTCCCCGGAGATAAGCTCCGCATTTACCGATTACTCTAATTTGACACTTTCCTGGAGAGTAGGCAACTTAAATCATTCCCACGGCATATTTGGACAAACCGCTAGGGGAAAACGCTAAAGAGGGCAGCACGTCTCGAGGGGGGCGTGGCATCTTCCTTTTTGAGTGTAAACAATAAGCCGCCGCGATTTCAAAAGATTAATTGATTTTCGTCGAACCCTTTTTTAGTGAATAGTCCATTTTCATAATTTTCGATTTTTTTTCTATGAAATTCTTACTTGACAGGGCCCCCTGCTTCCGTCGGGGATTCCTGCGCATAGCATTCGGGGCGTAATAGCATCGCTCCCGTATTCCACATACGCCGCTCTGCACTCGCCCCAATCAACAATTGGCAAATCCACGGCTCGCAAGTCCGGGGAAAATTCAACACCAACGCCAACTGAAGCTATCCCCCAACCACTGACGATCGAATTTGTGCCTGCAGGAAATTTCTGCTCGAGATTTGGAAGAGTCACGGCGGACACTCCAAGTCCTGAGCCTAGGCCGACGGCAAGTTTCAAGATGGCAATGTCAAAATCGTAAGTGACACTGTCGTACTGAGGATGCACGTGTCCTTCCACAACCGGCACGAGTATTCCACCGGAGGCGTGAAGGGAAGATCCCACGCGAACGCTCAAGAGAAGCGCGAAGTCACTGTGGAAGAAAAAGAGGACCTATGAGATTAATAAACAAAAGCGAAACGCCTCTCTTCACCTTTCAACGCAACGTGCACCGGTGAGGATGAAAAAAGGGGCAATGTTAACTCCACCGCACATGTGACTCCCGAAGTACTGCACCGAAACTTGGTGCGGAAAGTCCCCTATATCTACAGCGTGTCCTCCTATAATTTTCCCAATTTCTCGTTGTAGTGTACCTGTTAAATAAAATTAGTGCTTTGCCTGTGTTTTAAACTCGTGGATTCGTACCGTTGGTTAGTATAAAAACAACAAGAAATTGAATTGCCCTCTTCATTCTGATGAAACGAAATAATTTCGCCTGTTGCGGTTTCAGATGTCAGACTCAAAAGTGATGTGATTTTTATCTTACTGGCGAAGTAAATTATCGATAACGTGTTCGTTATCAGAGTTTCGTTACATATCGCGTCATCTGTTCTTCTAATGGAACTTGGACCACTTATTTACCTTAACTAATCAATCGCACAATCAGCGATTTGAGAGAGTAACCTTTACTTTTAGTGTATTTTGGACGCAGAAAGAATTTGACCAATAGTAAGCTCGCTGGTACAAGCAAACGCCTTAATCACCAAGAGCTCTTAAATATTGTAACTAGGATAAGAGAACCAGCAAAGGTGTACAGCTGAGAATCAGTCAAGCGTAACATAAACATAAAACGATAACATAAACATAAGAATGACTCCTTCGCAATTATGTAACGTATGACTCACCCGCGTTGCAGAAGACATAAGACCACCTGCGCAGCGGGTGAGTCATACGTTACATAATTGCGAAGGAGTCATTCTTATGTTTATGTTATCGTTTTATGTTTATGTTACGCTTGACTGATTCTCAGCTGTACACCTTTGCTGGTTCTCTTATCCTAGTTACAATATATTGGTCAGGGCGTGGCTTTAGGTTTAAATCTACACGCCCATTAACCAATAGTATGTAATATATAGCTTTCCCTCCATTCCTTTAGTACCTTCTTTATACTTACTTTCTTATTTTAAGTTCATTGTTCAAGGCGTGGCTTCAAGATTACATGTACTGTCACAAAATAAACTTTAAACTTACCTCGACCGGATGTCAAGTTTGCGCTGCATCTTTCACCAGCTTTCCCCTCGGCTAGCAACAGTGAGAAGGGGGTGGGTATTTAAAGATGTTATGCATTAAGGGCGCCAGGTCGGACAATAAACCCAGCTGTTCATAATGACCACGACGGCGTCCCCAAACCGTCTTGGTTGTGCAGAAGGTCCAAACAAAACAAGCGCTTTGGCTTAACTCACTAGTACGTGAAGGTGGGTAACACAAACACATAAGTAAAATTGATTAAAGTTTAATTAATTAACAAATTAACGGAAATGCAAAGTGATAAATTACACCAAGTTACTTATTCAAGAAAAAAATTTAATCCGATACGATAAATAGACAATAACTGGCTTTGTTTACATTAACGTGCTATATTGTGACAAGATGCAAGTAAATTCATGCATTGGATTTATTTAGCAAACTTAAGATAAGAGAAAATGCACCTCGCCAACGTAAACAACGGAACCTTGACACCTGCAGGTGGAAAACCTTGAACACGTTGGAACGGATTAAAATCATCTCGTAATCTGTCGTACCTTTCCGGTTTCGTTAGAATTCGGAATTGCTCGAGTTGCACTTCCTATAAAAACCCCTCGATCTGCATAAAGAGATAAGATATAATCAGCTGTCAGTACAGCGTGTAACTTCTTGTACTTTGATTTGTGTTGTGAATTAAGGATGTGAATATTTTAATTATATTTGTATAATTAATGTTTGTCTAGTCATATTTCTAATATAATATTTAAGCTATGCCCCTTGTTTCGATTTATACCGTAACATTTTCACGTGCTAGATGCAAGAATGCATAATAGCCGAAATTCGCTTTTCGATAAGGCATGCATAAACCGGTAAAAAATTTGAAGTTCGAGAAAATACTAATAAATAATTCACGAAATTACTGACAGTGCCCGGTTGAGGTCGTCTATCAATCTTGAGCGAAGGCGTGTAGTTGGTAGTCACCACGCTACCTGTTGGCTGTCTCGAACGCCGGTGAGCTGGATCAAACCAGTTTTGCAGGGCGGATCTACTTTTCGTTAGGGGCTCATAAAATGCCTGAACTGAGTCCTTCGAAGGCTCGGAGTAGCGCAAGACGCTCGTATATGCGACTCGAATTGAGTCAAAACTCGAAACGGAAACTACAACTCGAACTAAAACTAGAAGCATAAAGAGAAAGAAATAAGGTCCGTTAGCGTCGAAAATGGCGTCAGACAATTCGCTTAATGTTACCTGGGTTTTGAAATTATCCCAAGCTTGGGATGGAGTTAAAAATATCCCAAAACTCGTTCGGTGGTCTTAGAATTTTATTCCGGCTGTTCTTTCTTTTAAGCAAGAACTCAAGCGCACAGACACGTTACCACCAAAGTTGACCGATAAATGAAGCGATAGCGCGAAGCGGAGTCTGAGGATGCTGAGGACACGTGCACGACGTAAGCATTCGCCAATGACTGAGAAGGTCACGATCACATGGTGATCAACAACAAATGAAAATAACCTCACGCGATATTGTACAACGATCGATAATTTCTGCCTTGACTCGAGACTGGACAAGCGATGCTCTGTTGCCACTTCGCCGTAACGGGATTTTGAAACGAAACAGTACACGCCCATTAACCAATACGATCTGTTTGGTCCAACGGTCGCTGCACGGTTACGCTATCGTACGGAAGTTCCGAACGTGATCTTTACGACCTTCATCGTTTCACTTTGGACGTACCTTGCCGTTTCGCTGGTGGAAAACACCTACAGCTTCGCGATAGTGTTGGGCGAGCCCACTATCTTCCCCCCAGGACGCTGACGTCGGACCGGAGTCGACGAGCTCAGAAGGTTCACGGTATTGTACCTCTTAGTTTCTCATCGGAGTTTTTTCGTTTGGTCTCGCACCTTCTGTGCGATTAATTACGTGTTGTGATAATTGTTTTACTTGCGCGGTCGTCGCGCGTACGTTGGCGATCGATTTTGCTACAATAATTCCGGGTTTTCCGGCCTTTAACATTTCATTTTGTTATTGCAGTTTTACTTTTATTGTACGAGACTGCTTTTCAGTCATTTTGTGAACGAACGTGTGGGATCCCTAGCTGACGGAAATTCTATTTGCGCGTTAAGCGTGGATGTTAATATATTATATATTTTTGTTGTTGTTTAATTTTAAGGAAGAAAAGTGTGTCGCGGCGTTACGCCTTTTATGATATTTTTGTCGCAGTGATCTTTCAATTATTATACTTATATACATATATTATACGTATATTATTACTTCCATTAAAGTTTATTTAAATTGGCGGACATATTTTTTTTTACTTATTTTTGGATTTCTCTCTTTGCGTACCGTATTTAATTGGGGATTACCCCTCCACCCCTCGAAACTGATTACGGAACCACTCAACCGACTGCTAAGGGGGAATTTCTCTCCTGTTGGGGAGATTCCTTTGGTTGTAAGTTGTTGCGATCGTCAACAGGTGGCGCCCTTTTAGATCTACAGTTACCTGTGCGAAACTGTCTGCCCACGTCCTTCTCCACTGACTCGGGATTTTGGTCGCAGCATCAGCCCCTTCGGGTGATCCAGGTAGGTTCGTTTGTATCCGTTTTGACATTTCTTGTTTTATTCGCTATCAGGTAACCTGACGTACACACTCGACCGTGGGACTAGTTTGCGTTTAGTTCTATTTTTGCTTCGTGTTTTGGTTTTGAAAAATTTTGTGCAAATCATCAGCTGTTTCAGGCCTAGCTGGGCCGCCTTGCATGGGATGACTTATTATGTAGCGAACTGGCTTTAATTTGTAAATCCTACTGCAATGTCAGGTCAAAAAGCGATCGAAAGATGTCGCTACTTAAAATGTTTTGGTTTTGGTTTTTGGTTCATTTGGTAAGAGTGTGCGCGACAGACGTTGCTTTAGAATGGTCCAGTTATGACGTCAGAATTATTTAAACACGCCCCCCGCCTCCACCCAACCAATAGCAAGCTTTCCGTTATATTGGGTTCTTATTTAAATTCATTTGACTTATGACGTCGGGATTATGTAGTAACTAATGGCGTACTCGCGTAAACATCCCGACGTACTCTTCTATGTTTTAGGGGATGGGTTTGGCACTTACAACGCTTACAATTTTAAACCTTGGTTTATTGAGTATATCAAAAAACTATACATTATTCATATTTACAAATCTGATTAACGTAAGTTGTTCCATTTTTTTATTCAATACACAGCATCTCAACAAAGTACGTACATACTAAACAAAAGAATTACTTGATCGATCCCGATCCGGGTCAATCGTATACGCAATTGTTAAGTGGCCCCACTCAAAACAAGTATGTATATGTACATATTAACATGAACGTTTTTTGTTTTCACAGTTCCGCTGCACTTCTCTTCGTGTTACAAAAGTAAACGAGTCTTAGAGCTAACGCGAAGCTAAATCGCTATCGTAAAGATAAGAGGAGAGAAAGAGAGAAATTCACGTTAATACTTCTACTGTAATCACAGTGTCGTTTTCTTTTCTTAGCCTACTAGGGGGTATATATTAAATAAGTCAGAACATCAAACGAACTCTTTCTTGATTTATGTATTTAGCTACTTATACCGGCGCTAAACTTGACAGGTACCGAGCCCAGGCGTTCTAAAACAAATTGCATCCATAACTACATACTATGTATTATTTTTCAATCCTTAAGAATTAAGCGATGCGTAAAAAAATAATTGAAGAAAAACTGACGCGACTCACTCACTCATTACATATTAGGTTATGGGCCCAGTGTGCTTCCATTGCATTAATGTCGGAAGTCGTGTTGTTTTGACTTACTTGCGTACACCCCAGTGCAAGAAAACCCTAATTATTTAATTTTTTTTAACAATACTGCTTACTTTAGGTAATAAGTGTACATCATACAGTCAAATGAATTACTCAATATATTTTTTCTTTCATTGTAAACTTACTCTACAGGTCGTTCCGCTTTATGCGTAAAGTGCGTATATCTTGCTCGTTTAGTGGACAGATATATAAAATAGGATGCCATTTGATGAATTAAAATTTGATCTCTCATTTATACATTGTTCCCTTAAAGAGTTTATTGCTTAGAAAATGACGAAACTAGCAACTGTAATCGTTTAATTTAAATCATTGACCGACAAACAATTCCTTAGTTTTGTTCAGTTTTTTTTTATTAAGTGTACAAAACATTCGAAAATAGAACACGATAACGGAACGAAAAAATAATTTTTATTAAGAAAATAAAAAACGTAACCACCCTGTATCGCCAAAATATGAGGTTTTCCCTCGGAATAGACTATGAACGAATTTAAGCTTACATATTTGCGTACTGCATCTATTTTGTGTATTTTTAACAAATAATAGAGTTGCAATTCCTTACGAGAGTTGAGAGTTAAGAGGCGGATCTACGCTCATAGTCTTTTTTCAACTGAATAAATTCTTTTGCAATTTTCTCCTCAATCACTCGGTATATACCTACCCTATATACACACGTATGTACAAAGAATAAAATATTACTTCTTTTTGCATACAAAAAATTGTTCCTCACGTGTATTACTTAATACTGAGAATCGTAGTAGCCTTGGCATAAACCCCTTAATACTATATCAAATCACACTTTTCTTTGTATGATCGGTTCACACTGTTCTCTTACGCAGTGTCCGGAAAGTGGTGGACCATAAACGGCGTCGTGGACCTCTCCTTCGCGTTCCTCTTCTTCAATCTGTGCTGTTTACCGACCGACACGTGTTTAGACTTGTTGCAGGAGAGGCGGTCCCAGGTTGAGGTTTGTGGTGGCGGAAGGTTCAAAGATTTACGACAACATCCTTGGTCCTGAAACTGAAAATAGCAGTCATATACATAGTTAAGGGCCCAGGCCTGTGCTTACAGGAATATCCGATGTAGAATCGTACGCCCTCGCCTTGTAGCTGAGTTCATTTTTTAGATGCCACTCGTGGAGGTATATGTGTGTGTTTAGAGGTGACTCTCTTCGGGGTATCCGCAAAATTGTCTGCCACCTACAACAAAGAAAAGGAAATAGCATGGAAGTAACCGGACTACAAGAAGAAGAAAGAAGAAAGAGATGAATGAAGCTGTCATGGAAGATTTGAGAGGAAAAGGGAAAGGCCAAAGTGAAAGTCAGGAAGATAAAATAATAAAGCTTGTTACAGCCAAAATTCATCGTCATTTTATAGCGAGCTGGCAACGTCTCCTGTATCTATATGTTGCCTGAACATCTGACAACACTGTTACCCGTGTCGGAAATGCCTATTTGAAATTTCGCTTTCGTACTGGTTCTATTCACAACTCTTGACGTCATATTCATGCCATTGGTTTCCGCTTATGACGTAATAACATGTCGGCGTTCTTCCGCTTTACGTTAGCGTCCAGTTCAGTGTTGAATCTGGTCTCGTGATGTAAAATTGCGTGCTCCGTGTTAACGAAATTCTTGCTCTCAAAGTGAGAAGAATTTAACAACGGCCCTGCCGGAATAGTATTCACACCACCGAGCTAGTTTTGGGGTATTTTCAGCCCCGTTCCCAGCTTCGGATTCCCACAAATCTCAGGTAAATGATTGAGCAAGTGTCTAACGGTTTTCCTTTCTCTTTCTCTTCAGACTTTCAGTACAGGCTTTCAGTTCGAGCTTTCAATTTTCAGTTTGCGGACAAGCCGAAGTGCTATTTCGATTTATCGTATCGAGCCAAATTCGTCTCCACTGCGAAGAAATCAATACCGGCGTTCCTGCGACGCATCTTGCGAATCCGCTTTGAACCGGATCACCGGTATTAGAAACAACCCACAGGTGGCGTCGTGAGTGCCGTTAGTTATCTCTCTTTCGTGAACAATTATTGCATGCCTTACTGGAGAGCGAATTTTCGACTGAATGCAGTTGGTATATTTTAAAAGAGTAGTTTTCGTTGTCATTAAGTAAATAAATTACCAACCGTAATTTGTTCGCATTTTACCTATGTTTGAATCTTGATTATTGTAAACAGGCACCTGTATCACCTGGTCTGTGTGATAACCTGCATTCGCTTGAATTTTTGAGTTTTAATTAAGCTTAAATTTGTTAACTTTAAGTGCGTGTTTGCGTTACCCTCCCTTCATGTACCAGTGAGTCAAGTGTAGCTTCTATTTTGTTTTGACTTTTGCCCAATTCAGTCACTTCGGGGATACTGACAGGATTGTTCGCCTATCGGCTTTGGTCTTCTGTCCTGGCGCCCTTGAGAGTTTTAACATCATATCGACCCATTCCCTTCTTGCTGTTGCTAGCCGAGGGAATAGCTGATAGTTTATTCAGCGCAGAATTTGTCACCCAGTCAAGGTAAGGTTGAGGCTGTCAATTTAAAGTAAATTTGGTGACAAGCTAAGGCCTATTCAAAGCTATACCGTGGCTATACCTGTACAAGACAAGGCATTTGGAAAGAATGTCGAGTCACGGGATCGTAAAGGAAAAAGCTTGAGAGGAACAGGGCTACCAAAAGAAGAAAGAAAGTCCTAGAAAGAAGCTCTTCTGGAAGATTTGAGAGGAAAAAGGAAAGGTCAAAGCGAAAGTCAGGAAGATATGGAAAGAAATAATAAAGCTAAGGGCCTAAATGGCTTATACGTAGATACATACAAGATAAGGCACTTGGAAAGAAAGTCGAGTGACGGGACCGTAAAGGAAGACGCTTGCAAAGAACTGGACTACCAGAAGGAAAACAGAAGACCTAGAGAGAGAAGAATGAAGCTGTTCTGGAAGGTTTGAGAGGAAAAGGGAAAGGTCAAAGCGAAAGTCAGGGAGACCTGAAAATAAATAATAAAGCTAAGGACCTAAATGGCCTATACGAAGCTATACCTATACAAGATAAGGCACTGAAGAAATGTCGAGTGACAGGATCTTAAAGGAAAAAGCTTGAAAGGAACTGGACTATCAGAAGAAGAAAGGAAGACCTAGAAAGAGACGAATGAGGCTCTTCTGGAAGATTTGAGAGGGAAAGGGAAAGGTCAAAGCGAAAGTCAGGAAGATACGGAAAGAAATAATAAAGCTAAGGGCCTATACGAAGCTATATACAAGATAAGGCACTTGGAAGAAATGTCGAGTAACAGGACCGCAAAGGAAAAAGCTTGAAAGGAACAGGACTAACAGAAGACGAAAGGAAGACCTAGAAAGAGATGAAAGAAGCTCTTCTGGGAGATTTGAGAGGAAAAGGGAAAGGTCAAGGCGAAAATCAGGAAGATATGGAAAGAATAAAGCTAAGGATCTGAACGGCCTATATGAAGCTATATACAAGATACTCGGGCCCGATTTTAGAATCGTCATTCTTAGAATAACGTGACGTAGGTGTGACGTAGATATGGAGGAACATTAAAGGATATTCAGCGAACAGTTGTTTCGTCCTTATTCCACGATTGCAAAATTGGGCCTCAGTGTCTTGCAATGTCTAAGTAAGGCACTTGGAAAGAATGTCGAGTGAGAGGAGCGTAAAGGAAATAGCTTGGAAGGAATAGGACTACAAGAAGACCTTGAAAGAGATGAATGGAGTTCTGGAGGATTTGAGGGGGAAAAGGAATACCACTGAAAGCACAAAGGGAGAAATAGGAAGACGTGGAAAGAAGTAATAAGGAAGGAAGAAAGACAGAGAACCAGATTGTAAGAAGAAGAAAGGAAGACCTAAGGAGAGGGTGGGGGAGAAGTTGTTTTAGAGGATTTGAAGGGAAAGGAGTTATGAAACTGGAAGGACAAAGCGAGAGATGGTATAATGCTTACCTTGTCATTAGTTGAAACAATCTGGAATAATCTCCGACTTTCCTTAGTATCCTAGAGACACCCATCATCGCCACCGCATCCGATGGTATCACGGCCAAAGTCTGCCAATAATACTTTAAAGCCGCAATCCTATTTCCTGTAAGGCAAGATAAGTTTGGAAGTTAGTATCACCGCGACGCGACGTCTGCAGACCTCACCTTTATCTAACAGCCAATGGCCGTACACGGTTAAGTAGGTGGGATCGGAAGGATTTAACTGAGTTATACGCCGCAGTAACGATCCGACCCTGCGATCGTTTGGCCCATATAAACGGGCCAGTTCTATGTACGCCGGGGTGAAGGTCGGCTCCAGCAAAATGCACCTCTTCAGCATGCGCTCCGAGTCCAACGAGCGGTTGGTTTTCCTGGGAACCACCGGTTAATGAAGTGTTAATGAAGTATTAAGCCTCACCTGTATAATTGGCCCAAATTATAATGGGCGTTCACGTGATCGGCGGAGTACCGAATCGCCAGCAGGAAGTGGTACTCCGCCTCCGCCTGGTCGGAGATCAACGTGCCCAAATTGTTATGGGCGCTGGCGTAAGAGGGCCACAACCTAAAACGAATTCTATTAAGTTAAATAAACACCATCTCGCGAGATGTGCACGTACTTTAAAGCGGTGTGGTAATAGGATTTCGCTAATTCGGGTTTCGCCGAGTCCCGCAGAAAATTCCCGAAGTTGTAATGCATTTTGGCGTTGTGAGGCAGCGTCATTAGCCCGGCTCTGCTAAACCAAATAGTTTTAATGAGTCTCTTGTAAGTTATTGAAACGCTTAACACAAAAGGTCGTTTAAGATAAGTGAATCCCATTTACTTTTCATGTTATGTTATGTTTATGCTCATAAATGCAAGAGAGCGCGGTCTTCAACTCGAATGCACGTTACGCTTACCAAAACATTGCCTGAACATTTGGTGGAGGCGACGTGCATGTGACACGAGAAATTACAGAAGCGATGCACTATTTAAGTTGCGAGAGCAATGAAGTGCAACTCCGGAAAAGGTCGGAGTTTGATGGTTACCGAAAGTTTGGCTTAAATAATTCAAGAAACAGTTGAATTGCACTCCGTCTGTGCTGATCGATTACTTTTCTCACTCTCCGCTCCGCTAGCGAAGTTAGACTGCAACACAGCCCAGACATTCATTACATAGCGTTTGCAAATTCAAAAGGTGTTACGAAAGAATTGACTTAACAGTGCTAATCGTGGCACGCTAATGCGAATCACTTCTTCGCCGTGCTCGCCTGGTGTCTCACTAATGATGGACGTCACTTCGAAAATTTCTAACTATTGTAAACGTCTATTTGAGCTTACAAATGTTATTAATAAATACGAAATTACCTTAATAATGATTCGCGTGATCTCCAGTCTTTGTTTCTTATGGCGATCCGGAAGCAGTTTGTGGTTAGTACCAGAAATACCAAGCAGAGGATCGTCTGTTTGTTGTGGGTGTAAGTGTTCCACATCAGCTGCGTTCCGTAAACGGATAGCAGAATGCATCCGGTACTGAAAATAGCAAATTTCGATTTTATTTTCGTGATGTTATACAGGGTGTCGAGGACTCGTGCAATAATTTCACACACCTTGGTATATACAGAACTCTTTCTGCTACCACGAAGCCAACGGTGACAATTAAATTAGTCGCCGGCAAGAAGGGAAGTATAAGTAAAAGTGATCCGAGTACCAAAGGGGCATGGCGTTGACACTGCAACAAAAAAAGATTCACAGAAGGGTTACAGTCACAATTAATACTTAAAAATTGTTTAGCTTCCACTCGAAGCAAATTAAAGTTTTAAGAGGCGAAGTTTCTAAGAAAGTTATGGCGCCGTATGACTTTACGCTAAATAAACCGAAGTCGTTGTGGTTCTCCTTTATTTCCGCCAGGTGCACCGTTCGGCCATAACGATTACCCGCTTAATTCCGTTTAAACAGTCGCAAC
Source organism: Dorcus parallelipipedus (assembly GCA_958336345.1). Classification (NCBI taxonomy): domain Eukaryota; kingdom Metazoa; phylum Arthropoda; class Insecta; order Coleoptera; family Lucanidae; genus Dorcus; species Dorcus parallelipipedus. Next base: position 38,538,418 of record OY284480.1, read on the forward strand.
GAAGCGCGTCCGCAGAGACGCAGTCCAATATAATTTATACGGAACGCTCCGCAGCATGCAATTACTGGGAAACTAGATTAATTCGGCTTCTCGTATGTCGCAGACGTAACTACCTGATTAAAATACTGCCAAATGCTTAGCCGTTTCTGGTTGATGCTTCGTCTAACGATTATTTCTCGGGGGAGTTTAGAGTTGCACGTCGTATTAAAAATATAAGATAAAATATTGCACCACTCTAGAATATTCAAGTCTGCGTAGGAAACATTAATAATCTACATCCGTCTCCATTTATAATCTACGTTCACAGAACCCATGCATAATCTACACTAATAGTTCGCAGTTATAGTTTACTCTCATAGTCTTAGTCTACGTTCTACACTTGTAGTGTATGTACAATGTAGGTACATTAATAGTCTATCCTTCCAATATGTTGTTGCAATCAACACTTTCTTAATCTGTATATAAATATAGTCTAACTACATTAATAATCTAAATAGTACATCAATAGTCTACATTGTCATTTCATATTCATATTTATTTGTAGTTCACATTCATAATCTACGTCCACAGGTTATATTTACGTTGTACATTGATGGTCCACGATAATCTACATTAATAGCCTACTCATAGTCTTGCATTCGCTTGCATTCCACATTCAGAATGTACGAAGTGCGTATTCACTGCGTACTTCGTAGTCTACATTCGTAGCATTCGTTTACAGTCTGCATTCACAGTGTACATTAAGTAGTCACAGCTACGAAGTAGTACACATCAACTATCTACATTCATAATATAGATTGACGGTTTACGTTCATAGTTCACAACAGAATATGTCACATGCTCACACATGGTCTATATTCACAGTCCATATTTAGTCTGTTGACAGTGTACATTCACTTGTACTCCACATTCAGAATGTATGAAATTCGTATTCACTGCGTACTTTGTTGTCTACATTCGTAGTATTCGTTTACAGACTACATTCACAGTGTACATTAAGTAGTCACAGCCATGAAGTATATAATTGTAGTACACATCAACTATCTACATACATAATATACATTGATAGCTTACGTTCGTAGTTCACAACAGAATATGAATATGGCAGTGTTAGTGAGGGTCTATTTTGTAGTCTGCATAAATTATCTACAATCTATATTTACACATGATCTATATTTGCAGTTCTTAATCCTTTAGTCTATGTTGACAGTGTACATTCACTTGTACTCCACATTCAGAATGTATAAAGTTCGTATTCACTGTGTATTTCGTAGTCTACATTCGTAGCATTCATTTACAGTCTACATTCCCAGTATACATTAAGTAGTCACTGCTACGAAGTATACAATTGTAGTACACATCACTATCTACATTCATAATATAGATTCATAGCTTACGTTCGTAGTTCACAACAGAATATGAATATGGCAGTGTTAGTGAGGGTCTATTTTGTAGTCTGCATAAATTATCTGCAATCTACATTTACACATGATCTATATTTGCAGTTCTTAGTTCTTTAGTCTACCTTGACAGTGTACATTCACTTGCACTCCACATTCAGAATGTATAAACTTCGTATTCACTGTGTATTTCGTAGTCTACATTCGTAGCATTCATTTACAGCCTACATTCACAGTATACATTAAGTAGTCACTGCTACGAAGGATATAATTGTAGTACACATCACTATCTACATTCATAATATAGATTCACAGCTTACGTTCGTAGTTCACAACAGAATATGAATATGGCAGTGTTAGTGAGGGTCTATTTTGTAGTCTGCATAAATTATCTACAATCTACATATACACATGATCTATATTTGCAGTTCTTAGTCCTTTAGTCTATGTTGACAGTGTACAATCACTTGTACTCCACATTCAGAATGTATAAACTTCGGATTCACAGTGTATTTCGTAGTCTACATTCGTAGCATTCATTTACAGTCTACGTTCCCAGTATACATTAAGTAGTCACTGCTACGAAGTATATAATTGTAGTACACATCACTATCTACATTCATAATATAGATTCATAGCTTACGTTCGTAGTTCACAACAGAATATGAATATGGCAGTGTTAGTGAGGGTCTATTTTGTAGTTTGCATAAATTATCTACAATCTACATTTACACATGATCTATATTTGCAGTTCTTAGTCCTTTAGTCTATGTTGACAGTGTACATTCACTTGTACTCCACATTCAGAATGTATAAACTTCGTATTCACTGTGTATTTCGTAGTCTACATTCGTAGCATTCATTTAGAGTCTACATTCACAGTGTACTTTAACTAGCCACAGCTATGAAGTATCTATACAATCGTAGTACACATCAATTATCTACATTCATAATATAGATTGACAGTTTACGTTCATAGTTCACAATAGAAGACGAATATGTCAGTGTCACTGAGGGTCTATTTTGTGGTCTGCATAAGTTATCTACAATCTACATTTATACATGGTCTATATTCACAGTCCATATTTAGTCTATGTTGACAGTGTACATTCATAGTTGTGTTCACTATCTGCATTTGCATACTCAAGTCTCAAGTCTACATTCATAGTTTATTTTATGGTCCATATTAACAGTCTGCGTTCATATTTTTATTTACAATCTACATTCATACATAACCTACATTCGTAGTCTATATTGATAGTGTACCTTCATAGCTATGTTCACGGTCCACATTTACAACAGTACATACTCAAGTCTACATGCAAAGTTTATTTTATAGTCCATATTAACAGCCTACATTCATATTCCTTATTTATTACTTATTAATAATCTACAATCATACGTAGTCTACATTCGTAGGCTACATTTAATCTATATTGACACTGTACATACTCAAGTCTACATTCATAGTTTATTTTATAGTCCATATTAACGGTCTGCATTTATATTTTTTATTTGCAATCTACATTCATACATAGTCTACATTCGTAGTCTATATTTAATCTATATTGACAGTGTACATTCATAGCTATGTTCACTATTTGCATTTGCATACTCAAGTCTACATTCATAGTTTATTTTATGGTCTTTATTAACAGTCTGGATTCATATTCCTTATTTACAATCTACATTCACACATAGTCTACATTCGCAGTCTATATTTAGTCTATATGGAGTGTGTACAGTAGTCGTAACTGTGTTCAAAGTTTGCATTTACATACTCAACTCTAAATCATAGTTTATTTTATGGTCCATATTAACAGTCTTATTTACAATCTACTTTCATACAAAATCTACATTCGTAGTCTATGTTTAGTCTATAATGTGTGTCTGTATTCAGAGCTGCGTTCAAAGTCTGCATTTAAAAACTCAAGTCTACATTCACAGTTCATTTTATGGTCTGTACTCTATAGTAACCGTCTACATTGAATGTAGATTACAATGTAGAGTATGGAAGTACACTGACAATGTAAGCTACGCATGCACGATGTCATCTACAATCTACATATTTCATTACGAACTGAAATATGCTATTCTACTGTAGATCACTAAAAATGTCATGTACACGTCAGTTACCTTAAAAAACATTTTTTTCAATAATATCGAAATATTTAAAGTTGGTTCTTGTCCGATGAAAATTATATCGCCGTCGTTCGACAGCTTCGTCGAATGACAGCGAAACGTTAAGTGTTTGTGCGCTACTTAGTGTCCGTTTAAAAGATTTTGTGATATAATCAGTCCCGAACCCCAAACCGCCACCGGAATTTCGCACGCCAGTCTTTACCTCTCGACTGGATATAATATCGAAATAGTTTAAACAAAGACAAACGATCAAATTCCTTTGTCTAATCTCTTACCTCCAGATCGATGAAACTCTTAACGACGATGAGAAAGGCCAATCCGAAGAAGAGACACGTGACGAGGTTCCTCGAATCGCCGATGGAGATCACCAGCGGGATCGATCCCATTTGCCAGTCGTGGGACAGCATGGCGGGACACAACAGCAGCCACCAGTTAAAAGCGGCCAAGTAGCAGAATGTCAGCATCCTGTGAAATTAAGGGACTTAAATTAATGCTATTTTGGAAGAAATCTACGAGCTCCCTAATCAAGGACAAATCTGAACTTCGCGTGTAAACGAAGATATACATCGCTCCTTCTCAAATCACTGACTGCCACGTGTAATTGACATTATATTTCCTTTCACGTCAAGTCACGCCTACGATTTAATCAAGAACGAATTAGAATGTCGCGTGTAAACGAGGACATGCATCATTCCACTTCAAATCACGCCCATGATTTAAGCGAGGACGAATCAGAATGTCACATGTAGCTGAACGTATGATAGTATTCCCTTCCACCTCAACTCACGCCCACGATTTAATCAAGGACGAATCTGAATTTCGCGTGTAAACGAAGATATACATCGTTCCACCTTAAATCACGCCCACGGTTTAAGCGAGGATGAATCAGAATGTCGCGTGTAAACGAAGATATGCATCGTTGCACCTCAAGTCACGCCCACGGTTTAAGCGAGGACGAATCAGAATGTCGCGTGTAAACGAAGATATGCATCGTTGCATCTCAAATCACGCCCACAGTTTAAGCGAAGACGAATCAGAATGTCATGTCTAACTGAAATGATATTTCCTTTCTCTTCAAGTCACGCCCACGATATAATCAAGTACGAATCAGAATGTCACGTGTAAACTAAGCTACGTTTAATAATCGGTCGATTCGTGTCGAATATTTTTTAGTGTGACATAAAATAAATTAATTGTGAAAGGATCAAGCTCCTGGGCCAGTTCGGCCCTGCGGGGACGCTCTCATGAAATATTTCCGACGGAAAATATTTCCGCTAAATATATGTTACGTCCGGCGCGCGTAAAATATTTATAGAGCTAGAACAAATTGCGACAAAACAGGAATGAAAACAAAAGCAAAGACATCTGAAGAACTCCCCGGTTACGGGAGAAATATAGTCTGCTTAGAGGGAACGGCACCCGTGGGATCAAAAACCTGTGTACGGATTTTATCCGTCCGAAATCCGATTAAGTTAAATAGCCTTAACCAAATCTTGCTTGCAAAGTATAAATCGCCTCTTGTAATCGTTAACTTACGTTGTACCCAAATTAAGTTCGACTCAAACAATCAGTTTTCCACAAACTTACCTACCCACCCAGCTTGTTGATTGCGATTCTCAATAATTGCATTTATTATAAAGAAAGTAATTCGTTATATCATAATATCTGTAAAATTTGTTTTAAATAGAATGCATTTATAAACAAGACTTGGCCGTGAATACACCTGCATCCGTTTTGGGACACGTGTGCGCCCAAAAGTGTTGATGACCTATTAGCTAGTAGCTGATTGTCACTGGGGGGTATGTGGTAACTCACCCAAACGAAGACGTGATTGGAAGGAAATTATTAGAGTGTCCACAGCAATTAGAACCAAAGGGAAGTTGATCTCTTAAAAAAAATTGATAACTCTCGCCCCACATTTAATAAATAATTAAAGTTTTAAAGGGCGTATTAAGAAACCTTATGTCCTCGCAACGGCGCGGCGTTCTCTGGCGAGAACCACTCAACTTTGTTTAGAATTAGATTATAAATAACAAAGTGACTTCATAATCTCCTTAAGCCCGAGTTTACATTGTTCCGACAGGCGTTTGAACCGGTGCGGTGGGGAAGTTACGACGAGTTCATAGGGAATTTTAATTTATTCCACAAATCTTTTCTTTTACATCCGCGACGTCACTAAAATTATTTGTTCTTGTGATGGCTACGCCACAGGGTGTCCAGATGTTTTTCTCCACGGCGAGCCAGAAGATGTCGCCTACCGCGCCAAAAACCGCCAAATATAAAATTTAATAAATTGTTCATAAAGGAGAAAATAAAAATAATCTTTTTAATGAAATTTATTAAAGCATATTATAAATTTTTAAAACAAAAAACCTATATTAATAAGAGAAAATATCAAAATAAAAATTCGATAAAATACATATTATTAACACACAAAAAGAAATTTAAAAAATTTAAAACTAAAAATCATTCATTAATTGCAACGCTTCTTTAAGCAGAGATCCTTCAGCCTCATCGATTTTAGTATACATATTTGAATTAAATAATTTGTACATTGAATCATTTGGAATAAAATGTTTACAACATTCATTTCGTGCAAAATTTTATAATCAGTATAGCTTCTAACATTTTTAACGACATTCTATTTCTCACTTTAGTCTTTACATTGTTCATAACGGAGAACACCCTTTCTACGACCGCATTACTAATAGGAAGAACAAGCATTCTTATAATCACAGTTGCGAGTTCAAAAAAAATTCTATCACCAGAACCATCTAGGTAATTTAAAACAACAGGCCAAAATTCCAATATGTTGTTTGGAATTTTATTATTAGGAAATTCATTTTCCCATTTGATTAAATTTAATTTTCTCCACTGAATTTCAATTAAGCATTTGTCTTCATTTGCTAGTAAGAATTTTGATATTGGTAAACTATTAAAATCAGCTTTCGTTTTATCATCTAAACAAAACGCTGGGTTCATTAAACGAAATTTTTCGTAAATTTCAATATTGGTTGGTAACCTATTCACAAGCTCTCTTAAATATTTGACAAGAAATTGATGAAATCTCACCTTTATTTCATCTACGACTACCACATCTTCCTCCAAATTAAGTTGTTTTACAATTGTATTAAAAGAGAAACCTAAATCGGCACTTTGGTAATGTAATATTGAAAAATCATTTTCTACAGCATTACATATTTTTTTTATTATATCTTTTGTTGAATGTTCATGAGGTAAAGATAAAAATGCGGGTTTAATCAGTCTTTTAGCAAAGGATTGTATAACTAAAAATAATTCTGTATACGCACTGCCAGTATCACAATTTTCACTTTGAAATTTTAAATTGAGTGTATTAGCTTCTACTAATATAGGTAAAATTAGCTGGTAATAAGCATGAACTTTGGGATCATTCAACATTTCACTTATTACTCTAGCTTTATAACATTTTTCTGTTTCTTTGACAGAATTAAAGAAACTTTTTAATTCAACCCAGTGACTCAACAAAGTTTTAATAACATTGCATCTGGAAAGCCATCTCGTGGGGGCTAATTTTACAAATTTTTTAAAGTTTGTTTCTTCTACATTAATTGTATCATAAAATTTTTTGTATTGAATTCTACGTAAAGGGCTATTTGAAAACCAGTTATATATTTCCTGAGCTAAGTAGTCTAGTGAAGAAGGCAGTTCAGAACTAGCTTTAGATACACATAAGTGTAATGCATGACAAGCACATTTAATCAGCATTAAATCAGGAACATCTTGCTTTAGTAATGTGTACAATGAATGGTTTTTGCCGCATAGGTTGGCTCCGCCATCTGTACCGAGCGCTAATATATTAGCTACAGGTAGAGCAATCTTTTCTAAAAATGTCTTTAATAATAAATACAGATCATTTGCAGTTGCATGCTCTACCTCCAATAATGCTACAAAATCAGTAATAATAGTTTTTCCGTTGAAATACCTAACACAAAGAGCCAAGTATTTATTTACTGCAATATCTGTAGACTCATCTAATATGATCGAGTACCTTTGATTCCCAATACTTTGCAAAATGTTTTGTAACATTGCGGGGCTAATAACATGTCTTATCAAGCACGCACATTTTGTATGGTGTAGCCGCAAAGACGAAAATTCTGAATCTCGTAGAATTTCACCTAAGTGATCAATGGAATTGATCGAGCAGTGACACACTACAAACATGGTGAGTTTCAAATCCGTCATTTTATCCTGCTGACTGAGAGATGTCGATGGAAAGAACTGTTTCATTGTCCTTTTCTTAATAACTCTAGTCTCAACATTTCTTTTATGGACAATTGTATTTGCATGACGTTTTAAATCTGCAATGTGGGCTCGTAACGATGTGCGACAGTAAGCGCAATGTGCATTATTATCAGAATCGTCCAATTTATTTTCTCCTAACCAACCTAAAAAATTGTGCATAAAGAGGTTGCAATTTAAAGAGGAAGGAAAGAAATACCTTTGGCCCAATCTTGTTCCTCCCATTGCTTTTTATACTGCCTCCCTCTTGCCATTGCCTTATTCATTTTCGTTTTTGACATGACTTGACGGGTAATCACCGTAGCGTAAGCTGATAAAGATTAAAACACGCCTGCGCCTGGTTCCTTCAGAAGGCCAACTTAAGCTTAATAATGTCAAATTGTCACAAATACGACCAATATCACTCTGGCAGATGAGAATTGACTAAATCTAATTTCCGTTAAATTTCTATTGGTTAAAATCTAAAAGCGCCAACTGCTAATGTTAAAATCGCCAACACAAGCGCCAGGCGCTAACCTTAAAATAATCGGAGCCAATTTATATGTTGAAATCGCCAAAATGGCGCGAAATCGCCAAATCTGGACAGACTGCTACGCCATCTAGAGTCTAGAAGCTTCCGCAACTTTCCGGAGGCGCCCCCCAGGTGGTGCTAGAAATTAGGTGTTCTGGAAGGGGTAAATTACTAATAAGCGAGGATCGGCGGGCTATTTGAATTAGTTATTATTCCGGAAGCGATATGTGTAAATGAAGCGATTAATAGGGCGTTTAATCTAATGGTTTATATTCAACATGTTGCTGCTTTGTTTCGAATGTATCCAGCAGATGTGCGTTCTGATGTTTAACAGACGTTGAAATCGATTTTCTTTCCCCGTAGCAGTGAAATGCAATTCGTCTTGTACAAGCACACATCTTTTGTAACCCTCATCAAATATTTACATTAATTTTGTCCTTTGTCATCGCCCTGCATCATTACATGAGTCAATGTTTCCCTGCTGCACCTAACGAAATCAGATCTGCTTTAATATAAAAGATTAAAGTTCTCCGGGGACGGGGGGAGGGGGTGCACCCCCCGTCCGTGCGACCGGTTTTATTAACGCGCTTCGTTAACTTTTATTTTATTATTACCACCACCAGCACCACCGCCGCGTCGCCTCCCGGAGGTGGTTTTAAGTTTCATAAATGGCGCTTGATTTTAACGTATGTCGTCAAAATTAACAAACGAACGCGAACGCGAACGCGAACGTGAATTGATTAATTGATACTTGCGCGCACCTTACGTATAAAGAGGGATGAAAGGCGGCGGGATTATCCTGCTGAGAGAACTTGGGCAGAGATCCTTGAAGAAGCAGAAGCCTTATTGTTAGAAGTAATCCCAGCTGCAATAAAAATTATAATTAGCTACGCCTGTACAATAAATTTTTAATACCCCCCCGAACATTTTTAATTAATGTCGCCTAATTGCCCCCCCGAAACTTTCCGTCGAAGTTTATTTAAAACTCGAGCCGAATTTTTCGATTAACTGAACTTATAAAACTTTGCCGAAATTTAATTGTTTTGATCCAAAGCTCGAGGACACGCACACAACACACAGGGAGGAGGGGGAGGATCGAGAATTTCTAAAAAAAAAGGATCATTTTACGTAATTGCTTAATTGAAAGAAAAGTAATAGTATGAATATGGGCGTTTTTGTTCACTTTCTTATGGAGAATTAACATTTTGTATCAAATCTTTCGGAAATGTCAAGGAAGGAATACGCAAATTGCGAGTAATACGCTTTCAGTTCCGCATGAGTCACATGCCAAGGCATAATTTCATAATCCACGTACGAAACCCGTTTAAATAATGGACGAGCTGATCATTAATGTGATAGCTAGTCGGAAGTCTTGTGTTATTGTGTAAGTGACCGAATCATGTAAGTTTTCCTTAAATATATGTAAATAAATGTTCCGTTATACTCAGCTACGACCCTTATTTCAGTTACATAAATTATTTCCGTAAAAATACATTGTTAATTCTTCATAAATAAGTGAAGACGCCCATAGCTACAGGAAGTCATGCGCTTGTAAAGTAATGCTGGTTGTTTCGTAGCCAATTGGATCTCATCGATGGGTTGCAAGGATGAGATACTACAACACACGGTCTAAAATTATTCGTTTTATATAACGTAGAGTCTTCAAGGATTGGCTACGTACCGACGTAAGAATTTTCGCCGCCCTATTGGCAAATTGCTGGGTTTCCCTGTTCCAGGCGACATCGGTCAGGGTTCTGCAAAGAAAACGTTAATTAATTACAAGGAAGAAAAAAATACAGGTGAAAGCATTGAGGGTTAGGCCTTAGCAGGATCATTGTATCATCATGAGATGCCCGATGCTGGTTTGGTTCGTTGCGTCGCGGTTACATCCTGGAGACTGCGCGTTCCGCCATCTATATAACGAGTCGCACATCGACCGTGTCCGGTGCGAATCCTGCTGCCGCCGCTCAACTTGACCCACAATCCTTTATCAAGCTTAATAACTGGAATACGCTTGTACAGGGTGACTCATGATCTATTGGCACGAGCAAATTGTATAATTTGTAAACGATGTTTAGATGGCTTAATTTTTTTGTACTTTCAAAAAAAAAATCATGTCAGTAGCTGAAAGGCTAAGAGAAAAATATTTCCGTTAAATTCAGAATTGTCCCGAGAGGTTGCGTTGGCTGGTTTTGGATCATCCTGTACGTCTTAAGCTATTAACACTCTTGGAGGTCTCTAGACTTCAATTTCCTGGGTTTCCCATTATGCCATCTCTAGCTATTTTGCCCCGACTTAGTTAGGTAGGTAAAACTTCCTGCCCGACTTAGCTAAGTGGGGAGAAAATTTTGAAGGAAATTGCTTAATGGGAAACAAAAGATTGCCATTGGCCTGATGGTTCCTGTTATGATCCGCTTATGGTTTAACAAATTATGTGTATCAATCAAAGGAGAGCTTTAGACCTCCAATTCAAGTTGGGTATGGGTACTCCAAATGGGCATTATCCAGCGGGAAACTGGTAGGTCCTTATGTCGTTGTAAGGATTCAATCAAATTATTTTGACAGCTAGAGCTGTGAAGTGGAGGAAGCGCTATTGACATTGTACCATGGAGCTCCCGGCAGGGGGAAACACTGCTGACGGAAACGTGGATCCAACGGCTTCGGCCGTAGGTTTGCACGAAACCTAATCTGCAGGGCATGTCCTAAGACACTTCCAACCAGTGAAGTTAACTGGTACCGTGGGGACCGGTTAGCCTGGCGGATACTCTCCCCTCCCCTGGAGTGGAGTGTGTAGAGGGAGACCTCCGCTGGTCGACTGGGTTGGACTCGCGGGGACAGTGGTTGCAAGCCCGCATGCTTAGGCTAGGGATGATGTCCATCCATCCCGACGAGTGAACTGCGGATCTCAGTTCCGGCACTAGCCTGGTTAGCTAGTAGAGATTAGATAGGTCTCCCTTGACCAGAAGGGGCGAGAGGCGTACACCCCGGACCACTCTGATAGCAGCAGTGTGTTGGAAGTCACTTTATGGTGCCAGCCACCGAAAGGTGGGCCCGCCCTGCGAGCTGATTGGGCGTATCTCAATCCGATGGCTCTGGTCGGAGCCCAAGGGCTAGTCGCCTAGGAACCGCTTAATGAGCGTACGGTTTGCATAGGGGATCTGGTCTGGTCTGTACCATGGAGCTTCTGTAAGAGGTCTGAAGGTCTGTAGGGAGTAATTCAACCTATGATCCAGTGGGACCCCATGACCGCACGCACCTTGAGCAATCTATGGTTCTCATTGCATACAGGATATTACAACCATAACGAAGCTAACCTTACGCATCGACCGTTTATTACTACCCCAAACTTTTACCTCCTCATTTTTAACAGCCTGAATCGAGCTGGGGCCGAAAAATTGCTTTCAGTTGTCGAGACAATCGGGTTCTCTTGTTTTGTAGTCTACTGACCTACTCACTAAATCATAGATTTGGCATTGGGATCAAACCCAAAATCTCTTGTTCCCTCTCATCTCGAAATATTCTCTCCCCCAAATGAAATGCTGCCCACTTGGGGCAGGAAAATTGCTCTCAATGGGCAAGGCAACCGTGGGATCGAATCTAGGATCTCTTATTCTATAGTCCAGTGACGTTATCAGACTACAGAACAAGAGATCCTGCGCCCTAGATCCTAAGAGATCCTGGATCTTGTAGTCTACTGACGCCACTAGACTACAGAACATGAGATTCTGTGCCCTAGACCTTAAGAGATCCGTGGCTTGTAGACCAATGACGCCACTAGACTACAGAACAAGAGATCCTGTGTCCTACACCCTAAGAAATCCTGGATCTTGTAGTCTAGTGACGCCACTAGACTACCGAACATGAGATCCTGTGCCCTAGACCTTAAGAGATCCGTGGCTTGTAATCTAATGACGCCCCTAGACTACAGAATAAGAGATCGTGTGTCCTACACCCTAAGAGATCCTGGATCTTGTAGTCTAGTGACGCCCCTAGACTACAAAACAAGAGATCCTGGGTCTTAGACCCTAAGAGATACTGGATCCTGTAATCTAGTAACGTTACTAGACTACAGAACAAGAGATCCTGGATCTTGTCCAGTGACGTCATTAGATTGGAGAATAAGAGATGTTGGTTTGATGTCACGGTTGCCTTAACCACTGAGTGTAATTTTCCAGGTGCCAAGCGCCAGGTGGCAGCATTTCATTTAGCAGAGAGAATATATCGAGGTACGAGAAAACCGTCAAATGTTTGAGTGGATGAAACACACCTTTGTCTATCTGTTGTTAAGATTGAAGATACGTACATCAATTTGGTTTCGTCACAGCTTGGTTATTTGATTGTGCCAGCCAATGCAATGGCAAAAGTTAGTTTATTAGTTTTCCGAGCCACCCTGCATATCGTGGAAACCGAAATACATTATTGTATTGTTCTATTTCACTCACTCCTCTACGTAATTCTGCTGTCTTCTCTCAACAACCCTCTTTCCAGTGGTTGGTCGTCTATAACCGCGCCAGTCCTGTTGCTGTAAGCTTAGCGCGTAGATCGTTGTTTGCGGGTGCTCCGGCCATCTTATGCTTTGATCATGCTAATCTATTTTGATCGATGCTTAAATGGAAGACATACTCCGAGATTTGATTAAGTGCATGCTAGGCAACAAGAGGCCTTTTAGGCCTTTCGAAGCCTGATTTTTGCGGACAATCAGGTAGAATTTATACAAGCAACTAAGTGCGCGTTTTCATTGTTTCATCAGGCTTTTTGTTTTGTCGAAATCCTTTTATTGGTGCTTCTACACTTGGGGCTACCTGGCTGTTTCATCGTTGAGCCGTGGTAGGAAATTCATTTCCGGACATACTCCATTGCTTGGCTTCATCGCCGTTAGAGAGAACATTGGTTGACACATTTGACGACCCTCTCGGTCGTTTGTTACTCGGATGATTCTTGTACAGCTGATGCGCACGTATCTTCGGACGACGGATTGCTCTTAGTAATATTTTTGGCGTTGAATTAAACCAAGAGACGTTGATACTGTAGAGTTAATTTAATTTAGATTCATTGCTTATTTTTCTTTTGTTTGTGAACGAAAAGCGGATCCGTGCTTCGTGGTTCGTTTTTTTTACTTTATTTGGTGTAATCTATCGCACATTTAATTAAACTTGCGTGCATTTTGTGTTCCTTACAAGATTAAAATTCTGACACAAATAAAGACAAAAGTGTGCAATACTGGGGTTTTATATTTGTTTTTCAATTTGCTCTGTTTTGGGGTTACGTATGACCCTGACCTATCCCACTGCGATTAGCCGACAGTTGGGAACGTAACTTAATTTGCTCGCTCAACAAATTTGCAACCAGGTACAGCCTGAATCAAAACTAATGAAACGTTCAAAACCGAAACGCTGCAGTCAGAGAGAGAAAATACCGAGTGAGCTGAAGCCTTATGGCTTCCGAAGTCCTTCTGAATCCCACAACATGTTGCGCTCTCTCTGACTCGGCACCGTTGCACTCTGACTGCAGCGTTTCGGTTTAGAACGTTTCATTACTTTTGATTGAGGCTGTACGTAGCGCATCAGCTACGTAATCGGTGGTAGCACCGATGAACACTGCTATTCTCAACAAGGTCATCTTCAGTATTAGGATTATTCAAGTAATTTTAAATAGGAAGGATGAAGAGGGGTCTCTCAGGGCTCAGTCTTTGCCCCCTTACTCTTTAACTTCTAGTTCCCACTTGGCAGGCGACTGGAAAAATGAACGGGGCGCAAAGTATTCCTTAAGGTACGTAAGCAAGACGTTCTTTAAGGTATGTACACGTTGTGACCTTTGAAAATCATTGAGATATTTGGTCTGTGACGTCACCATTTCATTACAGTACCTCCTTCTTGCTCGACTGGAATGTATAATCGATTGTAGCATCGATGAATACGATGCCAAAGGACTATCACTCTCACCAAGGACATTTTCAGTAGTGCGATTTTCTAAGAAGAAGATTCCTCAGGGCCTCCTTAACATTTGGTTCCTACTTAGCGAGTGAATGGAAAGAAGTACAGATCCGAGTCTTTCCAAGGGCTTGTAGTTGCAGCCAAATAAAAAAAAAACTGGTTCACAGTTTTGAGGGAGATCCAATGATTTGCATGAGCGTACCTGGCGTGTTTGGAATATTTTTTTTTAAGTTGTAAAGAGTTTTAAAGCTTACCGTTTTATGCTGTGCCAATTTTTGTACAAGTCGTAGGCCAAGTTGACCAGAAACACAGTCACGCCTGTCTCCTTTGCAAGCATGCTGAGCCCTCCTAGTAGGACGCTCATCCATACATGGCATACACCATCCGTTTGCCTGTAAAGAGAAAATACACATAGTTAGCTCAAGAACGAGCTATGTGAGGGTGAGTAAAACATTTTGAGGGTCACTGGCTCAATTTTGACGACGCCTTTAGTTGCGTTTGCCTTACGAGTTTTCTAGTTTTCTAGCATCATGGCTTGAAAGTAACTGCGCCGACTAACAATAAAGAAAATTACAAGAAAGTAACCGGCGGCGACTCGATTCAATTTCTGCAGTTTCACAACTGTTTTAAATAAAAAATTTCTCAGTAGTTACCGGGGCAAGTGCACGCCACGGGCATTCAGTCCACACAGAAATAATGAGTCGGCATTATTTACTTTCCCGGAAAATTGCCCTGAACCGATGATTAAAAAAAATTGAGCGAACCAGTCAATACGTCGCGAGTTTCGCGTACGTCACGTAAAGCCTTTCAGACTTAGGATTACCAAGAAAACCTCATGCATTATTCAGAATTTTTAGTAAGTAGAAATGACGTATTATTAAACCCGATTCCCTTCTTTCGTTTTGCTTGCAAAGGTGTGATCCCGAAATATTTAGGTACTAATGGCCTACAAGAAGATTGCGGTCTCCTCCCTCCCTTACACACGGTGACACCACGGAAATATTGATCCTTCAACAGAATTAAAATTTATTGGGTTGTGCTTGCAGGACTTCGTCTGATTGAAACTCGAAAGTAATAAAACGCTTCATAAAAAGCCGACTCCTTGTGGAATAACATTATTTAAATTTCCGAGGAGGAAGCTTTTCGGCGGGCGCCTGGAAAATAGAAAACTTGAACTCTCCTCTACATTTTAGATGGAGAGCGTGACCACTTACGAGCGCCTTCTTTTGACCTACGTTCACCGTTACATTGTTCGGTTACCTACGACGAAAACCAACCGATCGAATGTATTTCACAATTCCGAATAATAAACAATAAAAGATTCCGGCGATGTGAAGCCCCGTGTACAAAACAACGAACGTCGCTCGTAATATTCGTGAGGGGTCAGGGTGTATGAATAAAATATAAAGCGCCTCGAAGCTGCTGCAACTAAAGCTGAAGTTATTCTTTGTACGTTGCGGCAAACCAAACAGGCAATAAAGCTACTGTCGGATGTTGATGTGCTTTTAGAATCGGCGGCGAGCTTTCTTGGAATCCGAATTTCGACGAATGCGTTTTGCGCTCGCCTCTAATTAATTCTTTCTTCTTTGGTACACATTCGGGACGTTAAGGGACTAATAGATAAACAATTCATGTTCGGTAGGATTCGCCAGATTTATTTGAATAGAATATGATACTGTTTTATTTGTTTTATCTCCCTGAGATGCATAGGCAATGAATAAATAATACCTATATGGTCCCTCTCTGAGACGTTAATGTTAATCCCTCTTGGAGGAGCACAGCTAACGAAGAAACAATGTTTATCTCTTTTTAAGACACAAAGATCATTCAATAGACAACGTTCATTAGTTTGTGAGATGCAAAGTAATGAATAAATAATGTTTATATCTTTTTCCGAGATGCACAGATAAAGAAAGAACAATGTTTTCCTTTCTGATATGCAAATGTTATGAATAGATATTGTTTATCCACCTCTGAGTTACAAAGACAATAAATAGACAATGTTTGGCTCTCTCTCAGAACCAAAGAGAAAAGAGAAACTATGTTTATTCACCTCTGAGATGCAAATATAATGTTTTCCGTATCTGAGACGCAAAGGTAATGAATAGACAGAGTTTATCTTTCTCTGAATTACAAAGACAATAAGTACACAATGTTTATATCTCTCTGAGATGCAAATATAATGAATAGATAATGTTTTTAAAACTCTGGGATGCAAAGGTAATTAATAGACAATGTTTATGTCTCTCTGAATTACGGATACAATAAATAGATAATGTTTGTCCTGTTCTGAGAATCCAAGAGATAATGTTTTTCGTCTCAGAGACGCAAAGGTAATGAATAGACAATGTTTGTCCCTCTCTTGGTGGATTTCACAAACGTTACTTAAATTTAATCAAGCGTCAAATGTAAACGTTGTTATGGTTACACGTGCTGGAGGTATAGGAATGATTATTCTTAATCAATGACAATAAGTAGACAATGTTTATATCTCGCAATAATGTTTATATCTCTCTGAGATGCAAATATAATGAAGAGATAATGTTCTTAAAACTCTGGGATGCAAAGGTAATTAATAGACAATGTTTATGTCTCTCTGAATTACGGATACAATAAATAGATAATGTTTGTCCTGCTCTGAGAATTCAAGAGATAATGTTTTTCGTCTCTGAGACGCAAAGGTAATGAATAGACAATGTTTGTCCCTTTCTGAGACGCAGATATAAAGAAGTAACAATCTTTTCCATCTCTTAGAAACACAGACACTAAAGAAACATTGCTTAAGCGTCTCTGAGACGTAAAGGTGATGAATAGATAATGTTTATTCATTTTTGAGAAGCAAAGATAATGAATAGATAACGTTTATCCTTCTCTGAGTTAAAAAGGCAATAAATAGATAATGTTTGTCTCTCCTTAAGAACCAAAGAGATAGCAAAAACAATGTTTATTCGCCTCTGAGATACAAATATAACGAATAGATAATGTTTTCCGTCTCTGAGACACAAAGATAATGAATAGACAGTGTTTATCTTTCTCAGAATTACAAAGACAATAAATAGATAATACTCGTCCCTCTCTGACAATCCAAGAAAATTCACAAACAAAGTTTATTCGCCTCTGAGATGCAAATATAACAAATAGACAATGTTTTTCCGTCTCTGAGATGCAAAGACGCAATGTTTGTCCTTATGTGAGACACAGAAATAAAGAAGTAACAGTGTTTTCCATCTCTGAGAACCAAAGACATTGTTTATACACCTCTGATACGCAAAGGTGTTGAATAGATAATGTTGTTCTTTTCTGAGAAGTAAAGGTAATGAATAGACAACTTTATCCTTCTCTGAGTTATAATAGACAATATTTGTCTCGCTCTGAAAACCAAAGAGATAGCATAAACAATGTTTATTCGCCTCTGAGATACAAATATAATGAATAGATAATGTTTTCCGTCTCTGAGAAGCAAAGGTAATGAATATTCAGCGTTTATATATCTCTACAAAACAATAAATAGATAATGTTTATTCCTCTCTGGACTCAAATACAATGACTAGATAATATTTTAAACATCTGAGATGCGAAGGTAATTAATAGACAATGTTTATCTCTCTCTGAGTTACAGACAATAAACAGACAATGTTTGTCTTTCTCTGAGAATCCAAAACAATACAGAAACATTGTTTATTCTCCTCTGAGATGCAGATATAATGAATAGATAATGTTTTTCGTCTCTGAGGCGCAAACGTAGTGAATAGACGATGTTTGTCCCTTTCTGAGACGCAGAGAAGAAGAAGTAACAATCTCTGAGAATCAAAAATATTGTAGAAACATTGTTTATCTGTCTCTGAAACGCAAACGTGATGCATAGATAATGTTTATTCCTTTCTGAGAAGCAAAGGTAATGAATAGACAACGTTTATCCTTCTCTGACTTTTATTCGCCTGTGAGATACAAATGTAACGAATAGATAATGCTTTCCGTCTCTGAGATGCAAAGGTAATGAACAGACGGTGTTTATCTCTCTCTGAATTACAAAGACAATAAATAGATAATGTTTATTCCTCGCTGAGATGCAAATATAATAAATAGATAATGTTTTCATGCCTCTGAGATGCGAAGATAATCAATAGATAATGTTTATCATTTTCTGAATTGCAAAGACAATAAATAGACAATGTTTGTCCTTCCCTGAGAATCCAGGACAGTGCAGAAATAATGTTTATTCGCCCCTGAGATGTAAATATAATGAATAGATAATGTTGTATCGTCTCTGAGACGCAAATGTAGTGAATAAATAATATTTGTCCTATCCAGAGACGCAGAGATAAAGAAACAACAATGTTTTCTATCTCTGAGAACCAGAGACTCTGTAAAAACATTGTTTATGCGTCTCTGATACGTAAAGGTGTCGAGTAGAAAATGTTGTTCCTTTCTGAGAAGTAAAGATAATGAATAGACAATGTTTATCCCTCTCTGACTTATAAAGGCAATAAATAGATAATGTTTTCCATCTCTGAGAATCAAAGAAAATATAGATACATTGTTTATCCGTCTCTGAGACGCAAAGGTGTTGAATAGATAATGTTGTTTCTTTCTGAGAAGCAAAGGATAATGAAAAGACAACGTTTATCCTTTTCTGAGTTATAAAGGCAATAAATAGACAATGTTTGTCTCTCCCTGAGAACCAAAGACAAATGTTTATTCGTTTCTGAGATAGAAAGGCAATGAATAGACAATGTTCATCGAAAAATTTTACTTCGTATCACACTGGGAATTAAATCCCGCGCCATATGTTACCTTCCGAAATTTTGCACTTCTCTCCTTAAAGTGTCAAGCAATAAATCAATGTTGCCCATGGTAAAAACCGATAAAACGTGACGTACGTTTCACAAGTTCTGTTGCATAACTCGTGGAAATAACTGATGGACGATTTTCGTGCGCAACATACGGCAATGTAATTTATTAACGCTAACGCCGAACTTCTGTTTCCTTTCACTGTTCAGGTTTTTATTCCCTGCTTAATGGATTTTCTCGCAGTAATCCGTTTCGCCGCTGGGAAAAGTATCGCTGCATGAATAAATAATATATCGCCGGCGTAATATTAAATAAAATGCAGCGCGCACGTACAGTTTTAAGTCCAATGAGAAGAAGCATTTGCTGACGTGATGTGATGAGAAATTAAACGACGTTTACTTTTTTGCTTATATGTAGCAAAGTGCATAAACTCATATATCTTCCAGACCACGTTTAATTTTCCAGGCTTTAAGCCAATCGCGATTTCAAAAGGGCTCCGTTAAGTGCTGACCTACTTTTACCTCTTGTGTTCTGCGTCGGTCATTCTAATTAGTTTACCGTGGCCTATCTCTTGTAAACAAGCAATACTCTAATGGGGGTTTTTTTTCGAGTGAGCCCAGATACAAAAAGTGAAACATACACGAAGCAGACAGAAGTTTCTTCGGCGCATAAAACGGCGATAAGTCAGGAATGAGGGATGATATTGGGCTAAGAAAGAACGATCGGGTTCTTTAAAGTTTGCACGTGAAATTGATGGATTACGTGTCATTGATGTAGAACCTCAGCCGCACGTCTTCCAC
Organism: Dorcus parallelipipedus; assembly: GCA_958336345.1. NCBI lineage: Eukaryota > Metazoa > Arthropoda > Insecta > Coleoptera > Lucanidae > Dorcus > Dorcus parallelipipedus. Next base: position 38,558,276 of record OY284480.1, read on the forward strand.
TTGATGCGAACTAAACGCAACCTACTTATTGTTATCATATATCGTCGGGGAAGAAGTGAGTCGAAAGCCGAAGAAGCTCTTTCCTATTTAAAATCTTTTCGAGTTTACTTTTACGCGTCATTTACTCCGGGTAGTATCAACCGGTGACTGATATACGCATCTCACATATAAAACAATGGCCTTGCGGAGTAATATTCTGAATGTTATGGGTGATGTCATTTTACCCCTCTTGGAGACGCCGCGCCGGACAGATTATTTTAAAAGTGTGATCAGGAATGATTATTTTAGTGTTTAAAAGCTTTAAGAATATATAACGGACATTAGCAAATCAATTATTTTGAATATAAAACTACACCTTTTTGTTGCGCGAGATGATGCGGCCGGACGTTTTACGGCGCAATAAATCAGAAAAGTTTTACGGCCGCATTAATCTCGGCTCTAGTTGTAATTCCGGGGGTTCGGGGGTGACTTAGAGCTGCGAGCACGGAAAATATTTATTCTCAGTAGTTTCAGTAAATAGGTAGTTTTAGTTTAATGTGCATACGTATTTTACCCGGGAATGGGGTGGCTGGAGTAACGGGCGAAATCGTGCAAAAATTTTTATTGCGTTCGAGCTGCGAAAATCTATCAAGGTTTATATCGCCCGTACGGATATTATTTCCTCGCTTTTATTTGCTCTGGAGATTAAACAATTTACGGAGTTTCAAAGAAAATTTATAATTCTTTACGGTTGGTGCAATACGATCACGATTAACGGCGAGCGAAAGGTTTCACGTAAACGAAATTTTTGGCGTAAATGATCATGACCGTGAACCTAACTTAACGTTACCTTTTAATCACAAAATCTTTAAACCGGACACTAAATAGCTCACAAAACACTTAACGTTTCGCCGTCGTTCGACGGCATTGTTTTGTGCGCTACTTAGTGTCCGGTTTAAAGATTTTGTGATACAATTTTCATCGGACAAGAACCAACTTTAAATATGGTTACCTTTTAAATTGAAACCGCGACGTAATTTCGTCATACTGCACAATAAAGTGAAACCGACGGGCGATGTCATTTTATCCCCTTTTAGAGACGCCGAACAGATCATTTAACTATCATGATCTCAAGAAAAAGTCGGTTCTTCTCAGGCGAGTACCCGCGTCCAACTTTGAAAAGAGAACGTCTTTCTCCGTTGGAAGAATTCCATGTAACGCTACTGCAAGGCCAAAAATTCATTGTACATAAAAAGAACGATTCCTGAGAACATTTCGTTTGGAAGCTATGCGCGCGATGGAAATGTTATGAATTTGAATGTTACGGGTGATGTCATTTTACCCCCTCTTGGAGACGTCGAACGGATTATTTATTTAAATGTTGTGATCTCAAAGAAAGTCACTTCTTGTGAGGCGAGTGCCTGCGCCCAATTTTGAAAAGAGAACATCTTACTGCGTGTTTTAATTCCCGCCGGACAAGAAAGAAAAGTAGGTGAGGATTTCGTTAATCGCGGTGAAGGTAACGGTTGTTACGTTCAAATCTCCCGCCAACGAAAACGCGGAGGTAAAGCGATATATGAACCGCGTTTGGATACAGGTGGCTACCCTGCATCCCTCCTCTTTACTACACGAAGTTCATTCGTGGAGCACACCACGTGACAGCCTTCTGTTAACGCCCGTATTTTAGCGGCCACCATCATCTTCGGGTCGTCTCTATCGTCCTTTTGTGTTCAGACCTTGGTTGAGTGTTAACGTGTTTTACGCGTGTTGTAAAATTATCAGAGTTCTCGCTCTTTGGGAGGAGTGACTCAATTGCGGCTGTGCCGGAAGATCTCGTGACACCATCGAACACATTTGGGGCACTCTTAAGCTCCATACTAAGCCTGGAAATTTAGAAAATCCCAGGTAACATAAAACGTGCAAGGGCGTGTACCTAACATGGCCGTTAACAAAAATCATTTCTTCTATGTAGGCTTTTCTGTTTGGGCGCAGTTTTCTGGCGCAGGCTACGAGCCCCGTCAACTATAGGTTCGGACACTACGGTTTTAGTTATTTCTTGGGTAAAATGTATTATAACAACTGAAAGCAAATTTATTTATTATTAAATAAGAAATGTTATCGTATACCTTCATCTTTACATAATTTTATTCTTTTCTGGACTTATTGCAAAACATTCTTTGGTATCCTTGTTATCCTGGCTATCCTTTGTTTAACATCATCCATATCATACATAGTTGGTAATAGGCCAAAATAGTTTTTAAAAACCAATAATTATTACTCCAACGAGCTCCGTCAGCTGTAGGTTCGGAGATTACGGTTTTACTTATTTCTTGAGTAAAATGTATTATAGCTACTGAAAGCAAATTTAGTTTCCTTTTTAATAATTTTTCTGTTGTAACGTACTTATATGATGTATACTTCCAATAGCATATTAATACATACTTTCATTTTATTAAGAACTTGGTCAGTTACGTGGCAAAAAGACAAAAAGTTAAAATGTCCGAACCTATAGTTGACGGGGCTCGTATTAGACCAGGCCTAGTTCTCCGGTGGCGCTCCTGCCCTGGGAACGTACCGAGACCCGATTTTGACGATTCCAGCGGATCCAGTTTGATCCAGATTGTCGACGCTCTCCCCGATCGACAGAGAGCGTTGTAACTACCCACCGGCCATCGCGCTTCGGTTGGTAACGTTGACCCTGACACACGACTGGACGCGCTGTCAAAAGGTTAGGTATTTCGACTTTAATTTTGCGGAACGATAGGTTTATATTTTAGTTATTTCTCGCGAATAGTCGAATTGCGAGGGAGGATTCCGAATTACGAGTTGCGCTGCGCGTACCGTAGTTAATTTTAGTATAAATTAAGCAGCCACTTGTAATAGTGTAAAGTGTTGTTTTGACTTGTGTAATAAATTGTATTAACTTTAACTTCGAGTTTAATTTCTGCGTTCACGCACACCAGTGAGTAAAGTCTCGCCTCTGTTTTGCTATTGATTCATTTTCTGCCCGATTTGATAGATTGGTGGAGACGTCGACTGGTCGATTATGTTTTTAGCTGAAGAATTGTCTTCTGGCGCCACCTTAATCAACCCGCCCCATTCTTCACTGTTGCTAGCTTAGGGGAACAGCTGATACGTTACGTCAGCCGAAGCTTGTCATCTGTCAGTGGTAAGTAAGAGGCAAGTAGATTAAATTTAAAATTTGGTGACACGGGCCGAAATTCATTCCATATAAAAAGGATGTCGAAAACATTTCGATCTATGCACGGGATCGAAATATTTTGAACTTGAATGTTACGGGTGATGTCATTTTACCCCCTGTTAGAGACGTCGAGCGTATTATTTACTTAAGTGGTCTTGTGAGGCGACTGTGCGTGTTTTAATTCCACTCGGACAGGAGAGAAGAATCTCTCACTTTCATCGCGACTTCTAGAGGTACATGTTGTCCATCCGTCCGTCCGTCCGTTACACAACGAATGTTGTACAATGCCTCAATTTTTTTTCTTTGATTTAAATTCGTCTGTCTCTGGGTGAGGCACGGTGTGATAGGAAATGACTGTCCTATTTCTTTAAGTGGCCCTCAGTTGGTGTGATGCCATCCACCAGCATGCCAACAACCACGTTTCATGTTTCCCGTACCAACCGTCGAGTAAGTTCCGGAAGTTTACAGATTTAACTGACACTCGTCGTGAATTGAAACGAAAAGAGTTGATGTAGCAACCAAATGTTGCGCGGTAATAAATTGTCCGCTTTACCCGTGATAAGCCAGGAAAGATATGAGGAAGAAGATGCAGGCCAGCACGTCCGCTCTCCCGACGATCCCCGTCACCTGCAACAATAAAAAACCACTTAACCTCCTCGCTTATAATTGAAGAGGGCGCTTTAACTCATATTCAGAATCTCACGGAGTAATGAACACTTTTATTTTCAACGCGTACGCGGACTACTACGGTAAAGGTGAGCACGGGAATGAATTTTATTTCTCTCGTAGGTACGCTTGATACACTTGATCGTTGATCGGTCACGTAGACGCGGCATTAATGATGTTTAGGTTTTAGGTTTAGAAAAGAACGAGTACTGGAGGAGGGGGGGGGCACGTTATTTCAACCACGTACCGAACGCAGCCATAATTTCGCATCATTTGTTTCCGTCGGGGGAATTACGTTTTAGTTTCGTTTCGGCGGTGTGCTTGTGCACAGAATTAGAAAATACATCCTGCTATAATAAGAGTGACGGTTTCATTTTATCTAACGCGCAATTAAATATTAGAGGCAACGGCTGTGTATCCCGGCGATAACCTTATTTGTTCTGGAAATTTCCAAGAGATGCAGTTTAACGGTTGTTGGTATGCGAACGTGACTTCCGGTTCACTTTGCGGTCTTGTATTTGATTGGATGGCTACCCCCTTTACACCGTACTCCTCTACGTGTACACCTTTTCTTTTCTCCAGATAAGTTTCTAGAAGTTGAACTAACAATTTCGTTTCCTTACATTTTTTCTACTTTCTTTATTGATTACTGACGCTTTTTGAGTAGGTGAAGCTACGCGCAGGATGGAAATATTTTGAATGTAACGGGTGATGTCGTTCTACCCCTCTTAGAGACGTCAATTGTTTTACAACGTATCACATCGGTGTTAGTTAAGCTATTACTTCCGCTACAAGTAAATAAATCGTACCTGAAACCATCCTGCAAGAGCTAAAACGATTCCATTTAAACATCCATCCGTGAGACAGATTCGTCCGGAAATCGATTCGGCGGGCGGCGTTTCATCAAATTTTTTTTTTCTCGGCGAATTTCAAATGCTTCTCCCTTCGCCCCGCCCCCGCCCCCTGATTCCGGCGGTTGGTACGTACACCGGAAACTACGTACACCCTCCCGGCGAATAATTTTCGAATGTGCACACACACACACACACTTTATACTTGTCAAGTTAAATGAAACTCGCTGAATAAAGTTCGCGTCGGTAAATAAAAGTTACAGGTAAAATACAAGTTTCGGTAAACTCTAATTCAATTTGACTCCCAGGTCTTTTATGGGAGCGAGGGGGGTCGGATTCGAAACATGTGTTATATAAGTTTATCGAAGATGAAAAAGCTTTTAGTGTATATCAAAGAAAGTTTATCGTCTCTTTTTGTGTTCAATCTATTATTATTATTATTAATTGGTTTTAAACTATTAAATTGGGCTGACCCACCAGGGGAAAACGCTAAAGATGGCATCACTTTCGCTTTAACGAATGTTAAAATTTTGTCTTCATTTAATGTCGGCGTTTGTTTGTTTGTTGATTCGAAAATAAAAATTAATATTAAAACTGCCATTTTGGTGTTCGTGACGTTCCTGAGTGTAGGTCATTTTCGTTTGCTGTACGAGCTAATTTATGTGATTCCACCTAGCAGTCAATAGTGATTTTATACTCTTAAGAAAGTTGATTGGATTATCGCCAATGCTTAAGCAGCAGATAAAACCCACGTCACGAACTCCAACTTCAATCACACAATCAAACGGATGTGTCACAGGTTTTATAATAGGTCCTTATTGTTAAACAAGGGCACGTTGTACGGGGCAGTTTCACGTTGTACGGGGCAGTTTCACGTTGTACGGGGCAGTTTCACGTTGTACGAGGCAAATTCACGTTATGCGACGAGGCAAATTGTAGCAGGTGCGAGAGTGATCTAGTTCTACTACCATCAAACACCGCGAAAGTTCGGACGTGCATGTAGGATCAGAGCCCTCTCTCGAGACTTCGATGTAAATGTCGTGATTTATGGCATCAGACGACCGGACTTAACGTCGAGCGGTATCGTACACTTTTCATTCCTTAACCGTATATTTCAAGTCACGGTTCCTTAAGAACATGTCATAATTTGCATGAAGAAAATTAATAACCGCCTCCTACTGTCAAACTGACATGTGCTTATAACTTGTACATCACCTTTGGCGGTGTTTACGTGTTACACTTGCTCTGTGAATTTTAATTTTATTTCGATCTAAAGTGATTAACGTACATTTACGTAATTTTCATTTAAAACGATCAATAAACTTAATGTCGTGAATAGTCATACTTTTCTTTTAGATTTCGTTACATTTAGGATGACTGATAGTTTCGATATGTACAGGGTGAGTGATAAAAATATTTTTTAAACGCGGAATTTCAAACTTGAGGGTCGCTCATGTGCTACATTTACGTGTGTAGTTCTAGCGGTAGCACGTGTTACTTATACCTGGAATAAATATAACGCTAGATGGCGCCCCTTTCTTAATTGACAACGAGATAACGAACTACCGACGATCCTATCGTGTAGCCCACTTCCATCTCCACTGAGCTGGGCATAATTTCAAGTAGGTTGTTCGCCAACGTAATGGAGCAATCTATTCAAGGTCGACTATTTTGATATAGTTAGGTAGGTAGCAACGTCACGAGGGAAGTGTGGCTTTTTGTTTTTAAATGTAAACTGTAGGTATAGATTAAATCTCCACGCAAATTTGTAAATAAAAGATCAATATAAGTATACATTATCCTTTAATTAATACTTGGAAATAACTGTATTTCATTCACCTTCTGCAAGTTGAAATTAATTTTAATTAAAAATCGATTCGTGTGGCGCCATCTATGTAAATTTTATCGGACTACCTTTTTTGGGGTGCGAAATGTTAATTTTTTTTTGTTTGCAATTAGGTGTATTTCAGTCATCTTCCGCAAGTTGAAGTTAATTAAAAAAAAAATAGAAATCATGTGGCGCCATCTATTTGTATGTAAATCTTTCAGCACCAAAATTTTTCGGCGCGAAATTTGAAATTAAATTTTCGTATTCACAGTCGGGTAAGTTAAATTTCAAACATTCTTTGCCCATGAAATAAAATATATAATAAAAATAGTCGAAACAGTATGGCGCCATCTGTCTAAATGATGACGCACCACGATTTTTGGGCGCCAAATATAATATCTATTTTTCCTGTTCACATTTAAAAAATATACCTATTTCTTCCCCGCTGGAAGTGTTTTTTTTTTAAATCTAAATTATGTTGCGCCATCTTTGTCAATTTTGTCCGACTACGAATTTTATTGGCGCGAAATTTGAAATTAAATTTTCTTTTCCATGGTTATTCAAGTACATTTTGTTCGTTCTCTGTCGGATGAAATTGAAAAAAAAAAAAATCGAAATTTTGTGGCGCCATCTGTTTCTGTATTTCGTTGTTGTTGATTGTTTTTTTTTGTTTCTTATGGACGAGACAATTCTATAAATTTAATCTACGAAGAAAACTCGGCTATTTAAAATAACTAGAAAATAACCAAAATCGTGGCGCCATCTGTCTAAATTTTATCGAACCACGATTTTTCTCGGCGCGAAATTTGAATTTTGCTTACAATTCAGCAATTAAGTGTATTTCAGTCATCTTCCGCAAATTGAAATTAATTTAAAAAAAAATCGAGATCCCGTGGCGCCATCTATGCAAATTTTATCAAACTACTTTCGTCAGCGGGAAATTTTAATTTTTTTCTGTTTTCAATTAAGTGTATTTGAGTTATCTTCCGCAAGTTGAAGTTAATTAAAAAAAAAATAGAAATCATGTGGCGCCATCTATTTGTATGTAAATCTTTCAGCACCAAAATTTTTCGGCGCGAAATTTGAAATTAAATTTTCGTATTCACAGTTGGGTAAGTTAAATTTCAAACATTCTCTGCCCATGAAATAAAAAATAATAAAAATAGTCGAAACAGTATGGCGCCATCTGCCTAAATGATGACGCACCACGATTTTTGGGCGCCAAATATAATATCTATTTTTCCTGTTCACATTTAAAAAATATACCTATTTCTTTCCCGCTGGAAGTGTTTTTTTTTAATCTAAATTATGTTGCGCCATCTATGTCAATTTTGTCCGACTACTAATTTGGCGCGAAATTTGAAATTAAATTTTCTTTTCCATGGTTATTCAAGTATACTTTATTCATTCTCTGCCGGATGAAATTTTAAAAAAATCGAAATTTTGTGGCGCCATCTATTTTTGTATTTCGTTGTTGTTTTCTTTTGTTTCTTGTGGACGAGACAATTTTATAGATTTAAACTACGAAGAAAACTTTCGGGCGGAAATTTCAATTTTTTCCATTTATAATTAAGTACATATATTTCTGTCATCTTCCGCAGATTGAAATTAATTTTTTAAAAATCGAGATCGCGCCATCTATGCAAATTTTATCGTCCTCCTTTTTTTGTTGCAATTTCATGGGCTTTTAATGGGGGCGTTTTATAATCGCGCACTTGCGTGCCGACGGTTAAAAAAATAAAAAATAAATTTTCCGCGTAATTAGCGGAAACAAGGCATGAAAATCAGTTACTGTGTGAAAAATGGCCGTCATAAATTCGCCCGCTATACTTTTGAATTAGTGTGACAGCAGTTGAAAGTAATTAAGAATAATAGCCTACTGCACTTCCGCTAAGAAATCTCTGCGTGTACTCTCCGGAAAGCTTATTCATGTCGGCGTTCTGCCATAACACGTTCTCGCCGGTTGTTCATTGCAATTTTTTCGCATTAGCCAGTTTCAAAAGTTCACTTCAACAAAAATTTGAAAGCCCCCCCGTAATTTTAATTATAACGAATGAATATCGCCGTTGCCGAAACGTAATTTCACGTAATTCGTTGTAATCGCATCAGTAAATACGCGCGATTGTCTCGCGAAAGTGCGAAGAAGAAAAAGAAGAGGAGAAATAAAACTCACCGCCTCGGTGTGAATGGGATGCGCTGCGAAAAGCAGGCCACCCAGCGTTGCAAACGGGGGTTTCAGCCCGGCCACACACAGACACACCCTCGTAAAGAGGACGCAGGCCACAGCGTGTAGCGCCACATTTGTTGCGTGAAACCACGTCGATTGCAGGCCGAAACACAAGTAGTTAACTCTGAAACAAAAGCGAATTTATTTCGGATAAATGTTTACGTCGCCATCCGGAACAAAAGAGCCGCTCGTTTCTAATCAATAACTAATAATAGCACGCGAGCTTGTGCTTGATACTTTGCTGGTCTAGTCATAATGGTATCGCAAAAAAAAACGCTGAAAATGCAAACACGTCACCTGGGATTTTTCAGACCGAAACGTCGCTGTGTTGACTGTTGACATTTACGCTCCTTTGATACCCACATACAATCCCATGAGTTTTAGATGAATCGTCGTTGACTTTAGGGGAGTGTTATAAGGCAGAGATTCCGTCGGCGCCAATCCGATTATTTTATATTTTTTAAAATTGTATGAAGGTTTACGACGCTCTTACATTACCGTGAGTGCATGTAGTACACGGAAAAATGGGGCCCCATTCAACACAGGACAGGACTTCTAGCAGATTTTGCGTAAGTAGAAAGAAAGTAACGGCTGCGATACATAAACAGTCCATATTTCTTTCTAAACAAGGCCCGTGGGGTCTTTTAAAGGCCGAAAATGTACTGTTTTTTTTTTGGATCCGGACCTGTACTCGTACAATATCATACAAAGTCAAGATGATGTCATACGAGACAATGCAAAACGAATTTAAAATGATTTTATAACGAGAAAAACAGCATTTTTAATAACGTAATTAATTCGCAAGCAAAATAATGTTTTGTCGTCCAAACCATGGCACTAGATACAGAAAGACTTTGATCGCTCACTACCATATTCTTCGAATGCTAATTACGCCTTAGAAATCGGGGAGGTGTTCACGACCAAACGGCTTCTAGCTGTCTGATATCTGTCGTGGAAAGCAGTCTCCTTTTATATGATTTTATGACGGAAATTCCGATTACGTAACACTTTCCACGATGGCCAGTGGATTCATCCTGATTTTTTCGAGACCGTCTGCTCATATGCTTGTATAATACCCGACTTTTTCAATGAGTAACCTATGCAGCTGAAATTATTGTAATTTAGAAATGTCAGTCATTACTCACGGTAAAACGTAATGTTTGCTTACATAATTTTTAGGTGGGCATATTTTCCGCGGTCGCATAGGCAAATTTAATTTACGTATTGAGCTTTTTTGAACATTTTTTTGTAATTTCAAAAATGAGTGCGATAAGGGTTGGGGAACTTTCGCTAATTTCGAAAGCCTGTAACTCGAGAACCCGTTCATCCTAGACCCACCATGCGACCCATCAGCTCGGGCTAGAATTCGATTTGCAATCCAAAAATAGGATAATATACAGGATGTTCCATTAAAAAAACGCAACCTTGGTTTGCATCTCGTCAAAACGATGTTCGATTGTTTTTCTGTTAGGGGCAATAGAAACTTGAGGAAAATATCTACAATCTTTGTATGAAACATTTTTTTGTAATTTCAAAAAGGAGAGTATTTAAGGGACTTTTGCAAATTTCGAAAGCCTGTAACTTGAGAACCGTTCGTCCTAGACCCATGATGCGACCCATCAGCTCGGACTAGAATTCGATTTGGAATTCAAAGACGCAATAATATACAGGGTCTTTCATTGAAAAAACGCAACTTTGATTTGTATCTCGTCAAAACGATGCTCGATTGTTTTTTTGTCAGGGGCAATGGAAACTCGCCGAAAATATCTACAATTTTTGTATGAAACATTATTTTTGTAATTTCAAAAATAAGAGTGTTAAGGGGTGAGGAAGCTTCGCTAATTTCGACAGTCTGTAACTAGAGAACCATTCATCCTAGACCCATCATGCGACCCATCAGCTCGGACTAGAATTTGATTTTGAATTCAAAAGCGCAGCAATATACAGGGTGTTCCATTGAAAAAAAGCAACTTTGGCTTGTATCTCGTCAAAACGATGCTCGATTGTTTTTCTGCCAGGGCCAATGGAAACTCATCGAAAATATCTACAATTTTTGTATGAAACATTTTTTTGTAATTTCAAAATTGAGTGTGATAAGGGGTGAGGAACCCTCGCTAATTTCGAAAGTCTGTAACTCGAGAACTGTTCATCGTAGACCCATGATGCGACCCATCAGCTCGGGCTAGAATTCGATTTGCAATCCAAAAATGCAATAATATACAGGGTGTTCCATTGAAAAAACAATTTCCGTTTAACTTTTTGCTGTACGGGTGTCTTAGGGATCACTGTTATACATATGACAATGGACGGTGTAAATGGCCACGTGATATTTATTGTTGTTCGCTGTTTAGTCATTGTTATCTCTTGTTTTGTTATACAGGGTGGCGCACCTAAACGCCTAATGTCATACTTTAAAGAAACGTACCAGGAGACGTTGTTGGTTTAGTTTTGAGATTGTCGCAATGATTTAGGAGATGCTGGATTCATACAATATGAACGGCACCCAAAATAAGAGGCAAAAACATCAACGATACTAAATATATTGCGCTCAACATTTAAGGGCCTAGTAAAAGATAAACTATTATAACATGTATGCCCTTTAAGAAGCTCCACGAGCTTTATTGCTATTACAAAAAGTTTTTCGCGAATTTTTTTCGACTTCTAAACGGCGTCAGATCGCGAAAACGACCAAAAAATTTCAAACAATCCGATGGTAATGCCGCATTTTGTATCTGATGCCCAAGTAAGTGTGTACAGGCCCGGATTCCAAAGAATCGTTACGTTTTTATCGTTTTAAAAATTTGCACGAGACGTTAAATAATAAATAAATAAAAACGATTATTATTATTATTATAACTACAAGAAGCTATATGCTTTGCCCATTCTGGTTCACGTTTGTTTTACACACAATCTAATCAAAATTAATTCAAAGAGAGAAGGACGGATTTCTGTACATGATTTAATCTTTTTGTTAATTAATGAATTGAAAGCAAGCACGTTGTTTTTAGGCTCACCAACGTCGAGTCTAATTATTCTTCCCGTAATCCAAAAGTTAAGGGGCACTTGAATTAAAAAAAATAAGTTAACGTGTTACGGTTCGTTTTTCCTTTAACGTTTTCATTTTAAATTGTTTCTAAATTTTTATCTATTTAATTAATATGTGATAAGAAAAGTCTTGTACTGCAATAAATATGTTTTATTCTTTTCTAGACCGGTTTCGCATAAAGCATCATCAGTAGAATTACAACAACCTTCAAGATAAAGAATTATAATAAAATTAAATACTTAAAAGTATCCTATCACATATTAATTAAATTATTACTGCAAATATCATGGAGAACATATCTAATATTTGATCTATTTGATTACAAACTCTAAAGTTCTGTTTTGGCTTCATTGATCGCTCTATTTGATTACAAACTCTAAGGTCCTTTTTTTGTTTCTTTCTTCTTGCGTGTAGATTGGCTATTTTTGAGTTTGGAGCGAAAAGGAGCGCGCCGGCGTTTCCGGTTTGCAAAAATATCAAGGTGATTCGGGTCGCCATCTTTTTGAATTCGCGGAATTCATGGGCGTTGGCCGTTGGCGAAGTTAAATTAGGTAACTTGTGTTTGAGTCTGGCCACCTAATTAGATCTTCGCTCGAGAATGGTTATTGGATTATTGCAATAGCAGTTAAAACCAGTGCCACAAATTCCGTTTAAGTTTATCACGTGTTCAAACAGATGCGTCGCATATTCTTATCGCTTCAGGCCCTTGTCTTAAAAAGGGGTAAGTCTTCTGGTTCAGCTTTAAACTCGTCAAACTCTTTTACTTATTTTCATGTTTCTTCCATTAGCAAGTACGAGCAAGTACCGCGGAGGTTCAAAAACTCATGAAAAATCCGTGTCACATTTCGCGGCAAGCAACTATCACCCGTCCGTGAGCTGCTTTACGTTTACAACTATAGTTCGTCGTTGGAGCCTTTGAAGGAGCTGTAGATCGGAATCGCGCCAGCGTCGTAAGCTGTGACCCCGCAGACGACTCGAACTTAGCGTAGAGTAGGTGGGATGCGAGTATGGTATTGTACAAACCCTCTGTTTTATTTATTTTTATTAATTACATGCATCTCTAAGCTGGGTGCCTTCAGTGCCTTGTGATGCCGTACTTCCTCAAACGCTTAGTCACGTGTGCAATCCTAGCGGTGCCACGTATTTTACCCTACTCCTTGGAACATACATAACGCTAGGTGGCTCCCCTTTTATTTATACATCCAGGTATCGAGCTATCGACAATCCTATTTTAGCCCATTCCGTCTCCACTGAGCTGGGTAGGTTTTCGCCGACATCGACGAGTTTCCCCCAGCGTTCGCAATTCACGGAAGGTCAACTAGGTATATACTAACAGGTAGGTAGAAAACGGCTTCGCTTGCGATTCACTTATAAATTTACTAAAACAACTGAAAGAACACACGGAAAAAGTTTACTACCAGAAGCCGAAAGCAAACTGTTTTTCTCACGAAAAATCCGCGACGACAGTGGATGGAACTGACTGTTTTTCCTCTCAGCGGCAGTATTTAAAACATTTCTTATCAATTTTGGAAGAGGTGGCTATCATCACGTGAGCCAATTAAACTTAAATATTTCTGTCCCGCGCGAAGCTTCTAAACGAGGAGTAGCTACCTTAAGATGGCAGATGGATGCGGTTTTCAATATTTTTCACCTGCAACGCACGCAAGCTACGCTAATCTCGCCTCTATTTGCTGAATCCACAAAAAATGCATTGAATCGTTGATTTAGCGGTTTCTTACGGCGTCGGCCGTGATAAGAATGAATCCTCTTCCTACGAAACTCTATGCCTAACACGATCTTAAATCACGTTCGAAATTTTATCTCTGCAACATTAGATTTCTGTTTCGCTTTAAACATAAAAGTTTTGCTAAAAATCAGGCTCCCCCTTTCCGTAGGAACTTTAATTTATCTTTTCAAATTAAAAAAAAAAAACATTGAATTTCTTATATACAGAATTCCGGTTTCTTACAGACTTATATTTATATTGTTTTATTTTCCTTCTTTATCTAAAGACATAGAACCAAGTTATTTCCACGTAGTGGTTTTGAAGCTCATTTCAAAGAGAATGGAAAGAGCGGTGGGTACTTAAATTTATTATTTAACGCAACTGCGTTTTTGTGGTCGTGACACTTGAAACTTTCAAATTCCGCAAACTCGATTGTAGGTCCTTCGTTGATCATCACGAAATCGCTCAATTATTCAGCACTTTTGTCCTAATTAGTTTTGACAAGGCTGCTGCACCCGTTCATCCGAGCGCTCAAGGATTTCGCTTATTTACCGAATTCATTTTGTAACTTGCAAAGTTTCGGACGGTTAATTTCGCGAGCTTTCGCGTTAAGGTTGATTATTCGCTTTTGCTTGGTTATGTTCGCTAAAGAAAGGTTCGAATATTCCAACAATTGGGCAATCAGTGGTGAATTGGTGACGGAAGTTAACGGTTTCGACAAACATTTTCCGTGTAAATGGATTGGCCGAAACGAACCCATGTGGTAGCGTGCCCTATCTCCTGATCTAAATCTCTGTGATTTCTTTTATGAGACAACTTAAAGCAAATAGTGCATGCCGTTGCCATAAAGACAATAAATGACTTAACAGTGAGTATTCACAACGTCGCCAACAGTAAGCGTGCTAATGCGAATCACTTCTTCGTCGTGCTCACCTGTGTCACTCTAATGACGGACGTCACTTCGAACACCTTCTACAACATATGCACTTAAATCACTGTGACGGACGTTTGTATGAGCGTATGGTATAGTAGTGATCATGTCCACGGTGAGTGTGTTTTTGAATCGTATTCACGCGTGCTCTACTATCCGCTATGAGAGAAAGACCTAAAAAATTTCAAAAAATCCAGTGGTGATGTCGCATTTTGTGTCTGATGTCCGATAGCCTGTTAAGAAGTTCCGCAAGCTTTATTTTTATTTATTACAAAAAGTCTTGCTCATACTTCTTCGCAAATTTTTTTCGACTCCTAAACGGCGTCAGATTGCGAAAACAACGAACCTCACGCGACCAAAAAATTCCAACGAATCCGATGGTGATGTCGCATTTTGTCTCTAACGCCCAAGTAAGTGTATACAGGTCCGAGTTCTAAAAAAGTATGTTTTAAGCCTTTTAAAAAGTTCCACGAGACATTTATGATTACGAAAAGTGGTACATTTTTGACATTCTATTCCATTTTTGTTTTGCTCCTCCTGAACGGAGTCAGATCGCGAAAATCTCGAACCTCACAGAGCCCAAAAAATCGTTAGTGATTTTGCATTTTATATCTGATGCCCGAACGATTGCGTACAGGTTCGGATTCCAACAAACGTATATCTTTAGCCCTTTAAAAGGTTCCATGAGCTTTATTGCTATTACAAAAAAAGCGGTACGGTTTTTCGCGAATTTTTTTCGACCCCTAAACGACGTCAGATCGCGTAAATAGCGCATCTCTAAAAAGTAGTTACATTAGGGACGGGATGGGGTCTGATTTTTCAATTATTAGTGATAGGAGATGCTAATTTCCGCCATCTGGGTACACCTCATGTGGTATCGAATAAGAAACTGAGGTAATGCATCATTTGCAATTTATTACGACTTTTGTTGTATTCTTGAGTGACTTGGTGGTTGGAGTTAACAAATCAGAGATACTGACCTCATTGCGTGACCGTAAAGGTTGAAAACGTGAACAAGGTTTCGTCTGGGTAATAAAATCGTTCTTTTCTTACACTTTTTGGGAACCATTTGCAATTTATTACGACTTTTGTTGTATTTATGAGTATATTCATGAGTAATCAGTAAATAGAACAAGGAGCGGAGAAAGATTCAACAACCCCAAAAATAGTAAGTCTGAGGATAAGAAGTGCCAAAATTCATACCAAGTCAGAAGAGAGCGGACGGAAAGACTTCTGGCTAGTTCTTTTAGCTAATTCCAGAAACGCTACTGACAAAGGAGTCTCCTCTTGCATCACGATTCAGTTTGAAAAATTTTTTGGGTAACAAAGGGTGGTAAAAGTTTAAAAAGGATGTTTGCTTTCAGAGTCTAGTGAAAAGTCAAAGTTGAAACATACTAACTCTCGAACTTCCCATGTAGAATTCATTTTATCATAAAATTCGGCTTTCTGCGAAAAGCCATTTTATCAAAATATAGATCAACTCGCGGTGCTTACACTTCGCATGACGAAAAGTTTATGACTGTGTCACAGTGTTGCGGTGAGAAAATTCGTTGCAAATTATTTCTAGCTTTCGGGTCACCCTGTACCTTGACAAGAGTGTAATTGCGTCGCAGTTTGACTTTTGGAACTTGGACTGTTCCACAAACTCCAGGCGACCCCTTTTCTTTTATAATGAGACTGTTCCATGCTGAAAGTGGGGCACATTAAAGGCTTATCATTGGCCAATGGACCTCTCCCCCACTCGCGAACCGTTCGCATTGCACGCAGACCCGATTGAGATTGCGCCAGTCTTCTGACCGCTTGCTTTGCAAACAGGCCGCACTGACAATTATTCTCGCTTCTGCGTAAATTTTCATTAAACGATAGGTGTTTGTTTTTTTGGAGTGAAAAAGTAAATGGATATATTGTCCGGTTGTCAATTGTTTGTGGCGAGTTCCAGGCCTTCTTTTAAGCCTCTCCAAGCTTGTCTATCGGATTTACGGCAGGTATGTTTTTAGAGTCATGTTGAGCGTCGATCGGTTCGTAATCCGAATTTTCCTTTTAATTAAGCTTTATTTTTATTTGGTTCTTCTTCCCCCCGTTTATTCCGGACATTTCACCGGAGTTCCTCTAACTGGCAGCTGCCTGGTGATCTTCTCCCTCGTGTCCTTGCTAAAAAAAATTGATGGCGTCGTTGTAAACCGACCTTGGCCGTCCATCTTGGTGCTTGGTAATACGATGGTTTATCACGCTGCACATCGCAAGAGGATGGGCTCCTCAGAACGAAAGTGGTCACTGAAGTTGATGCAAGTGGTCACGTAAAGTGGTATCACGAAAGTGGTTACACCAGACCCGCATCCTGCTATTCGCGTCTCGAAGGTCTTGACGACCCCGGGATCATCTGACTTGCATTCACATCTGGATGTTGAAGGTTGGATCTTACCTTATTATATTTCTTCTCTGTTTAATATTTTAAACGTATTCTAGTGCCGGCTAGGTTGACATGCGAGATTAAAGTCACTGTTATTTATTTATTTTTTTTGCTAGTTATGTTAACAATTTTTTAACGATTTTTAACAATTTTTGTAACATTTTATGTCACTTGATTCTTGACGTTCTGGAATGTTGGATTAACTGACTGCGCTTTGATTGCATTTTGTTTCCATTTATTTAACAAATTTTTGTGTGAAACTTAGTTTACTCCTTTTAAGACATAAATAAAAACAAGTGTGCATTAAGCTAAGTTCACATGCATTGCGGATACGCAAAATTTTTATTGCGGATCGTTTCTAATTGATTCATTTTGAATTTTGAACCAATTAGAAACGATCCGCATTAAAAATTTTGCGTATCCGCAATGCACGTGAACTTAGCTTTACTGGTGTTTTTTTTTATTTCATTTTATGTAAATTCAAACCTTTGTATTGGGATTACGTATGATCCAGCCCATCTCCACGAGTTAGCCGGTCGTGAGATGAATTTAATTTGCACATTTCAACATTTGTCAACAGGTAGGTCACAACAGTGAAAATGGTAAAGTTGCTAAAGTTGTCTTGAATATACATAGGTATCAATGTTTATGTGTCAAAATTTTAATATGTATGTCAAAGTATGTTTAACTTGAATATGTCAAAGTGGGTAAGCAAAGAAACAATTTTAATATGCCAAAGCTATCAGCTATTATCATTTTAATATGGTAATGTATATTTTTTGGCCTTTAAAAGGTTTCACTAGCTTTATTGCTAATACAAAAAGCAGTACGGTTTTTCGCGAATTTTTTTCGCCCCCTTAACGGCGTCAGATCGCATAAATAGCGAATCTCCAAAAAGTAGTCACATTAGGGACGGGGTGTCTGATTTTTCAATTGTTAGTGGCAGCAGATGCTAATTCGCGCCATCTAGGTACAGCTCATGTGGTATCGAATAAGAAGCGAATTTTTTTCGACCCCTAAACGACGTCAGATCGCGTAAATAGCGAATCTCTAAAAAGTAGTTACATTAGGAACGGGATGGGGTCTGATTTATCAATTGTTAGTGATGGGAGATGCTAATTCGCGTCATCTAGGTACATCTCATGTGATATCGAATAAGAAACTGGGGTTACATTTAAACGAAAGCGTTTATTAACTAATTTAAAAAGAAATTGAGGGAATTAAGATTTTTCACGGCAATGCGTCAACAACGTTATTCAACTATTGAATTACAGCAAATAATATTATGTTTATTTATAAAGATGAGGAATTTACTTGGGTGAAAAGCTGACGGGCTGAAAAGAACATTATGTTGTCAGAATTTCTTAAGATTGGGTCATTTTTATTTCGCAGTTATTTTTAGCCGACGTTACTCTTTTAGTCCTTGTAGAAAAGAAGGGTATAAGTGGGCAGCCATCAATCACTCGGAGTCCCGGCCGGTCCAAAAGAAAAATACGTCCGGGGAATCCTTTCTTATTGATAGAGAGAGCGCCGCCATTACAAACAAGACTTAATTGTACCGTTCGAGTGGCTCGCAATTTTTTTTTTATACAAGTACGATAACTTTTGTCTGTTAGTGTACATGCAAATGCTGTGATGTGATGATTAACTACATTGAGTGTAGCAACATTGGATGAATCGATAATCCTGAAGAGAAACAACTCATATTGTTGGATCGGAAGCAGGAAGCAAATTATTTACTATGAGGGGAAACTGCCACGCTTAACTTCCGAAGCTTGATTGAAGTAGGTGTTTATATCACGAGCAGGTAATACATTAATCAATTATTTAAATGAGCTGAATAAAATTCGCTTTATTAATAAAGCGAATCTGGTTCTGAAACTTTTGAGGAAATAATATTCTCCGGGCTAAGGAATATTCATCAACCTCGCCTGCGGCTCGGTTGATACAAAAAAAAATCGAGGGCGAGAAAGTAATTTCGTTGCGGCCATGATGTATCTACAATATTTTCTACACTCTCTTCCATAAATACACGAGCAGATTGTCCGATTCGCTTCGCTCAAGATTTTAAAAGCCGTTCGTTCGGGGGGAAACAACAAACGTCAAAAAATCCCTTCCGCCATTTGCATAAAAGGGTTCGCGATTCTTTTCGGCTTTTAAGTTTGCCGAAATAATGGGCGACATGGAGGCGAATTAAGTCAATAAAACGTTTTCGGACAAGTGAAAAACGAGCAGGTGAATTGATTTTAGCGACGCGGGAAAAACACGAGTGGACGGTTTTTTCAATTGATTGAATCCCTCGAAAAGTAAACGTCCGTTTTTGTTGTTGCGGCATTGTCCGAATTGCGTCCCCTCCCCCCCCCCAAAAAAAAAACAATTCGAAAATGTCATTTGAAATAAATGAAAATTGCAGGAAAATAATATAGGCCGTCGCTCGGTGGAAATAACTGGCGCAAGCGTAACTGTAAGTAAATATTTACACTGCCCCAACGTTTACCTCATAAATATAAATATTTGTTCTGCTGAAATATTCTTCCAAACATTTATAGCTTGTAGGTAGGAGGTATCTCGAAAAAAAAAAAATAATAAAACGATCGTTAGAAAGATGGAAACCGAAAGCGGCCACTAGGCCACTAATTACAATCGAATCCAACGGAATTCATACAACAACCCCGAACGTACTGACCAAATGAAGTGATTTAATTACCGTATCCACGTTAAACGAAGTAAGTACAAGCTGCACGTGCACGCAAATTTCATTGCTCGTTACGAACAGGCAGCGAATTTCCAACCGGAGTTAGTTATTTTAATTTCGTGAAGTAAATTAAGTGACTTTGGTTATATCAGATTTATACGTTCCGGAACTCAATTATACCGCCGATCTCGAATAACCTTAGGGTTTTCGCTAAGCACACGAAAATGTGAAACTTAGGATTACTTAACAATGAAGTTGGGTAGGAACTAATTTTTATTAAAGGGTGGAGGGGTGCCGTAATACCATTATGAAGGCAGCACGTTTTCGAAACAGAATCGAATGAGGCTCAGTTCAGCACAGTACAGGACTTCTAGCAGATATTACGTAAGTAAAGAGATACGTAAACAGTCCATTTTATTCGAATTCAAATTGGTCGAAGGACCAAAAATGAACTTTCTTTGGATCCGGACCTGTACTCGATTACTCGGGCATCAGAGACAAAATGCGACATCAGTCAATTAAGGGGTCGAAAAAAATTCGCCAAGAATCGCACCGCTTTTTGTTATGGCAATAAAGCTCGTGGACCTCTTCAAAGGGCTAAAAACAATCGTTTGTTGACACCTGAACCTGTATGTCATCGTTCTCGTATCAGAGATAAAATGCGACATCACCATCAAATTTTTTTGGCCCTGTGAGGTTCGAGGTTTTCGCGATCTGATTCCGTTTAGGGGTAGGAAAGCAAATGTGAAGTAGAATGTCAAAAGTGTACCTCTTTTTGTAATCATAAATGTCTCGTAGAACTTTTGAAAAGGCTGGAAACGTACATTTTTTGGAGTTCCGACCTGTACACGTTTACTTGGGCATCAGAGACAAAATGCGACATCAATCAATTAAGGGGGCCAAAAAAATTCGCCAAAAATCGCACCGCTTTTTGTCATGGCAATAAAGCTCGTGGACCTCTTTAAAGGGCTAAAAATAATCGTTTGTTGACACCTGAACCTATATGTGATCGTTCTCGTATCAGAGATAAAATGCGACATCACCATCAAATTTTTTTGGCCCTGTGAGGTTCGAGGTTCTCGCGATCTGATTCCGTTTAGGGGTAGGAAAGCAAATGTGAAGTAGAATGTCAAAAGTGTACCTCTTTTTGTAATCATAAATGTCTCGTAGAACTTTTGAAAAGGCCGGAAACGTACATTTTTTGGAGTTCCGATCTGTACACGTTTACTTGGGCATCAGAGACAAAATGCGACATCAATCAATTAAGGGGTCGAAAAAAATTGGCCAAAAATCGCACCGCTTTTTGTCATGGCAATAAAGCTCGTGGACCTCTTTAAAGAGCTAAAAACAATCGTTTGTTGACACCTGCATCTGTATGTGATCGTTCTCGTATCAGAGATAAAATGCGACATCACCATAAAATTTTTTTGGCCCTGTGAGGTTCGAGGTTTTCGCGATCTGATTCCGTTTAGGGGTAGGAAAGCAAATGTGAAGTACAATGTCAAAAGTGTACCTCTTTTTGTAATCATAAATGTCTCGTAGAACTTTTGAAAAGGCTGGAAACGTACGTTTTTTGGAGTTCCGACCTCTACACGTTGGACTTGGGCATCAGAGACAAAATGCGACAACACCATGGAATTTTTTGGTCGTACGAGGTTCGCTGTTTACGCGATCTGATGCAATAAAGCTGGCGGAACTTTTTAAAGGGCCAAAAACATACGTTGCTGAAATCCGAACCGATCGTTCGAGCATCACAGATAAAATGGGACATCACCATCGAATTTTTTTGGACTTGTGAAGTTCGAGGTCTTCGCGACCTGACGTCGTTGACTGGTAACAAAATAAATATTACATAGAATGTCAAAAATGTACCAATTTTAGTAATTATAAATCTCGTGGAACCTTTTCAAAGACTAAAACCAAAATATTTTTTGAAATTCTGACTTGTACACGCTTACTTGGTTATCAGAGACAAAATGCGACATCACCATCGGTTTCCTTGGAATCTTTTGATCGTATGAGGTTCGATGTTGGTGTTCTGGCCCCTTATCCTGAGTGCCTTTTATATGATATTGTTGAGTTCTTATTTGCCGTCACGTAAGGAAGCCAATTATGTGATACTTTGTGTATTCTTGCCCCATGTGGGGCGGTGATTTTTGGTAATTTTTAAGTACCACGAACGTTCCTAGGGAGCCAATTATGTAATGTTTTAGTATTTTGTTCTATTTATTTTTTGTTCACTTCGTTATTCTGAGGGCGATGAATTCGTCAATGAAATCAGTATTAATTTGTGGCGGTTTGTTTATTTTTGTTTGTGTGATTGTATATTTCTTATTAACGCGATTTTGTACTGGCTCGTACTCACATGAGCGACCGACCTCACTGGGTGACCGTAAAGGTTGAAAATGTGAACAGGGTTTTCCCTCGAGAATAAAATCGTTCGCTCCTTACACTTTTTGGGATTCATTTGGAATTTACTACGATTTTTGTTGTATTCATGAGTGTCTTGGTGGTTGGAGTTAACAAATCGAGGGTACCGACCTCATTGCGTGACCGTAAAGGTTGAAAATGAGGACAGGGTTTTGTCCGGAGAATAAAATCGTTCGTTTCTTACACTTTTTGGGAATCTTTTGCAATTTATTACGACTTTTGTTGTATTCATGAGAGACTTGGTGGTTGGAGTTAACAAATCAAAGATACCGACCTCATTGCGTGACCGTAAAGGTTGAAGATTTGAACAGGGTTTTGTCTGGAGAATAAAATCGTGCGTTTCTTACATTTTTTGCGAATCATTTGCAATTTAATACGACTTTTCTTGTATTCATGAGTCCCAAGCAACACCATTTCGTTCATTAGACGGTTTATATACGACAGACAGGGATATTTTTGGTAATGGTATATAGAATGCCAAAAATATTCATATTTTAATGGTATTAGTTACCCTAGGATATAAGTGATACGTTAACTATACGTTTTCATTAAATTGTAATAAAATGTCGCGACTTGCAAAACACGTTTATCAAATTATTAAATTCCATCTTATCATGTAGGCGTAGGCCCATAACATACATTTTTCTCATTAAAATTTATAGTATAATCTAAAAAAGTATAATGAATGTTTAGATGTAACATTTATTAACAAATATTTATCCAAATTGGTCTTGTGACCCTTGTTACATAGTAAATTTTCTATAAAACTACTAACATTGTATCACTACATAAGATGAGAGCTTAAAATATGAGTATCTTATAAATTTCGCCGCCAGATGTCGCGACCTAAACTGTTGCTCACTAAAGTTGTCGTTTATAAGTCAAAACCGCAGGAACTTTCTTGCCCATTACAAATCATCACAAAATATATAATTACTACAAACGAACAGACACTTGGTAAAGTTGAATTAAATGTCAACATTACGTACGTAATGTTGTACGTTTCACAGCTTCTTTAGAATAAGTTGTAATAATATAAATATATAATTATAATAATTTTATAATTCCAAAATATACGTCTAGTATAAACCATGTATAAACGTTGCGCGTACCCTATAAATATACATTTTGTGTAAACGTTATATTTGTCCCAAAAAGAGACGTTAGTTAGACTGTCACTCATATGTATAAATACTAGTCTATAATATTCTACATTTAGACTAAATTCAAAACGTGTTTTAGACATATTCTATATTTGGTGTGTTACATGGGGTGATTTGGTGGTTGGAGTTAACAAAGCAAGGGCACCGACCTCATTGCGTAACCGTAAAGGTTGAGAATGAGGACAGGGTTTTGTCTGGAGAATAAAATCGTGCGTTTCTTACACTTTTTGCGAATCATTTGCAATTTATTACGACTTTTGTTGTATTCATGAGTGATTTGGTGGTTGGAGTTAACAAATCAAGGGTACCGACCTCATTGCGTAACCGTAAAGGTTGAGAATGAGGACAGAGTTTTGCCTGGAGAATAAAATCGTTCGTTTCTTACACATTTTGGGAATCATTTGCAATTTATTACGACTTTTGTTGTATTCATGAGTGACTTGGTAGTTGGAGTTAACAAATCAAAGATACCGACCTCATTACGTAGCCGTGTATTTGTTCTCGCTGATGTTAATTATATAGTATTGTGGTGTTTTAATAATTCTTAAAGGACCAAAAAATAAAACATAGCATACAAGTTTTTATAGAAAATTAGAGACTTATTCTTTTAATCAATTTTATTATCAGATTATTAGGTTAGACTTTTCGAGATGAGTTCCAATCCGTATCATTGAAGCGGTAAAGGAATTTTCGGCTTCCTTCGAATCACCACGAGTAACTCTTACATATGTTCAGAAACTCAATTACCAAGTTTTGGCCGGGATTCATTTGGTATGTAGCTCTCACGGGTTTATTATGTTATAAGTTCTGCCGCACCTAACGCCTCCGAGTTGTATTGACGTTTTCGCTATAATAATAAACCGGCGAGGGCCCTCTCCACGTACCGCGAAGGTTTATCCAGAATTTGATCTAAATTTCTATTAAAAGGCGAACGCGTCCTGTTCGGTCGGCGCCCATTGAATATGTATGTCTCATTTCGACGGAACTGTAAATAGACCGGGGGAAAAAAACTGCTAATAAGTCATGTTTAATACACCCGCCGCCCCCGCCGTTGAATTTGTAATTTACCTGGGCCGCTGGCCCCGCTTTAAAATTCCACATTTCTTTGTGGAGTTATTTACTGGTGCGCTTTTATTTCGCGGCCGAATAAAAGCATTATTAAATCATATCTTCTGTTGGCACGAGAAAGCCTCCAGCGTCCTGCGAATTCTTATATTCCACAATAAATATTTAAATTAGCCTCTTTCTCTTAGAGTTAAAAATAATGAATTTCATGTAAAAGCCATTCTCAAACAAGAGAGAGCAGAGGGGGAATCAAGGTATTCAATTTCGCAAAGGCCTGAACGATTTTAATCGGAAATTTAAGGAAAATTTGCCGAATAAATTGATTGGTTGATGTTACTCGAGGAGTAAACATTTTACTCCTCAAATATTCCACATCTCGTATACCTGAACCATCTGTCTCATATAGTTATTAAATTCTGACCTCTCTATATATTTTTTTAATTTTACAGTTCAAGCCCCAAGGTCCTGCTTGTTGGGGAAGATACAAGCGGTGTGCATCCAGACACAATCCCCTACATGAGAATTCCATCTAGAATTCCATATAGAATTCACATGAAGTTTGATATGCCCAACCGAGCGGCAAATGCGTTGCCAAGAGACTTAACTAACGCAGCTACGCCACTGCCGGACGAAGCTTTTATTGCCCGAGTGCATGTGTTTATTGTTGCGGTTTAGTCACCTTATTCCCCCCCCCCATACTTGTATGAAGCTTATTTATGTAGGTACCGGAAAATTTTCACTAAGTGCAAAGCTGCGAAAGATTTTCATTTATGCAAATCGTTTTCTGTTTTGATAAATTGCCGCAACTTCTTACCAAGTTGTTATTCCATCCGCGCCTCACTTGCCGCCCTGTTTAAGACAGAGAGAGGAATTTATTATTTCGACTTGGTAATTGCTGATTATGTTTTGCTTGTTTGTCGACGAAATTACTGCTATTGTTAACGCACATTATAATCTACGGCTCTAATTAACCCCGAACGAAGGCTTCTGCCTCGCGCAATTATGTGCCATATTGCGGGGCTGGAGGGGGGGGGGGGAGAGGCAAAAAGTCTCCCACATACGTGTTCCATTAGAAGATATATATTCGCGCTGGCTGAACGTCATGAGCGCGCACATATTTGATTTCAACTTCGGGGGTTATTAATAGGCAACAATTATACGTCGTATTCATGCAACGATGCGACGTCTCATCTTTAGAATTAATTTCATGCAAAGTAGCGGAGTGGTTTCTTAATGGCTCGAAATGAACTCCATTAATGTCCTAACAGATGCCAGATCACTTCTAAACTTGTTAAAAATGGTCTCATAAAAAAGTCTCACTCCACGAAGCTGGGTCAACGACACCCACGCAATTATTGTCAAAGGTCAACTCATCTATACTGTCGACTAAGTAATTACAAATTAATATATACAGCTGTCTTCTTAAATGTAACCTTCGAGGCAATATTTTAGTAGTTGGCCTCATTGTATGACCGTAAATGTTGAAAACGTGATCCGGTTTTGTCTAGGAGGGGTGAAATCGGAAACCATTCGCGGTTTATTACATATTCCGTTGTACTCAAGGCATATTCTGGTACTTGGAGTTTACCAAACAAAACGCTGATCTCATGTCATGACCGTAAAGGTTGAAAACGTGAACAAGGTTTCGCCAGGAGAATAAAACAATTCGTTTCTTACAATTTTTGGGAATCATTTGCCATTTATTACCACTTTGTATTCGTGAGTGTCTTGGTGGTTGGACTTACCAAATCAAGGGTACCGACCTCATTGCGTGACCGTAAAGGTTGAAAATGTGAACAAGGTTTTGCCTGGAGAATAAAATTGTTCGCTCTTAACACTTTTTGGGAATCATTTGCCATTTATTACGACTTATGTTGTATTTGTGAGTGACTTGGTGGTTGGAGTTAACAAATCAAGGGTACCGACCTCACTGCGTGACCGTAAAGGTCGAAAATATGAACAAGGTTTTGCCTGGAGAATAAAATTGTTCGCTCCTAACACTTTTTGGGAATCATTTGCCATTTATTACGACTTTTGTTGTATTCGTGAGGGTTTTGGTGGTTAGATTTAATAAATCAAGGGTACCGACCTCATTGCGTGACCGTAAAGGTCGAAAATGTGAACAAGGTTTTGCCTGGAGAATAAAATTGTTCGCCCCTAACACTTTTTGGGAATCATTTGCCATTTATTACGACTTTTGTTGTATTCGTGAGGGTCTTGGTGGTTGGAGTTAACAAATCAAGGGTACCGGCCTCATTGCGTGAACGTAAAGGTTGAAAATGTGAACAAGGTTTTGCCTGGAGAATAAAATATTTCGCTCTTAACACTTTTTGGGTATCATTTGCCATTTATTACGACTTTTGTTGTATTCGTGAGTGTCTTGGTGGTTGTATTTAACAAATCAAGGGTACCGACCTCATTGCGTGACCGTAAAGGTCGAAAATATGAACAAGGTTTTGCCTGGAGAATAAAATTGTTCGCTCCTAACACTTTTTGGGAATCATTTGCCATTTATTACGACTTTTGTTGTATTCGTGAGGGTTTTGGTGGTTAGATTTAATAAATCAAGGGTACCGACCTCATTGCGTGACCGTAAAGGTCGAAAATGTGAACAAAGTTTTGCCTGGAGAATAAAATTGTTCGCTCCTAACACTTTTTGGGAATCATTTGCCATTTATTACGACTTTTGTTGTATTCGTGAGGGTCTTGGTGGTTGGAGTTAACAAATCAAGGGTACCGACCTCATTGCGTGACCGTAAAGGTCGAAAATGTGAACAAGGTTTTGCCTGGAGAATAAAATTGTTCGCTCCTAACACTTTTTGGGAATCATTTGCCATTTATTACGACTTTTATTGTATTCGTGAGGGTCTTGGTGTTTGGATTTAACAAATCAAAGGTACCGACCTCATTGCGTGACCGTAAAGGTCGAAAATGTGAACAAGGTTTTGCCTGGAGAATAAAATTGTTCGCTCCTAACACTTTTTGGGAATCATTTGCCATTTATTACGACTTTTGTTGTATTAGTGAGGGTCTTGGTGGTTGGAGTTAACAAATCAAGGGTACCGACCTCATTGCGTGACCGTAAAGGTCGAAAATGTGAATAAAGTTTTGCATGGAGAATAAAATAGTTCGCTCCTAACACTTTTTGGGAATCATTTGCCATTCATTACGACTTTTATTGTATTCGTGAGGGTCTTGGTGGTTGGAGTTAACAAATAAAGGGTACCGACCTCATTGCGTGACCGTAAAGGTCGAAAATGTTAACAAGGTTTTGCCTGCAGAATAAAATTGTTCGCTCCTAACACTTTTTGGGAATCATTTGCACTTTATTACGACTTTTGTTGTATTCGTGAGGGTCTTGGTGGTTGGAGTTAACAAATCAAGGGTACCGACCTCATTGCGTGACCGTAAAGGTCGAAAATATGAACAAGGTTTTGCCTGGAGAATAAAATTGTTCGCTCCTAACACTTTTTGGGAATCATTTGCCATTTATTACGACTTTTGTTGTATTCGTGAGGGTCTTGGTGGTTGGAGTTAACAAATCAAGGGTACCGACCTCATTGCGTGACCGTAAAGGTCGAAAATGTGAACAAGGTTTTGCCTGGAGAATAAAATTGTTCGCTCGTAACACTTTTTGGGAATCATTTGCCATTTATTACGACTTTTGTTGTATTCGTGAGTGTCTTGGTAGCTGGATTTAACAAATCAAGGGTACCGACCTCATTGCTTGACCGTAAAGGTTGAAAATGTGGACAAGGTTTTGTCTGGATAATAAAATCGTTCGATTCTTACACTTTTTGGGAATCATTTGCCATTTATTACGACTTTTGTTGTATTCGCGAGGGTCTTGGTGGTTGGAGTTAACAAATCAAGGGTACCGACCTCATTGCGTGACCGTAAAGGTCGAAAATGTGAACAAGGTTTTGCCTGGAGAATAAAATTGTTCGCTCCTAACACTTTTTGGGAATCATTTGCCATTTATTACGACTTTTATTGTATTCGTGAGGGTCTTGGTGTTTGGATTTAACAAATCAAAGGTACCGACCTCATTGCGTGACCGTAAAGGTCGAAAATGTGAACAAGGTTTTGCCTGGAGAATAAAATTGTTCGCTCCTAACACTTTTTGGGAATCATTTGCCATTTATTACGACTTTTGTTGTATTAGTGAGGGTCTTGGTGGTTGGAGTTAACAAATCAAGGGTACCGACCTCATTGCGTGACCGTAAAGGTCGAAAATGTGAATAAAGTTTTGCATGGAGAATAAAATAGTTCGCTCCTAACACTTTTTGGGAATCATTTGCCATTTATTACGACTTTTATTGTATTCGTGAGGGTCTTGGTGGTTGGAGTTAACAAATAAAGGGTACCGACCTCATTGCGTGACCGTAAAGGTCGAAAATGTTAACAAGGTTTTGCCTGCAGAATAAAATTGTTCGCTCCTAACACTTTTTGGGAATCATTTGCACTTTATTACGACTTTTGTTGTATTCGTGAGGGTCTTGGTGGTTGGAGTTAACAAATCAAGGGTACCGACCTCATTGCGTGACCGTAAAGGTCGAAAATATGAACAAGGTTTTGCCTGGAGAATAAAATTGTTCGCTCCTAACACTTTTTGGGAATCATTTGCCATTTATTACGACTTTTGTTGTATTCGTGAGGGTCTTGGTGGTTGGAGTTAACAAATCAAGGGTACCGACCTCATTGCTTGACCGTAAAGGTTGAAAATGTGGACAAGGTTTTGTCTGGATAATAAAATCGTTCGATTCTTACACTTTTTGGGAATCATTTGCCATTTATTACGACTTTTGTTGTATTCGCGAGGGTCTTGGTGGTTGGAGTTAACAAATCAAGGGTACCGACCTCATTGCGTGACCGTAAAGGTCGAAAATGTGAACAAGGTTTTGCCTGGAGAATAAAATAGTTCGCTCTTAACACTTTTTGGGAATCGTTTGCCATTTATTACGACTTTTGTTGTATTCGTGAGAGTCTTGGTGGTTGGAGTTAACAAATCAAGGGTATCGACCTCATTTCGTGACCGTAAAAGTCGAGAATCAGAACAGGGTTTTGTCTGGAGAATGAAATAGTTCGTTTCTTACACCTTTTGGGAAACATTTGCAATTTATTACGGCTTTTGTTGTATTCGTGAGTGACTTGGTGGTTGGAGTTAACAAATCAAGGGTACCGGGCTCATTGCGTGACCGTAAAGGTTGAAAATGTGAACAAGGTTTTACCTGGGAATCACTTTTTGGGAGCTGCGTGGAAGTCGAAGCCTTGACTTTTAACAACGAGCTCGGAGTTTTGGTGACGGGTTCCTTGTCCGGGCAGGTTTGTGTTTGGGACGTCGCGTCGATAAGCAAGTTGTTAGGCACCAGGCGAAACTGGATGCGTCCGTGACGAGTCTAAAGTGGGGCTTGGATGCTAAATTATTAGTTGGGACTAACATGGGGGTTATATACTTGTGCGATGTGAGGACTGGCTTGCTCGTCGAGACCCTCACGGGGCATCAGGAGGACGTGCTGAGCTAAGGACGGGCTGTCCGTGCTTTCCACCTCCGACAATTGCACGGCGAAGATCTTCTCTTTAAAGGCTGAATAAGACCCATTCTTTCAAGACCAAAATTTTCGGGTTTTCTAAGTTTTTGAATACGGTTTTTTAAAATCTCAGATCGCATCGTTCTAGGTGTGTCTGTCACGATGGCATGTTTCTATATATTATCTAATTGTTGAAGATTCTTAAACTCTAAGTGTTTAAATGACTTTGTATATCTAATTGTTTTTTATTATTCTCGGAATAAAAATTGTTTAGTTGCAGTACTTTTGTGTTAGATACTCTACGAATAAAGAATAAGCAGGAGGGAGTCATCCTAACAGTTACTTTCTTCTTCTTGTCCAAAGTGGTAACTAAATTTGGCCGCCGTGTCGTAGGTACTTACATAAATACAAACCATTTTACAAAATTCTGGAACGTCCACAAACCAACAGTTCACCATTGTTTATAACACACTTACTAGGTACGCTAAATTTAACAAAATAAGATCCTAGAAGTTTCAATTATATTATCCTTTGAATATAAAACTAAAGGAAGCAATATATGTCCGGAATGGAGGTTGCAAATGATGGAGAACTGTTTCCGGGAGACAGTGGCGCACTGTTTCAAAAGGATACTCATAAGAATATAAATTCACTTAATCCGTAAGAATATAAAGAATTTACGCTTTCGATTCGGTTGGATTCACCATAAACGAAACTGATCCAAATCACTTCTAAGTGGTCTACTGATAAAAATGAATTGATATCGAATGTAGCTAATATTTACGTTACGCCCATGATCTTTACCTGAATCATAACCTCATGCTCTGTTCATAAATACTTTAAATTACCCCAACATTCAGACAAACGTCTGTGAAACGTAATTCCCAATTCTTTATTCTTCGTGGTTGGGAAGAACCACAGGCCGATATAAATAATTATAAATACAACCACCACCAAAACGTCAACATGTAATGAATTTCGTGGAGGTTCAAAACGGCTACTTCCGTCGCATATTTCAATCTACCATTTACAGTAAAGATTCGTTTCTGATAGTTTTATATTCAAAGGTTCAATCATAAAAGTACTTGGAAGAAATTTACTTATGTTACGCCTGCTGCGCCAATGATCTCCGAAAAATTCCAAAAGTAACCTAACTTTGTAACTGAAGTCTACAGGCAATCTCGTTTCACAAGTGATCTAAACTAATCTGGTCCTCACTGGTACATACTACGCTGACACGAAAAGAAACGTAACTGATCAGCAATTTATTGCGACTTTTGTTGTATTCATGAGTGTCTTGATGGTTGGTGTTAACAAATCAAGGGCACCGACCTCATTGCGTGACCGTAAAGATTGAACATGTCGACAAGGTTTTGCCTGCAGAATAAAATCGTTCGTTTCTTACACTTTTTGGGAATCTTTTGCAATTTATTACGACTTTTGTTATATTCATGAGAGACTTGGTGGTTGGAGTTAACAAATCAGAGATACCGACCTCATTGCTTGACCGTAAAGGTTGAAAATGTGAACAGGGTTTTGTCTGGAGAATAATATCGTTCGTTTCTTACACTTTTTGGGAATCATTTGCAATTTATTACGACTTTTGTTGTATTCATGAGTGACTTGGTAGTTGGAGTTAACAAATCAAAGATACCGACCTCATTGCATGACCATAAAGGTTGAAGATTTGAACAGGGTTTTGTCTGGAGAATAATATCGTTCGTTTCTTACACTATTTGGGAATCACTTGCAATTTATTACGACTTTGGTTGTATTCATGAGTGACTTGGTGGTTGGAGTTAACATATCAAGGGTACCGACCATACTGCACGTCTGTAAATGTTGAGAAAACGTGAACAAGGTTTTGTCTGGAGAATAAAATGTTTCGTTGCTTACACCTTTTGAAAACTATTTGTAGTTTGTTATGTTTTCGAGGCACCGGCGTCATTTCATGACTGTAAATGTTATAGTCAGTTTTGTTGTATTCCTGAATGTTGGGGGTGGAATTGGTCATGTAGGCACTAGCCACATCGCATGACCGTAAAGGTTGATCGAAAACAACACACATAAATCATTTTTCGGTTTTGTCAACGCAGAATAAACGAAGATGCAATAACATAGATGATTTCTGCCATCCAAGGAGAGAGAAAAAACTGTATGCTTTCAATTCCATCGATCTCGTGAGGCATTAAAAGTGACTTGTTCCACTTTTAAGAATTTATAAATCAATATGATGTAAAACTTGCATGTAATATAACGTGAATGAGATTTAGTTGCCCCACAAAGCATCGACGTATTTCAATATCGCGTAATTGATGCCGCTATTTTCCAGTAAAAGATACCCGCCTAGCATCATTTCTCATGGCTTAAGTTCATTTCGCTTCAAAGTGGAATAAGAGCCGTTTCATGTAACATGAAAGTCCCTCGAATTATTTATTACACTTGTCCGACATCGATTCACGTAAAACAGTGCACGTATTTGGCGAGCGAAATAACTCTGCCATTACGAGAATTTATAAAATACTGGGTCGGCGATAAATCTCGCCTTGATTCACTCCAAGTATTTGCGTTATATATATGTACATCCTCGCCGACTAATAGATCATGCCGGATATGATCCCCCGTTTGCGCAATGTAAGGAATATTGCATAATAGTTGTAATCTGATCCGGAATCTGCTGACATCGCTGACTAGTTGTAACGGGTGGTGGAGACGAACCAGTTCAATATAACACAGAACTGTAACCGATAAATATGTAAATCGCCGATTTGCATTTGAATCTAAACTTGGGGGGCCGTTTGTCTACTTACATTTACATATTTCGCAGGAAATAATATAACATTTTGCATTCACACATTGCATCCACCATAACTTGCGACGATAAACAAATAAATCCAAATTTTCTACTAAATATATGACACCTTCAATAATTTTGAGGGACAGGATCTAATTACAAATATAAATGGGGGATGAAAATGCAATATTGCACCGAGAGATCACGGGGTGAAATATATTTCATTTCATTTCTCGATTAGTGCAGAGTAAAACAGTGAGCACGTCAACAAAAAGTTGAAGCGTACTGTATTGCGACCGCAATGCGGTCTCTGCCTCGTTTTGATTCGATTGTGTCCTCCGTGATAGATGAACCGGGCGAAATCTATTATAAATTTATTTTTAATTAAACTAATCCATCGCGGCGAAACAAATTACGGAGAGGACAATGCTGCGGGACGTCAATTTTTAAATTATCGTTTCCATTAGGCGTTATTAAAAATTCATCGCCGCGATATAATGGAATTCGAAGGTAATTTCATTTGTCGGTGCAGCGAACTGTGCCAGATTGAATTTATTTACTTCGTTATTTTTCAAATTCTGCTCGAAGGAACTGAAGGACTCTTTCTTCCCTTTCTCTCTTTCTCTTCTTCAATCGCTAAAGACGATTTCGTGTCTTTTGTTTCTTTTTTTTCTTAAATTCTGTGATGAGTAAAATTGAAATTTTAATTCGGAGGTTAAACGAGACAATTGCCAATAAAGGAATATAATTCATAGCGCGACGCAAATTTAAAATTCATAACTAAAATTTATGAATAAAATAAAATTGAAGCAGTAATGAAGGGCAAATGATTTTAGAAAACTCTAAGAGATCAACGATTTACGTACCCCGATAGATAGATAGATCCTTGTTTACATTTTCAACCTTTACGGTCATACAATGTCGCCGGTATTTTGATGGATCACCTCCAACTACCTTTACATTCACGAATACAATGGAAGACCCAATAGAAGTAAAGGGTTTTCGAAAACTGTAAGAAATGTACAATTTAGACCCCCTGTGAAACGGGTAAAGCCGGAAGATATACCTTTGTTTATATTTTCAACCTTTACGGTCATACAATGTCGCCGGCGTTTTGATGGATCACCTCCAACTACCTTTACATTCACGAATACAATGGAAGACGCAATAGAAGTAAATGGTTTTCGAAAACTGTAAGAAATGTACAATTTAGATCCCCTGTGAAACGGGTAAACCGGAAGATATACCTTTGTTTACATTTTCAACCTTTACGGTCATACAATATCGCCGGCATTTTGATGGATCACCTCCAACTACCTTTACATTCACGAATACAATGGAAGACGCAATAGAAGTAAATGGTTTTCAAAAACTGTAAGAAATGTACAATTTAGATCCCCTGTGAAACGGGTAAAGCCGGAAGATATACCTTTGTTTACATTTTCAACCTTTACGATCATACAATGTCGCCGGCATTTTGATGGATCACCTCCAACTACCTTTACATTCACGAATACAATGGAAGACGCAATAGAAGTAAATGATTTTCGAAAACTGTAAGAAATGTACAATTTAGATCCCCTGTGAAACGGGTAAAGCCGGAAGATATACCTTTGTTTACATTTTCAACCTTTACGGTCATACAATGTCGCCGGCGTTTTGATGGATCACCTCCAACTACCTTTACATTCACGAATACAATGGAAGACGCAATAGAAGTAAATGGTTTTCGAAAACTGTAAGAAATGTACAATTTAGATCCCCTGTGAAACGGGTAAACCGGAAGATATACCTTTGTTTACATTTTCAACCTTTACGGTCATACAATATCGCCGGCATTTTGATGGATCACCTCCAACTACCTTTACATTCACGAATACAATGGAAGACGCAATAGAAGTAAATGGTTTTCGAAAACTGTAAGAAATGTACAATTTAGATCCCCTGTGAAACGGGTAAACCGGAAGATATACCTTTGTTTACATTTTCAACCTTTACGGTCATACAATATCGCCGGCATTTTGATGGATCACCTCCAACTACCTTTACATTCACGAATACAATGGAAGACGCAATAGAAGTAAATGGTTTTCAAAAACTGTAAGAAATGTACAATTTAGATCCCCTGTGAAACGGGTAAAGCCGGAAGATATACCTTTGTTTACATTTTCAACCTTTACGATCATACAATGTCGCCGGCATTTTGATGGATCACCTCCAACTACCTTTACATTCACGAATACAATGGAAGACGCAATAGAAGTAAATGATTTTCGAAAACTGTAAGAAATGTACAATTTAGATCCCCTGTGAAACGGGTAAAGCCGGAAGATATACCTTTGTTTACATTTTCAACCTTTACGGTCATACAATGTCGCCGGCGTTTTGATGGATCACCTCCAACTACCTTTACATTCACGAATACAATGGAAGACGCAATAGAAGTAAATGGTTTTCGAGAACTGTAAGAAATGTACAATTTAGATCCCCTGTGAAACGGGTAAAGCCGGAAGATATACCTTTGTTTACATTTTCAACCTTTACGGTCATACAATGTCGCCGGCGTTTTGATGGATCACCTCCAACTACCTTTACATTCACGAATACAATGGAAGACGCAATAGAAGTAAATGGTTTTCGAAAACTGTAAGAAATGTACAATTTAGATCCCCTGTGAAACGGGTAAAGCCGGAAGATATACCTTTGTTTACATTTTCAACCTTTACGGTCATACAATGTCGCCGGCGTTTTGATGGATCACCTCCAACTACCTTTACATTCACGAATACAATGGAAGACGCAATAGAAGTAAATGGTTTTCGAAAACTGTAAGAAATGTACAATTTAGATCCCCTGTGAAACGGGTAAAGCCGGAAGATATACCTTTGTTTACATTTTCAACCTTTACGGTCATACAATGTCGCCGGCATTTTGATGAATCACCTCCAACTACCTTTACAGTCACGAATACAATGGAAGACGCAATAGAAGTAAATGGTTTTCGAAAACTGTAAGAAATGTACAATTTAGATCCCCTGTGAAACGGGTAAAGCCGGAAGATATACCTTTGTTTACATTTTCAACCTTTACGGTCATACAATGTCGCCGGCGTTTTGATGGATCACCTCCAACTATCTTTACATTCACGAATACAATGGAAGATGCAATAGAAGTAAATGGCTTTCGAAAACTGTAAGAAATGTACAATTTAGATCCCCTGTGAAACGGGTAAAGCCGGAAGACATACTTTTGTTCACATTTTCAACCTTTACGGTTTTGAAATGATGTCGGCGCTTTGATCAGTCAACTCCAACTATTTTTACATCCATGAATACAAAGGAAGACGCAACAAAATGCAAATGGTTTTCGAAAAGTGTAAGAGATGCACGAGTTAGATCCCCTATGAGACAGATACAGCCGAAGAATATTTTCTTGCCAACATTTACGTGATGAAACGGGCGGGCGTTTCAATTGGTCAACTATAACTATCAAAATGTTTACGAACAATACGGAAAACGTCATAAAATGCAAACGGTTTACGAAAAGTGTTCGATATGTACGATCTAGATTCCCCACGAGACAGACAAATCCGACTGATTCAACCTTTATGGTTGGGAAATGAGGCAGATGCTTTGTTTGGCCAATTCCAACTATCAAGGCATCCATAAATAAAACGGAAAATGCAATAAAGTGCAAACTATTGTTTTCTAAACGTGTAAGAGATCCTCCATGAAATAGACTAAACATTTTTGTTTTCCATCAACCTCTATGGTCATGAAATGAGGCCGGGATAACTACTGTTTTTAAAAAGCGATTGCAATTGTGGAATTGGATTTGGTTTACTCTAGAAGTGCCCTTAATACACGCATGCAACAAGGGGGATGAAAACATCCACTTGTGCGCCAAGTAGTAACGATTTTCCTGAACCGCACCAACGTTCGGTGCCCCCTCGAGATCATCCGTTACACCCACTCACGATCCCCAGATTTTTCAATGTTTCCCCCCCACGTAACTTACGCGACTAATGCCGGTGCTTCCCTTTAACGTAAGTGCTCATCAAATTCCCAGGAATTGCGTTAATAAGGGCGCGCATTTATTATTAATGCATGCCGAATGTCTGGAATGCGTCTGTTGTTAACGAAGACATACGTTATTCGTTAATGTGAAAAGTTAAATGGTAAGGGTAAAGAAAAGTTTTTAAACATTGAAGCCCGAAGTTCTTGAAACGTCGCAGGCCTTTGTTTGAGGTCGCTGTAAACACGTTGTTCGTTGTAAACTTTTTGTTAAAACATATTTAGAATATATTAAATGTCTGCTCGAGGCTGTTATCGGCGAGCAGGTATCTCATGTACAGGGAGAGATTAACTGGTTGAAAACGTCGATACGCCCCAGATTACATTCTGCCTGTTTAATCATGAATACCGTGAACAGGGAAGCGTCGGCATACCTGCACGTTAAATCCTATTTCGAACTGACGTGCATAATGTTATTAAAAATAAAAATCTAGATTCAGGAAGGTAATCATTTTTTTAAAATTCCTGTTACACCTGGTGTACAATTAACTTTTTCTCGAAACGTGTTGTTTAATTTTTTCCAAAATCGATTTCTTTTTTAGGGAAACTCTAAACAGTCAAAGAAACAAACTTTCGGGCAGACCTGTACGTTATTTCTTTTGTCTTTTTGAATTCACGAATGCAAGGCGGCTTCGTGCTATTCAAATATTTACGTGGGAGCTTCATTTGGGCCGAGAAGAAGCGGCTCTTATTTCCCTTCATCGTTTTGAGATCGCGTGTACTCAGCGAAATTGAATTTGCTCGATTGGGCGAACTACGATTTGCGGTAAGAGGCTATTTTAATTACACAGTATGAGGAGAAGAAGGAGAGCGAGAGAGAGAGAGAGAGAGCGCAAGTAAAGAAGGGTGAAAACCTAATTGCATTGGTTTTAATACATCCGAGAATGCTGCATTGAAACTTCCCGAAATTATTTTTCTTATTTAATAGTAGCAAAGGAAATCACAGATTGAGTTTTATGAGATGTACACACATGTATGTCGTATGTATGTCGTGTATACACGACACGACATCGCATGATCGGTTACGTCATTACGTCGCTGCTCCAGACCAGTCATCTACACCAGGGCGAAGACATCCCTTGCTGCCAAAAGGACCCACCAGATTGCCACAGCATCGCTGCTCCTTGAACGACTCTTACACCAGGCCGAAGATATCCCTTGCTGCCGACGCATCCAAAATTATCGACCATATGTCCACAGTGTCGCTGCTCTCTGGACGACTCTTTACCCCGACGCCGAAGACATCCCTCGTTGTCATCTCCATCACTTCACTGGATCTACGCAACCCTCAAGGTGTTCATATTTCACTTTAACGGTAATTGATTGTTAAACTTCCGGACGGTATTTACAGGAGCGGTTTAAGTAATGTACACATTTCTGTTCAGGCTCCGGGAATCGGATTGGTAGTACGGTAATGAGTGTTTCACTCAGGGTCGGGATACACGAACGAACCGTGTCAGGTACGCAAGAGTGAAACTCCCACTCAGGTTCAGGATACACGAAACATCCGCGACAGGTATGCAAGAGTGAAACACCTACTCAGGGTCAAGTTACACGAAACACCCGTTTCAGGTATGAATGAGTGAAACGCCCATTCAGAGTCAAGATATGCGAAACACCCGCGTCAGGTATGAAAGAGTGAAACTTCCACTCTGGGTCAGGATACAAGAAACACCCATTTCGGGTATGTATGAGTGAAACTTCCACTCAGGAACAGGTAATAAAGAGGAGGAGCGGTAGATAACTTACAACATTTGCAGCCTCCATAATAAGTTTAATGAACTAAGTATATTTCTGAAAGATCAAAACTATCCTGAAATCTTATTTATCACTGAACATTGGTTGAATGATGATGAAATTTTAATTTATAATCTGGATAATTATACGTTAATAACATCTTTTTCTTGAAGAACATTTAAAGGGGGCGGCGTTTCGTTGTATGTTATAAATTCGTTAAAATCATTTTGTAAACCATACATTGTTAATGATGTCATTACTAGCGAAAAAATTTTGAAATGTGTTGTTCAGTTTTACGTTTTAAAGAGACTAATATTTTATTAATGAATCTTTATAGATCACCTAATGCTGACGTAAATGTATTTTTCAAAAATATAGAGTCATTTTTAGATCTCCGCATCCTTCAGAGGCCACGCTGTCATTGGGGGTGACTTCAATATTGATTTTTCTAAGCATACATCAGAGTCAGTACACTTGATAGAATTATTTGAATCCTTTCAATTTCGCAGCTACTTGGAAGCACCTACCCGGGATAATGGACACTCTGCCACTAGAATAGATAATTTCTTTACCAATCTAGAAAGTCAAATATGTAGTGTGAATGTATTGGACCCTGGCTTATCTGATCACCATATGTTAATCCTATCCACTAAGCTTGATTTACTTCATAACAATGAATCTCTTTTTACTGAGAAACGAATTTTTGATCGAACTTCTATAAATAACTTTATTTCTGCTATTAAATTTGAAACATTTCAGTTTCTAAGTAATGACTGTGATTTAAATTCTAATTTTACTAGATTCTATGAAACCTTTTTAGTTTATTTCAACGATTGCTTTCCTCTTAGACAAGTGAAACTTACTAAACAGCGTAAGAAGGAATGGATCTCACGTGAGTTAATTGAGGAAGGTCGAGAATTACGAAATATTTACAAAAAAATGAAAAATAGCTCTGGCGCTGATTATGACTTGTATTTATCTTGTTACAAAGAACTTAAAAATAAGCATCGATCAAATATTGATCAGGCTAAAAGAAAATTCAACGATAACTTTATTAGTAATTCCTCCAACAAAAATAAGGCAAATGCTGTTGAAAATGCTACAGGACACTTCTGTTCCCCCATGAATACATAATTACAACGAAAAGTCTTGTTGTCTTGTCCTGAATTACCTTGTATATATAATTTGAACGACATTAAATGAGTTTCACATCACTCAAACAGGAATTCGAATCTTTCACGCTGGTAGAATCAGAATTTTTGTTGATTTGGCCTGATTCGACTTGTACATGTGATTTATGAACAACCTTAACCTAGTTTCACATCATCCAAACACTAATTCGGACCTTCTTGATGAGTATCATATGCTTTCACGCTGATACGATCAGAATTTTTGTTGTTTTGATCTGAATCAACTTGTACATGTGATTTATGAACAACCTTAACCTAGTTTCACATCACCCAAACACTAATTCGGACCTTCTTGATGAGTATCATATGCTTTCACGCTGATACGATCAGAATTTTTGTTGTTTCGCTCTGAAACATCTTCTACCTGTGACTTATGAACGACTTAAACGAGTTTCACATCACCCAAGCACGAATTCACAAATATCATATGCTTTTACAGTGGTAAGATCAGAATCTGTGTCTTTTTGATCTGAATCAACTTGTACAAGTGATCTATGAAGGACTTTAAACGAGTTTCACGTGACCCAAGGTGGAATTCGGACCTTTTTTACAAGTATAATATGATTACACGCTGATACGATCAGAATTTTTGTTGTTTTGATCTGAATCAACTTGTACATGTGATTTATGAACGATCTTAAACGAGTTTCTCATCACCTAAGCAGCAGTTCGGAAATTGTTGGTAAGTATCAAATGGTTTCACGCATGTGCGGTCAGAATTTTTGTTGTTTCGCTATGAAACATCTTCTACCTGTGATTTATGAACGACTTAAACGAGTTTCACATCACCCAAGCACGAATTCACAAATATCATTACGCTTTCACAGTGGTAAGATCAGAATCTGTGTCTTTTTGATCTGAATCAACTTGTACATGTGATCTATGAAGGACTTTAAACGAGTTTCACGTGACCCAAGGTGGAATTCGGACCTTTTTCACAAGTATAATATGATTACACGCTGATACGAGCAGAATATTTGTTGTTTTGTTCTCAATCACGTTGCACGTGTGATTTACGTACGATCTTAACTGAGTTTCAAATTACTCAAGTAGTAATTCGAACGTTTTTGATGAGTATCATACAAGTACACTTGATAGAATTATTTGAATCCTTTCAATTTCGCAGCTACTTGGAAACACCTACCCGGGATAATGGACACTCTGCCACTAGAATAGATAATTTCTTTACCAATCTAGAAAGTCAAATATGTAGTGTGAATGTATTGGACCCTG
Organism: Dorcus parallelipipedus; assembly: GCA_958336345.1. NCBI lineage: Eukaryota > Metazoa > Arthropoda > Insecta > Coleoptera > Lucanidae > Dorcus > Dorcus parallelipipedus. The sequence continues at coordinate 38,599,053 of OY284480.1, forward strand.
GCTTATCTGATCACCATATGTTAATCCTATCCACTAAGCTTGATTTACTTCATAACAATGAATCTCTTTTTACTGAGAAACGAATTTTTGATCGAACTTCTATAAATAACTTTATTTCTGCTATTAAATTTGAAACATTTCAGTTTCTAAGTAATGACTGTGATTTAAATTCTAATTTTACTAGATTGTATGAAACCTTTTTAGTTTATTTCAACGATTGCTTTCCTCTTAGACAAGTGAAACTTACTAAACAGCGTAAGAAGGAATGGATCTCACGTGAGTTAATTGAGGAAGGTCGAGAATTACGAAATATTTACAAAAAAATGAAAAATAGCTCTGGCGCTGATTATGACTTGTATTTATCTTGTTACAAAGAACTTAAAAATAAGCATCGATCAAATATTGATCAGGCTAAAAGAAAATTCAACGATAACTTTATTAGTAATTCCTCCAACAAAAATAAGGCAGCTTGGCAGTTAATAAAGAATAAAAATTCTGTTCATGACCTTCCAGTATATATCACTGATGAAAACAATTGTGACAATAATAATGCTCTTGATATCAGTAATGCTTTCTGTCGTTACTTTTTAAACTCTGTTAATGAGTTAGTATGTCAATCTTTAGAAACACCTAATAATATTAAGGGTAGTGATTCCTGTATGTTTTTATATCCTATTAATGAAGCAGAAACCTTTAATATAATTATATCTGTCTCAAAAAAAAAAATCTGCGGGTGTGGATGAAATCCCTTATGTAATCCTTAAATATGTTGCTGAGTTTATAGCTGCTCCATTATGCAAATTAATTAACCAATCTTTTAAGGAGGGTACTTTTCCGTCGGTTCTAAAAAGTGCCAAAGTAGTCCCTGCATTTAAAAAAGGTATAAAAACGGATATAAAAAACTACAGGCCCATTTCTGTTCTTTCTGTTTTTTCTAAAGTATTTGAAAAAGCAATGCTAGCTAGACTATTAAACTTTTTTGATGATAATAAAATAATCAATAAAAACCAATTCGGTTTCAGAAAAGGCCTGTCTACCAATGATGCCTTATGTTTGGCTTATAATGCTATCTTGCGGAACATTGAACAAAGAGAAAAAGTAGTAGGAATCTATTTTGATTTAACAAAAGCCTTTGATACTGTGCATCATGATTTGCTCCTTTATAAATTATGTCAATATGGGGTGCGTGGCTTTGCCCTTGATTGGATAAATAGCTTCCTAAGTAATCGCTTGCAATCTGTTACTTGGTCTGGTGCGGTATCTGAGACTGTTGAAATTCGCCATGCGGTTCCGCAAGGTAGCATCCTTGGACCCTTCCTTTTTATTACTTACATTAACGACTTAAACAATTTCATTAAATTAGGTGACAACATATATTATGCGGATGACACGTCTTCCATTATTCATTATAGAACTGATGAACAGTTATTACAAAAATTAAACTCTGTTCTTACGAATATGACTGATTGGTGCCGCTGCATAAACGTTCACAAAACAGTTGTGATACCATATTCACTGAATTCTTCTAATATTAAACTGAAAGATTTAAATATTGATATACGGGTTGATAATCAAGTAAAATTCTTAGGACTGACCTTTGACTCTAACCTTACATGGAACAATCACTGCCTTATATTGTCGAAGGCATTAAACTCTGCATGTTTTATGGTTAGAAAGTTGAATGGCAGTTTGTCTTTGGAAATTCTTAAAATGTTTTATTTCGGGTATGTACAGTCGAAATTAAACTATGGTATTCTCTGCTGGGGGAACTCTTCCTCCTCTAATTCACTCTTCATGATTCAAAAGCGTATAATAAGAGCTATTGTAAAAGTCAGTACTCTAACAAGCTGTAAAAAGTTTTTTATCCAATTAAAAATTCTAACTCTGCCTTCTCTGTTTATTTTCAATTGTCTTCTCTACGCTAGGAATAATGATAATGGCTGTCTATTAATTAAAGAATCTGAAATTAGAAACTATAATACTCGTTCTCTTGTGAAGCAAAATTTTTATCTACCCCAGCACCGTACTGCTAAATTCCATAACAGTGTATTTTACTTATCTATTATTAGTTATCTATTATTTTACTTATCTATTTATAATCACCTTCCCATTGAGGTGAGGCTGTCTTCAACAGAGATCTTAAAAAAAGAAGTTAAGTGTTATCTTGAGAGAAGTGCTTTTTATTCTGTTGATGAATTTCTCTCAACAAAATTTAAAAACTGATTCTGAAAATGATGCGTTAGGTGATCTCTAAATCTTTGTAATTTTGTGTAATTATGTTTTGTATATATGTATGTATTGTTAAGCTTATTGACTATTCCCTTATTGGAAAATTTTGTTGCGTTAGGTAGGCACTTTCGAATTATTAATTAATTATTTATCTCATGAATTATACTGACAATTGCTAACATCTACGCAGATCTTATGGCAATAAACTCTTATTATTATTATGCTAGCGTAGCACGGGTCGCTTAGCGCATTTGAGTCAAAGTGAATGACTGCCTTAATGCGTGTTCTCGGCGCGCTTATAAAGACTTGCGCGTGGAAGGGAGCCCCACTCGGCTGGAACTCCCTCCTAAATTATACATTATTTTGCGCAAAGTAAAACGGATTCTTGACATTATACACAATAACAAACTAAATATGTACAAAAATCAACAAATAAACATTAAAAAATTCTAAATAATAAGTAACGAGTGCCACTTCGTTATAAGCACTTCCGTTAATTCCGTAAGTAAACTTGAAACTTGATGTGTTCTGAAAATTACTTATTTCAATTGAAAGATGGTGCGTTATTTTAATCGGGGGGGCGCAGCTGACGTAACCACATAATCTAAAATCGTGTCCGTCACGAGTAAAGTCAATTAGGCGACATTATTTAACCCACATGTGAGATATGAAAGCCCACGGTCAAACAGAATAAAGGGTTATGACAACATTTCCTCGTCGACCCTTAGGTAATACCGAACGCTTTATGATCTTGCGTTCAGCCGGCCGCCTGTAATCAGACTTTGACCAGAACACCTACATTATAATTACGTGTCGCAGGCTCTGAAATAATTTGACGAGATAAAGAGCGGCTTCATCACACGAGCGCCGCTACGTGCTACCGTCGGCGATTCGGTCAATTTGCGCTAAACTCTCTTTTTTTCGGCTCTACATTATCGTTTAAACCCTTTTTATTTTATCTCCTTTTTTTAGTTTTAATTGCGCGGTTGATACTCACAATGTAGGGGACGAGTTTATGCTCATCACATATGGCAGACGTTTCCTATGTTGTAGGGGAAGGTGTAATATAAACAATTGGATCGGCGGCTAACGAAGAGGTTACTGATTGTGTAACTAGGATAAGAGAACCAGCAAACATGTACAGCTGAAAATCAGTCGAGAGTAACATAAACACAAGACGATAACATAAACATCCCGCGTCGCAGGAAATGCTTCCGCACAGCGATGATTCATTCGTTACATAATTGCATATGAGTCATTCTTTTGTTTATGTTATCGTCTTGTGTTTATGTTACGCTCGACTGATTTTCAGCTGTACATGTTTGCTGGTTCTCTTATCCTAGTTACATTTTCCCACCCACGCTCCCTGTTGGGAACCAGTTACAATTGTTACACATGTTTAGTTATGTGATTTTAGGAAGAAAGGGCCTATTATAAATCCCAAATATAAATTACGATCTCGTATATCGGTGATTTAATGAAAACAAAAGCTGCTTCCGTCACCGGTGAATGCACGCAACGCTATCGGATACACACTTTTAAATATTGAACAACGCGCACACACACACACACATTGGGCCGTCATGTTTTCAAAGGCACGACAAGCCGCACATAATTTGATGAAATATGGCCACGCTCGAATTAGACGTCGATGTAAAAACACCCGAATATATATATTATTTACATAAATTTTACGGTCGAGATTTATGCATACATGAATACGTTTACGCGTGTCTACATGGCATAAAACGAGATGAGAGCGGTAATATTTTAAGACGTTTAACAGAACGGTTACGACCCCCACACACATTTCAGGACTTTCTAATTGAAACACGTCCTGGTTTTGTTGCCGTGTTATCGCTGTTTTATACGCGCGATAAATATTTAATTGAAATTATAAAAAATTCTTCCTGCGTAATTAACGAAGTGGCATGGTAATTATTTTTTGTCGTCAATTGAATTTGTTTGTTTAATGTTTAGTTATTATAAATCGTAACCATACCAAAGTCATATTTAATTTTAACTATTTTAATATACAGGTTGATCAAAAAATATTGTTTTAAGTTATTGAAAGTATATAAAAATGGGATAGTTTAGAAGTAATTGTTGCAGCACATGCTAGAGCTAGAGCTGGCGGGCGTTGGTTGTATCCCCAGCTATCGATTGGTAAAAATCTCTGCAATTCCGCATGCTCGCGTGCATCCGTCAAGAAAATCGTGATTTCGTGTATGTTAGAAAATTCTTATTTTTATTACATACACTTCTTGTCAAGTAAGAGACGGGTTTATAAGAAGACACGTGCGACGCTCGGAGACATGTTCAACAGCGACCAGCTAAAACCTTATCTAGCCGGCATACTAATACTTTCCGATATTTCTCGTGATTCCGAAAGGTACGTCTCCTCGTCCTCCCTTAACCAGGGCACATCTCTAAAACAACGTCTCATTATTATTCAGCGGGTCTCTCTTTAAATGTCTGTAATTTGCCTACGTCAAGTAAACGTGTCTCGTAATTTCGTTTCGTACAACTGTCAGTCACATTGCCCGCCATTTTCTATTTAAGATAGTACGAAATTTAAAAAAAATTAATAAAATAAAACAATAAACTTAAGGAATGGATTCCAGTGAGGTAAAGCTTCCCTGAACATTGGCTTGGAAGACCTTGCAAGCCGGAAATAAAAACGAAGAGTATAAGGTTATAGATTTTAGTATATTTTCCTGTAAAGGAACTCGATTATAGAAGCAGAACCGGGCGGGAGATTAATTTTTTTTATCTATAGAGAGGACCCGTCTATAAAACCAGGACCAGTTATTGTGCAATTGTAAACAGTTGATAATTACTTTGAAAGATATCATCGACATACCGATTATGTTTAAATGATAAAAAATAGTTTTCCCTAACAAATAAATTCGAGCTTCATCCGAAATATCAACACAAAATATCGTTTTAACGCATTTAAAACTCCTTCCATTGTATTTTGCGCTAATCCAACAATCGCCGAGCTGAAACACAAACGGGCTTAATCGAAATTTACGCTCGCATTATTATAAATTCGCATTTAAATATAAATTTAAATTATCGCACGCTGATATAGAACGCCGCCGCGCCGAACGAACTGGAATTACAGAGGACGAGCGCGTGCACGCTAATTTTTTCGATTCGATTCGATTCGATTCACAAACGTCACGAATAAATTAGCGAGACGCACGATACAATGGCGAATGCGATATTGCGAATTCCGGCCAGGCCCAGGCGTCCCGGAGATATGAATCGTCTTGGCTTTCATTTGTAGTAGTCCCGACTACAATAATCCAATCTCAGAATGCAGTGCATTTCTCGGTCCCGCTTGTTCTATAATTGCGATTCGGCAGATTGTTTGCCGGACGTCTCGAATTCTCAGAAATCCGTTTCAAATCCGAATGTATTATTGCAATTACGTAATGGAGTTTCGTACAACTCATAAAGTCTCATGATACTGCGCTCTACTGTTTCAACAACAATTATGCTATTACAATAATAAAGGAGCTCCAGTTTAGTGCTCGTTTGTAATATGCCACACGTGGTTCACAATTCAAATATTAAACGTTGAAAATGCTACAGGACACTTCTGTTTCCCCCATGAATACATAATTACTACGAAAAGTCTTGTTGTCTTGTCCTGAATTACCTTGTATATATAATTTAAACGACACTAAATGAGTTTCACATCACTCAAATAGGAATTCGAATCTTTCACGCTGGTAGAATCAGAATTTTTGTTGATTTGGCCTGATTCGACTTGTACATGTGATTTATGAACAACCTTAACCTAGTTTCACATCACCCAAACACTAATTCGGACCTTCTTGATGAGTATCATATGCTTTCACGCTGATACGATTAGAATTTTTGTTGTTTCGCTCTGAAACATCTTCTACCTGTGACTTATGAACGACTTAAACGAGTTTCACATCACCCAAGCACGAATTCACAAATATCATATGCTTTCACAGTGGTAAGATCAGAATCTGTGTCTTTTTGATCTGAATCAACTTGTACAAGTGATCTATGAAGGACTTTAAACGAGTTTTACGTGACCCAAGGTGGAATTCGGACCTTTTTTACAAGTATAATATGATTACACGCTGATACGATCAGAATTTTTGTTGTTTTGATCTGAATCAACTTGTACATGTGATTTATGAACGATCTTAAACGAGTTTCTCATCACCTAAGCAGCAGTTCGGAAATTGTTGGTAAGTATCAAATGGTTTCACGCATGTGCGGTCAGAATTTTTGTTGTTTCGCTATGAAACATCTTCTACCTGTGATTTATGAACGACTTAAACGAGTTTCACATCACCCAAGCACGAATTCACAAATATCATTATGCTTTCACAGTGGTAAGATCAGAATCTGTGTCTTTTTGATCTGAATCAACTTGTACAAGTGATCTATGAAGGACTTTAAACGAGTTTCACATGACCCAAGGTGGAATTCGGACCTTTTTTACAAGTATAATATGATTACACGCTGATACGATCAGAATTTTTGTTGTTTTGATCTGAATCAACTTGTACATGTGATTTATGAACGATCTTAAACGAGTTTCTCATCACCTAAGCAGCAGTTCGGAAATTGTTGGTAAGTATCAAATGGTTTCACGCATGTGCGGTCAGAATTTTTGTTGTTTCGCTATGAAACATCTTCTACCTGTGATTTATGAACGACTTAAACGAGTTTCACATCACCCAAGCACGAATTCACAAATATCATTATGCTTTCACAGTGGTAAGATCAGAATCTGTGTCTTTTTGATCTGAATCAACTTGTACATGTGATCTATGAAGGATTTTAAACGAGTTTCACGTGACCCAAGGTGAAATTCGGACCTTTTTCACAAGTATAATATGATTACACGCTGATACGAGCAGAATATTTGTTGTTTTGTTCTCAATCACCTTGCACGTGTGATCTTACGTACGATCTTAACTGAGTTTCAAATTACTCAAGTAGTAATTCGAACGTTTTTGATGAGTATCATACGGTGTCACGCTTGTACGATCAGAATTTTGATTGTTTTATTCTGAAATATCTTGTACCTATCATTTATGAACAACTTAAATGAGTTTCACATTCCCAAGCAGTAATGTGGATCTTTTTGATGAGTATCAATTACTTTTACCCTGATACGATCAGAATTTATGTCGTTTTGATCCGAGTCAAGTTGTACACGTGATTTATGAACGACCTTAACCGAGTTACATCTTACGCCAGCACTACTTCGGACCTTCTTGATGAGTATTATACGCTTTCACGCTGATACGATGAAAAATTTTGTTGTGTTGACCTGAATCAACTTGCACTTGTGATTTATGAATGACCTCAAGTGAGTTTCACAGTACCCATCAAGAATTCGTACCCTTTCGATGAGTATCACATACTTTCACGCTGATACGATTAAAATATTGGTTGTTTTGTTCTGAATCGCCTTGCACATATGATTTACGCACGGTCTTAACAGAGTTTGACATTACCCAAATAGTAATTCGAACCTTCATGATGAGTATTGTTGACGTTTTGGGCTGGTATCTGATTGTTCGACACCTTTACGACGTTTCTGCTAATGTTTCGCTGTATTGAGTGTACTTCTTAAAATCTAAGGGTGATCAGGGTGAGGTAAATACAAATTGGGGTGCGTAAGAACTGACTTGCTTCTTAGAAAAGCGGTGTTTACGTGAGCCAGAGATTCGAAAATACATGCTATACGATGTCGTCACTTAAATATGAGACCGATATATTTCCTAGAGACCAATCGTTATTACTAAGGAAAAGCAAAGATTGAAAACACTGACGCAAAGATGCCGGAATGTCTGTTGAATATTAAACAAGTATCATATGGTTTCACGCTCCTTACGATCAGAACTTTGGTTGTTTTGTTCTGAAACACCTTGTACCTATGATTTACGAACGATTTAAACGAGTTTCACATTACCCAAGCACTAATTCGACCCTTATTGATGAGTATCATATACTTTCACGCTGATACGATTAGAATTTTTGTTGTTTTGATCTGAATCAACTTGTACACGTGATTTATGAACGATTTTAAACAAGTTTCTTATCACTGAAGCAGGAATTCGGATCTTTTTGATGAGTTATCATATACTTTCACATTGATACGATCTGAATCAACTTGTACATGCGACTTATGACGGGTTTCACGAGTATCATATACTTTCACGCTAATACTTAATTAATACATAATTTTTGTTGTTTTGTTCTAAATTACCTCTTACATGTGATTTACTAACGACCTTAACCGAGTTTCACATCACCCAAGCAGGTATTTGGACCTTTTTGATACATGGGACTTTTGAACGACCTTAACCGAGTTTAACACTAGCCAAGCACTAACTCGACCTTTATTGATGAGTATCACATGCTTTCATGTTGATACGATCAGAATTTTCGTTGTTTTGATCCGAATCAACTTGTACATGTGGTTTATGAACGATCTTGAACGAGTTTCTCATCACCCAAGCAGGAATTTGGATCCTTTTGATGAGTATCACATACTTTCACCTTGATACGATATGAATCAACTTGTACATGCGACTTATGAATGACCTTTAACGGGTTTCACGAGTATCATATAGTTTCACGCTAATACGATCATAATTATTGTTGTTTTGTTCTAAATTACCTCTTACATGTGATTTACCAACGACCTTAACCGAGTTTCACATCACCCAAGCAGATATTTGGACCTTCTTGATACATGGGACTTTTGAACGACCTTAACCGAGTTTAACACTACCCTAGCATTAACTCGACCTTTATTGATGAGTATCACATGCTTTCATGTTGATACGATCAGAATTTTTGTTGTTTTGATCCGAATCAACTTGTACATGTGGTTTATGAACGATCTTGAACGAGTTTCTCATCACCCAAGCAGGAATTCGGGTCCTTTCGATGAGTATCACATACTTTCACCTTGATACGATCTCAATCAACTTGTACATGCGACTTATGAATGACCTTTAACGGGTTTCACGAGTATCATATAGTTTCACGCTAATACGTTCATAATTTTTGTTGTTTTGTTCTAAATTACCTCTTACATGTGATTTAACAACGACCTTAACCGAGTTTCACATCACCCAAGCAGGTATTTGGACCTTTTTGATACATGGGACTTTTGAACGACCTTAACCGAGTTTAACACTACCCAAGCACTAACTGGACCTTTATTGATGAGTATCATGTGTTTTCATGTTTATACGATCAGAATTTTTGTTGTTCTGATCCGAATCAACTTGTACATGTGGTTTATGAACGATCTTGAACGAGTTTCTCATCACCCAAGCAGGAATTCGGATCCTTTCGATGAGTATCACATACTTTCACCTTGATACGATCTGAATCAACTTGTACATGCGACTTATGAATGACCTTTAACGGGTTTCACGAGTATCATATAGTTTCACGCTAATACGATCATAATTATTGTTGTTTTGTTCTAAATTACCTCTTACATGTGATTTACCATCGACCTTAAACGAGTTTCACATCACCCAAGCAGGTATTTGGACCCTTTTGATAAGTATGATATGTTTACACGCTGATACGATTAGACTTTGTGTTGTTTTGTTCCGAATCACCTTATACATGTGATTTATGAACCAACTTAAACGAGTTTCATATTTCCCAAGCAGGAATTCGGGCCTTTTCGACAAGTATCAAGCAGAATCTTTATAGTTTGTTTCGTTTTCTTGCATATATTTAATTTTAAAATATTTGAGAGCCGGGTCTGGTCGGTTGACCATCTGAGGGTAATAAACTAATTTATAACAGAGGTTCTAGTATACAGCTGAGTGTTCTAGTAGTTTCTGTAGTTGTTCCGCCCTAAAAACCAATTGAAAAATAATACACTATAGTATCACTACATAACTCAAATTATTTCTACATGTTGCTCCGGCCATCACTGAAAATATCTTCGCGAAATCATGTAATAATTCTGGTACTAAATAGTTTTAAATTCAGCGCGTCTGAAAGTTCCTTAAGCGAACGATTTATGTAGTTTGCCCTAAGTTATATTAACGATGCGGAGCTTTCATAGCAAGCCGCGAAAGCAGTTTGGGATGTTTAATTTATACTAAGCGATTTCAGTCTTCTTGCCTCCTTGTTTGCTCCCCCCCGAATTTATTCCGCAAGTAATCCAATAACTACTTTCCACTCATGACGGAACATTCGCCCCCCCCCCCCTCCCCCCCGTCCCGATTCACGTTAATTAGTTTAACTCGTTTACGTCGTCGGCTACACAATCAATCACCACCGACTGACTTTTAAATAATCGGCAGGAGAAGTTTCGAGCTAACAAACGGGGAAGAGTTCGTATTTATTTTTTTAATTAGCGTATCCATGGAAATAATACTTGCATTGTTATGTGCTCTAAAAAAAACAATTAAGCGCATTTCAAGTCTTTTATAAGCACACAAACAGCTCGTTAGTTTGGATACGTACATTACGTCAGACGTAAGAATGAAATTCACGAAGCGGAGCAAACGGAAACGGTTTTATTGCTCTACTACTTTCGCTTTAATGGTTGGCGGAAAATTTATTATTACGATCGTCCACGTATGTATAAGTATCGTTCCGGGTTGAAATTAAGAAGCTCTCCTCTCTGTCTCTTTCTTAAAGTAGCTTCATGAACAAAACAATACGAGAAATGTTTTATGTCTCGTTCACTGAGACTCTTACTTTGGTACTTCATCCTTTAATTGTGAGCAAAAATTTTAAATGGTGGCGCGCAGAAAATTTACGCTTTAGTGTTAAACAGAAAATTTATTATTACGATCACCTATATATCATTTGAAGTGCTGACCTTTCTGACGAAGCTTTTATTGAAGTGTGTGTGTGTTTATTGCCTCGTGCTCGCGATGTATCACGGTTACATCTTAGGGGAATGTCCTGTCTCTTGCGCCCTTATCGTTATCGTTCAGAGAAGGCAGCTCAAGTTAATGTTTCACAAGAAAAAAAAAAACATTGTAGAGCGTCATTTAAAGTGGAGATCAAGAGGCTTCATAGTCATATCATTGAGATTTCTAATTTGACACTGACCTCTCTGACAAAGCTTTTATTGACGTGTGCTTGCGTTTATTGCCTTGCACTCGTGATGTAACACGACTACTTCTTAGGAAGCGCCCGTACGCCATCACTTTGATACTAAATCGCAAGCAACAGGATGTTATCAGCTAAAAAGCATCGGATCCAAACTAGGCTTTGTGGCACTTGTTTCTTCGACTTAACATCGCATTTCAGCGGTTAAGGTTGCTCTCGGGTCATCTGCGACACTTGATCTACCAAGAAAACAAACTACAACGTAATACAATGTAATCCTATTGTATTGGAGCGAAATGAAATGAAATTTCAACATATAACGTATAACGTAACAACATATAATTCAGTGTAAGTTAATGAAACATAACATAATGCAATGTATTCCGATGTAATTTAATGTAACGCAAAACTATTATCTGCCGTACTACAACGTAATCATAATAATAATACAATGTATAATCCAATACAATTCGACGTCACTTTGTTATGTAACGCAACGTAATCCAATGTACTGTGATGTAAAGTAATGTATATTAAGTTAACGTGATGGCTTCAACGTCACGCAATGTAATTTACCATTGTATTGCAACGAAATGAAATGTAATGTAGTCCTTTACAGCATATAACGTTACGAAATGCAATGTATGTCAATGAAACGCTACGTAACGCAATGTAATTTAATGTAACACATAGTAATGAAATTTATCTTGCCGTAATAAAAAGTAATCTAACAAATTCGATACATTACGACATAATCTATCACAACATGACTTCATTCAATGCTGCGCAATGTAATGTTTTCAACTTCACGCAATGTAATTTACTATTGTATAGCAATGAAATGAAATGTAATATAGTCCATTAGAGCACATAACGTTACGTAATGCAATGTATGTCAAGGAAACGCAACGTAATGCAATGTAATTTAATGTAAGACATAGTAATGAAATACGTAATAAAAAGCAATCTAACAAAATTCAATACATTACGACATAATCTATCACAACATGACATCATTTAATGTTGCGCAATATAATGTTTTCGACATCACGCAGTGTAATGCAATATAAATAAATAAAAATAGGTTTTGCCGTACCACAACGTAATCGTAAAAATAATTTCCTGTGTAATTCAATACAATTCGACATCATTTTATGTTACGTAACGCAACGTAATCCAATGTACTGTGATGTAAACTAATGTAAATTAAGTTAACGTATTGCATTTCAACGTCACGCTACGTAATTTACTTATGCATTTCAACAAAATTAAATGTAATACAGTGCACATAACATTACATAATGCAATGTAGGTCAATGAAGTGCAACGTAACGCAATGTAATTTAATGTAACACATAGTAGTGAAATTTATAAAAAGTAGTCTAACAAAATTTGATGCATTACGACATAATCTATCACAACATGACATCATTTAAATTTGCGGAATGTATCCTTTTCAACGTCAAGCAATGTAATGCAGTGTAAATTAATAGATTACAAAGTACTTAAACGCTATTTAAAATAGCACGGCGTTATGAACATAACACAGCGCAATGCAATTTATTCTTACGGAGTGCAATGTATTCCAATGTAATTGACTGTAATGCAAAAATATATTCTGCCGTAATCTTAAAATTAATTTCCTGTGTAATTTAATACAATTCGATGTCATTTTATGTTACGTAACGCAACGTAATCTAATGTATTATGATGTAAAGTAATGTAAATTTGTTAACGTGATGTATTTCAATGTCACGTAATGTAATTTACTATTGTATTTCAACGAAATGAAATGTAATACAGTGCATTACAGCATATTACATTACAAAAGGCAATGTAGGTCAATAAAGCGCAACGTAACGCAATGTAATTTAATGTAACACGTAATAATGACGTTTATTTTGCCGTACTACAGCGTAATCCAATAAAATTCGACGTATTACGACATAATCTATTAGAAAATGACGTCATTTAATGTTGCGGAATGTAATGTTCTCAACGTCTCACGTAATGTAATGCAGTATAAATTATTAAAATATGAAGTAATCAATTTTTTTTTTACCAAAGTACGGCGTAATTAAACATAATACAGCAAAATGTCATTTAATGTTATATAACCCAATGTATTTCAACGTCATTTTACGTTACGTAACGCAACGTAATTCAATGTACTGCTACGTAAAGTAATGTAAATTAAATTAACGTGAATTATTTTAATGTCACGCAACGCGATTTATTTATAATACGAAATAATTAAATGTATTTTATGGTAACGCGGCGTACCAACTTGATACAACGCAAAGCCAACTAATATTGCGGTATGCAAAGTGTTTCAATTTAGTTAATATAATACAAACATGTATTTTGCCTTAACCCTGACATGATCATTACAATAACAATACAGTGTACAATCCAATAAAATACAACGCCATTTTATTTTACGTAACGCAACGTAATTCAATGTAAAGTAACGTAGAGCAATGTAAATTAATGTAATGTTTTTGATTTGAAAGCTTCATATTTAAATGTAATACATTTCACTGTCTTGTACTGAAGTAACAAGGGCAAGCATAACCTTACTTTTCTTTGCAATTTTCGTTGTTTTAATGTGACGTCAGTTAACTTAATGGAATACAGTGTAAAGTCTGAAGCATGTATATCAATGTAATACAACGTAAGTCAAGAGTTATTGAGAGATTTATCAAATTTGCAGTTGCATGGTGGGGATTTACGTTATCTTGTTAATCGATAATAAAGTTCTTCTGAAAGTTTCAAAGGAAATTTAAATACGATTGGTAACTATTGTTTTTGACGAAGGCACACACGCAATTTAGGAATGTCTGAGATGCATGCCAATATTGGTAAGTTGATTTCTCAATTTCTATTGCAAAGTAATTTAATGTAACGCAATGCAATCTAATGTAGCAAGCAAGATTTTCTAAGTTGAATTAGAAACATTCGCGCAATCTCCCAGAAAGTTTCACAAAGAATTTAAATGTAACCACCGTTGCCTTTAAGTAATTAAGTTTTAAGCCGTCTAACAAGTTGATGTTTCAATTTCTATTGCAATGTAATTTAATGTAATGGTTTACTTTAATGTTTCTTTTTTGATTTATTATTACAACCGTCATTGTCATTTAATGTGGAAAGTTTAAGTTCTGTAAATAATAAAAGAATACAGCGGGAGATATCAGAGTGCATTGTATGAGGAGATTAGGTAATGCAATGTTTCATATTCGCCTCATCGAGGCTTTTAAATGTGAGCTCAGATATTCTTGCAACTTAAAGTACCAACAAATTTGAGCGTTCTTCTATTTACGTGAATAAAGTAAACTGATACGGCCAAACAAATAGGATAACGTCATTCTTGCTGACGTGGAAGAGGCACCTTCTGCTAAGAAGAAATTCGCCCTATCTTTTCAGTAAGCAAAACAAGAAGCTTTAAGGTCTCACGTTCAGAATGAATATGTAATACCTCTCGAGTGTCTCGGCGCAATAAGCTTAAGAATCGTTGGAAATGCAGGCAAATCTGTATAATTTGTTTACCAGAGAACAAAGCTTATTCTCTTTTCGTGTATTTTGACGAAGATTTTGCAGCGGACGTAAATAATTAAATTACCCGTCTCCGCTGTGCAGACGCAAATAAATCTGAGTTTCAGCTGCGCACAAATAACACCGCCGACGAAAGAAGGCGGCGGCATTACCGTCGTGCAACACGTGAATAAAAAAAGAAACCCCCGAGACGTTTCGGATTTGCACGAAATTACGGGGAATCACAATCGGACGTCTCATTTATTTCACCCGAAACACCCATATCATAATCGGAGTCGTTTCGTTCCGGCAAACGACTCCTCTTAATATTTACCCAATAAGGTTTTTATATCCAGCCACTCACCGACGGGAAACGGAAGAGCGTAATTTGGTCCGGGGTGTTTTAAACATCTCCTGATCGTAATTACATTGTAATGGAGTAAATTCATCTGATTGAAAGCTCGAACGCGGGGGGTGTTTAATCCAATTTCGAGGCGTTCCGAGTTCTTTCGCGCCTTGCGAGCTGAAAAACCCTCACCCCTAATGAAGTCGGATTCTTTATCAGAAAGCATGAGAAATTTAAGACTACCTCACGCTTCGATAAGAAGAGAATAAAGTCATTACTAAACATACATAATAAACATCATTTTATAACTTTTATATATGTACAAAATAATAAATTAAAAAACCTCGGTCAGATTTTCATTTATTGGCTTTAACGTTTTCGGGCCCGGCCGGGTCCGTCATCAGAAGCTACAATGATACATTTTTTTTTAAGAATTACATTAATTGATCAATTAACCTACACATTACATTAGGTTAATTGATCAATTAACCTACACATTACATTAGGTTAATTGATCAATTATTGTAATTCTTAAAAAAAACTGTATCATTGTAGCTTCTGATGACGGACCCGGCCGGACCCGAAAACGTTAAAGCCAACAAATGAAAATCTGACCGAGGTTTCAAGTTTTTTAATTTATTATTACACACACCGGTCAAGAACTTACATTTCGATATATGTATAAACAATGTTCCTTGTCAATAGCGCATTTTTTTTACATCCACCGATAATACGAAAGACATCAAAAAGAAGCTCAACAAATACTTTATAAATCTCAATTTCCATGTTTAAAGTACCTTTGCTTGGTCCAAATTCATTATCAAAAAGTTAAAAGGATCCTGAGGTTAAAAAACGTCTTTTTTGCCGAATTCGAAGACGCAATCTCGTGAATGCATTTAGTTCGGTAGCTGTGCCCGGGAGAAAAAATAATTAAATTTAAATGTTATGGGTGATGTCATTTCTCTCCCACTTGGAGACGTCGTCGGTGAGCACATGAAATGCCCGTCTGAGTTCCTGCCAGGGTGGTTCCCGTCTGAGTTTCCGTCCAAGAGTTCCAGAGAAAGCGAGACTTTTCTGTAAGTTCATTTTCGTGATAAAACATAATTAAATTTAAATATTACGGGTGATGTCATTTTTCTCCCTCTTAGAGACGTCGTCGGTTTATTTAAATACTGTGAGCACAAGAAATTCCCTTCTGAGCTCCTGCCAGGATGGGTTCCCGTATGAGTTCCCGTCCAAGAGTTCCAGAGAAAGCCAGCAACTCCCTCTGCTGTTTAATTCTCGTCGAGACATTTCTGCAACTTCTGTTTCGTGATAAAACATAATTAAATTTAAGTATTACGGGTGATGTCGTTTTTCTCCCTCTTAGAGACGAGACGTCGTCGCTTTATTTAAATATTGTGATCACAAGAAATTCCCGTCCAACAGTTCCGGTTTAATTCCTGTTTAATTCTCGTCGAGATTTTTGTGCAAGCTCTGTTTCGTATGAAATTGTAACGTGTTCTGGTATATGATTTTATTCAAGACAACTTGCAACTCTAACAACAAACAGAAATAAATGGAAGAACAATGTAAAATCTATAAATAACAATATATGCGGCGCTATGCTCTCCTGGTCGGTTATCATCTGGGCTACTGGAGGGCGAAGTCTCTGTTAACGACGTAGGAACTATCTCAGGGTATCTTGCTTCTGCTTGAGTTCCACTTCTTCCCTCGGCTGGCTTTGACGACACCGATGGATGTGTGGAGAAGGAGTGTTGTCCTCGATAAGAGGTATGTGTCTAGATGCTCCTGACAATTGGTTACACGGGAGGATTTCGATGTGCTTCCGACAATAAGCTGCACAGAAGAGTGCTCCTAACAGTTGGTTGCCCGAGAGGCTTTGGATGTGCTTCCGGCAGCAAGTTACGTAAGTCGCTCCTGACAATGGGTTGCACGGAAGGCTTTCGTGAGTGTTCCCGAGAGTGGGCTGTTCAGGATGCACTGGAGCTTGAGCGGTGAGTAACTCTGCTTCATTGGTTTAAGGGTGTTATCGAATCTTTTTGTGTTTACTCCGGGGGTTGTCGTAGCGACCAAATTTGAGTATGCGATCCTATTTGGGGGCTAATCATGAACGAATGCAGTTTCACTTCGATTCGTCAAGGGGCAGCCTAAGTTTTGTTTATTTGCGACGATTGTCATCGTCATGCCAACGTGACGCTTCGCCCGTATTCGTCCATCTTCTCTGACGTTATGACGTGTTTCGTTGGTCGCTGAAACGCCCCACAAAATTTCTCCTCAATTACCTTTAAATATAAACAATAAAGGGACATGAACGACTAAGGGAGGAGAAGTGGTAAAGTTCCGATGATTCCGAAATTACATGTAGCGCGGCACGGCAAGGACGAAACTTCATTCCAAGGAAAAAAAAACACCAAGAAGGATTCCTGCTTTTTCTAAACTTAAACCAGAAAGCTACAAATAAGGGAATTCCGACTCGGGTCTTGACTTAAAAGTATTTGGTATGGGTTGAGGGAAAGGATGAGGGAAAGAGGGAGAGTTATTGTGCGTTAAATTTTTGTGAAGTTTCGCAATTAAAGTCAGAGATTGTAATCGTGGAAATTTAATCTCTTTCTCACTCTCGTCACGGCATCTAGAGGAAAAAGTCGTCCCGATGAGTCTACGTGAAATTGATCGTCTTTAATCTACTTTCTTTGATCGTTCCGTTACAAATTGGTGGCAGCGGTGGGATCACAAAAATATAGATTACCCCCAACCAAACCCAAGTATTTCGGAATCACGCTTGTCTATAATTTCTGTGCAGTCGAAATAGAACGTGAAGAAAAACCTCTCTTTTTAAACATCCCTGACGGGAACTACCCTGTCAGGAACTCAACTCTTTTTTGTGGTCACTCTTGTTGTCGTTGTATAATTTATCAAGTTTAGAATTTAAGAAAGTTTACGCATTCTCGATGTATCCGTAAAATACGAGCACGTTCGTTTATTTTATCTTATGGTTTGGTGATATGATGCGGGATATGTCTCAGGCAGAGGAATGGAAGGAAAGAAAGATGCGAGCACTTAGTCTCCGGGCGGTTCTTGAAGGGTGAACGTCTTGGTAAAGTTGCGCTAATTACGCCGCAGATGGGCTCGCGGGTGTGTAATGAATTGCAATGACATGTGACGAAGAAGTTGTGCAAGAATTAAGGCTTGCTGATGATAGATGATTGAGGTAGAGTAAGATGCCAATCTGGTGGTGTCCGCTGATGACTCGGACAGAGAGCAAGAGATTGGGCATTCTACCATAAGGGTGATCGCTCTGTATTCGCCGATAGTCGGAGAGAGTAGGGGATCACTCCACCTGCACACGGTATTTGACCTTATCCGCTAACTGCAGAGGCGTGCGTAGAGACATAACTAGTTGTATACCTGACTACCTGAATTTCCTTGTGCTTTCATAAACCACCTGCACACGGTATTTGACCTTATCCGCTAACTGCAGAGGCGTGCGTAGAGACATAACTAGTTGTATACCTGACTACCTGAATTGCCTTGTGCTTTCATAAACGGTCATGACTTGGTGTTGACTGTGCTTAAGCCGGTTCAGCAACACTGTAGGAGGCAGCAGCACCAATGATTCTGGGAACGTACGCCGCTCAGGAGGCAAGGTATGCTAATATCCACCTGGGGTTCGACCTTATGCATGCGAAGTACGAAGATGGACATTCGACGACACCTTCTCCAGCATCCCAGCAGGGAACTGTTCCATCTAAATTCGCCGCTGGAGTGGGCGGGGCTCGGTGAGTAAATAAGTCCTATAGTCTTGCATGACATCTTTATCGAATCGGAAAGCGAAGCCCAGATGTTAAGACGTTTACCCTCAGCTCCGTAGTGGTCGAGAAAGAAAGCAGGGAAAGAGAGACCTAAGCAAAGGGTGGGTGAATGCTTATTGTAACTCGGTCCTCGGACATTGTTATTAGTCGAGGATGTTTAACACAAAAAAAAACTATCCTACATTGTGTTTAAATAAACTGTCGGGCGTCTCTAAGAGGGGGAAAATTGACATCGCCCGTAACAATTAAATGTAATTATTTTTTTCTCCGCGCGTAGCTTCCGAACGAAATGCATTCACCGCCAGAGGACGTGCAATTGTCCATTCCGTAATATTTATGCGAGGTAAGTACAGTTACTGTGTCAGCGTTTCTTTTCTTAAGGTTTACAGCTGCGAGTATTGATACGTCCGAACATTTTCTTAGAATTGTTTATTTTAACAACAAGGCTTTGATTGTTTTCCTGAGTTTTTGAGAGCGTGCACACGCGTATTATTTATTGATCATGATTTTATCTCTTTTATTCTATTTTATGTACGTTTCGAATCAATAGGACTTGGTTGCCACACAGAACATTACACGGTCTCCGCTTCTGATAGGCTCATTAAGTAAAGCCGGGCGAAATTACCCCTAATGTATTTTTATCGCTCCCTTATCAAAAATAACACAAAAAGCGATACACCTAGTCTGCGGTTGTTAGCTTTCCGAGCGTCGGCCGACCCGACATGTTGAACTTTATCGATCAGCGAGGAAACCAGGACGTGCTGAATAAGCCGCATTATTGAAGCGGAATAAGCTCGGACGATGAGAATTAAGCCGGGATGTATCACGTTCGGCGCCAATTAAAAAAATGTCTTGCACGATATTTCAAGCTAAAAGAAGACAAAATGATAATACTTTATTAGTAAATCTACTACAGTGGAGCACTTCGATGCATCCGCTTGCATTCAAGGACTCGAACGCGAACGTGTGCAGGAAGTCGGAATATTTTATGGTGAGGGTAAGTGGGGGAAGTTGTGTAAGTGATAGAATTCAGAAAAGTGAAATAAAACAAAGATTAATTGCTGCAGACGTAGAAAAACGGAAGGCAATTACTTATTCAATTAAGTCACCAAATGGTTAGCAGGACGTGAAATTATTGGAGGAAACGCAAGGAAGCGCGTGTACATCGAATTATCCGGATAGTTCTAGTGTAAAATCCATAATTAATCTCGGGATATTTAACGTCCCTGGAACTAGCACCGGGAGTTAATTAAAACTTTTTTTTTTGCAGCGCAGAGTTTACGCTTCGGAATACCTTGGTGCACTCTTACTCTTTTAATTCGGTGCTTAATTAAGTTTCAAACTGCGCACGGTCCGCTTCGAACTCGATTGCCGGTTTAGTGAAGTGCGGTTGAAAAAGTTGTCCCTTACCTATGGATATTGTAACTAGGATAAGAGAATCAGCAAAGGTGTACAGCTGAGAATCAGTCAAGCATAACATAAACATGTTGAATGACTCCGTCGCAATTATGTAACGTATGACTCACCCGCGTTGCAGAAGACAGAAGACTACCTACACAGCGGGCCGTGCGCAATATCTAATGACTCATCTGCAGGCACAGATCTAGCGCGGAATCGCATACACAAATGTCAAGGCAACAATTGACGTCACACCCCGGAAACAAAACCCCTATAAAAAGGCCACAAAGCCAAAGCTAGAAGAGAATTAGAACAAATCTCTTCAGAGTGTCATGTAGTCTAGTTGTCAGTTAGTGCCCCAAAAAACCACAATGTAAGTAACTTGTAATGATTGTAATTAATAATAAATCTGTTGTTATATTAAGCTATGTCCCTAATTTCATGTTACTTCAATTATTACCGTAACAATATCTCACGTACCCTTCTCTAACTCTCTACACAATAAAACTTCTTTTCGCCAGAAATAAAATAAGGATTGTATGGGCACTATTCAATTCGGTATGCCATCCGTTTTAAGTTGCTGTTAAATGAAATACTGTCGACAATAGAAGCGGGGGTGTATGTGTGTGTGTGTGTGTGTGTGTACATCGATATCGAAGGGACATAAAAGAATCGCCGAGCCAGTGGATTTAACTTTATCCTAGCTTCGAGAAAGTAGATCCCGTAAATTCAGCGCCGCCTTCCTAGATGAGGGCGCGCAAGTTGCGAGGGAGCACGGATAATTAACTTCCGGAAAAACACGTTCCTGAGATAAAACGGAGCACTGAAAGTATAAACATCTCTATAAATAAGTAAAATCTGGGCGCACTCTCACCGTGCTAGTTTTAAGTAATGATTTAGGTACATTCTCGGAAGTTTCAGCGTCATTATGCTGAATAATAAACAATGAAGCTTGAAGCGGAACGAAACTCGCCCTGCAATTTATAACATCAAGCGAGCAAAGTAAAAATGAATTAGAGCCCGAGCACGTTTTTATTCTTCTCATCTGCATTAAAAAGAATCATCAAACCAAACAAATTCTCTTAAAACAACCCACTTTAGGTCTTTTGGATAGACAGTGGATATTAAAAGTAACCTCTGGATTTGTAAGAAACTGGTATTCTGTACAGAGACTTTGCGATGACCGTAATAACGCCCGCATCCGTTTTAGAACACGTCTGCGATAAGGAATATCTTGCAGATTTTGATAATTATTCGGCGCTTGTCGGTTTAATAACCAAATAAAAGATGGATGCAGTCTCCCAACCCAACCAACTTTAGGTCTTTTGGATAGACAGAGGATATTAAAAGTAACCGCTGGATTTGTAAGAAATTGGTATTCTGTACAGAGACTTTGCGATGACCGTAAAAGCACTTGTATCGCTTTGGAACACGTTTGCGATAAGGCACAGATTTTGATCGTAATTAATCAGGGCTTCCCGGTTTGATAACCAAATAAAAGGTGGATGCAATCGAGAATTTATATCACACAGTCAGCACGCGTATTGCTGTTAACAAATCGGTAGAATTGACATTCGAATAATGTCATCACAGTGTGATGAGCGACGACACAGTTGTTTGGCTTTTGATTCCAGAACACCCTCTGACTTTTAAATCCGTTTCTGAAACAATCTGTGATCTTCTGACTGTCTTGCAACATCGACCACTTAATTCTAAGACACTCCATGACCTTGAAAATTTCAAAATTCTTTGATCTTCTAGTCAATTAAGATCTTCAATAACTTTTGGCTAGGTCAAGGGCATTAATAAGAAACTTCCTCCAATATTTAAGGTCACTAAAAATTCGCTTGTAGCATCTCTTGCAATCTTGGATGTGTGCAAGACCAAAGGAGTTTTAGAATCGACCTTGATCTTAAGATGGGCCGTTTCTCTGTGATCTTGTAACTTCCTTGTAACGTCGAGGACATCGATCCTTGATCTTGAAATTTTCAAGATCCTGGAGTCTATTAAGTCCTTCCGGTAATTTTACAATTTACGCAAGATCAAGGATACCAATAAGCAGATTCTGAAACGTCTTTCAGTGCTCAAGGTCACTAATAATCCAACCGTATCGTATCATCTCCTGTAATCTTGAAGTTGGAGTATTACAATCCGCCTTGACCATAAGATAGGTCGTTTCTGAAATCTTTGTGATTTAACTTTCGTCCAAAATAAAAAACATCGATTAAATAATTTCGAAGTCTTCTGTGACCTCGAATTTTCATGACCGCCAATGATCCTGGAGTTAATTAAGATCCCTCTAATCCAACCGTATCGTATCATCTCCTGTAATCTTGAAGTTGGAGTATTACAATCCGCCTTGACCATAAGATAGGTCGTTTCTGAAATTTTTGTGATTTAACTTTCGTCCAAAATAAAAAAACATCGATTAAATAATGTTGAAGTCTTCTGTGACCTCGAATTTTCATGACCGCCAATGATCCTGGAGTTAATTAAGATCCTTCTAATCACCTTTCAGATTTTGCAATGTCAAGGACGCTAGTATGCAGGTTCAAGGTCACTAATTGTAGAATATTTTGCAATCTTGGAGTTGGAATGTAAAGTGTTTGCCACAACAGAATTTCCAGAATCGGCCCTGACCTTAAGATGACCTTGTTGGGCCGTTTCTGAAATCTTTGTGATCTTCTAGTTTTCTTGCAAAATCAAGAATATTGATTAAATAATCTCGGGTCTTCTGCGGCCTCGAATTTTTAAGAACACCAATGATCTTGGAGTTAATTAAAATTCTTTTGAAATCTTACAGCTTCTTGCAATGTCAAGGATTCTAATAAGTAGGTTCAAGAACACTAATAACTCGATTGTAGCGTCTCTTGCAATATCTTTTGGAGCAGAATCTCTAACATCGGCCTTGACCTTAAGGTGACCTTGTTAAGATCCTTCTGTAATCTTATAGTTTCTTGCAATGTCAAGTGCGCTAATAAATAGGTTCAAGGTCGCTAAAAATTCGCTTGTAGCATCTGTTATAATCTTGTAGTTGAAGTGTTGGGCGTGTGCAACACCACAGGAGTTCTAGAATCGATCTTGGTCTTAAGATGGCCCGATTCTGAAATACTCTATGACCTTATAACCTCCTTGTAACGTCAAGGATATCGATCCTTGACCTTGAAACTTCTTTCAGTATTCAAAGTCACTAATAATCTGACTGTATCGTCTCCTGTAATCTTGGAGTTGGAGTTAATCTCTTGGAGTTCATTAAGATCTTTCTACAAACTTACAGTTTTCTGCAATGTTAAGGACGCTAATAAGTAGGTTCAAGGTCGCTCAAAATTCGCTTGTAGCATCTGTTATAATCTTGTAGTTGAAGTGTTGGGCGTGTGCAACACCACAGGAGTTCTAGAATCGATCTTGGTCTTAAGATGGCCCGATTCTGAAATATTCTATGACCTTATAACCTCCTTGTAACGTCAAGGATATCGATCCTTGACCTTGAAACTTCTTTCAGTATTCAAAGTCACTAATAATCTGACTGTATCGTCTCCTGTAATCTTGGAGTTGGAGTTAACCTCTTGGAGTTCATTAAGATCCTTCTACAATCTTACAGTTTTCTGCAATGTCAAGGACGCTAATAAGTAGGTTCAAGGTCACATCAATAATTCGATTGTAGCATCTTTGGCAATCTTAGAGTTGGAATATCAGGTGCTTGCAAGACAACAGAATCTCTAGAATCGGTCTTGATCTTAAGGTGACCTTGTGATCCTCTAACTTTCTAGCAAAATCAAGAATATCGACCGAATAATTCTAGGATCCCTTGTGACCTAGAAATTTTTAATAATTCTGATCTTGGAGTTAATTAAGATGCTTCTGTAATCTTATAGTTTTTTGCAACGTCAAGGACGCTAATAAGTGGATCCGGAACGTCCTTCAATGTTTAAAATCACTGCTAATCCTACTGTAGCATCTCTTGTGGCCTTGGAGTTTAAATTTTGTGTGTCTGTAAGAACCAGGGCGTTCTAGACCTTAAGATGACCTTGACAAGCCGTTTCTCGTAATTTCTTGCAACATCGAGGATTTCCATTGACTATTTCTACGATCTTCCGTGACTTTGCAATTTTCAAAATCCTGCGACCTTGAAGCTAGTTAAGAGCCTTATCTAACCTCACCATTTTCTGTAACGTCAAGGTTCGAGGTCACTAATAATCCGACTGTAACATATCTTGTGGTCTTGGGGTTAAATGGTGGGTGTTTGCGCAAAACCATAGGAGTTCTAGAAACGGCTTTGATTTTGATAAGTTTTTTCTTTTTGATCTTGTAACTCTTCTGCAACATCAAGGACATCGATCCATTAATTCTAGGACCCCTTTTGACTAATACTGTGATACTGAAATATTCAGTGACCTTACAATTTTTGTAAGGTCAAGGACACTATTAGTAAGCGGATTCCGAAACGTGCTTCAATTTCCAAGTTCACTAATAATTCGATTTTAGCATTTTCCATAATCTTTGAATGGAAATGTTAGGCGTTTGCAAGACCATAGGAGTTCTAATAATTCGATTATAGCATCTTTGACAATCTTGGAGTTAGATATAAGGTGTTTGCAACACGACAGAATATCTAGAATCGACCTTGACCTTAAGGTGGCCTTGATGAGCCGCCTCTTTCTTGCAATATTAAGAGTATCGATCAGTTAATTCTAGGACCTCCTGTGACTAATAATCCTGTGATATTGAAGTCAATTAAAATTCTTCTAGTGCCTTAGAATTTTTGTAAGATCAAGGACTCTAAGGTCCCTAATAATCCGATTGTAGCATTTCCAGTAATCTGGGATTGGTATTTGGAGGATCATAGGAATTCTCGAATCGACCTTGATCTTAAGACGAGTCGTTTCTGAAGTACTCTGTGACCTTGTAACTTTCTTGCAACATCAAGGGTGTCGATCCATTAATTCTAAAACCTCCTTTGACTAGCGACGCAGAAGTCAATTAAGATTCTATAAGATCAAGGACACTAAAGTCATTAATAGCACGATTGAAGCATAACCACTAATCTTGGATAGGTGTTCGGAAGACGATAGGAGTTCTACAATCTACCTTGATCTTAAAATTGTGACCCTGTAACTTTCCTGCAGCATAAAGTGTATCGTCTCATTAAATCTAGGTCCTCCTTTGATTGATGATCCTGTAATATAGGGGTCAATTAAGATTATTCTATTACCTTACAACTTAGATCAAGGACACTAAGGTCGCTGGTCTTTGGAAGACCAGAGGAGCTCTAGAATCGACCTTTAGCTTAAGATGAGTCGCTTCTGAAGTAGTCTGTAATTTGTTACATCAAGGGTATTGATCCATTAATTCTAGGACCTACTTTGATTAATATTCCTGTGATACTGAAGTGACTTCAGTGATTCTTCAGTAATCTTACAATGTTTATAATATCAGAGACACTAAGATCCGATTGTAGCATTTTCAATAATCTTGGATTGGTGTTTGGAAGACCATAGGTGTTCTATAATCAACCTTGAACTTAAGATGAGTCGCTTCTGCACCTTATAACTTTCTTGCAACATCAAGGGTTTCTTTCAATCAATTAATTCTGTGATGCAGAAGTCATTTAAGATTCTTCTGTGACCCTACTATTTTTATAAGATCAAGGTCACTAAGGTCAATAATGATTCGGTTGTAGCGTTTCCAATAATCCTAGATTGGTTTTGGAAGACCATAGGAGTTCTAGAATCGACCTTGACCTTAAGATAAGTCGCTTCTGTGTCCCTTTAACTTTTTGCAACATCAAGGGAAATGATTTATTAATTTTAGGACCTCTTTTGACTAGTGATGCAGAAGTCAATTAAGTTTCTTCTATGACCTTGCAAGTTTTATAAGATCAAGGTCACTAAGGTCAATAATGATCCGTTTGTAGCGTTTCCGATAATCATAGATTGATTTTGAAAGACCATAGGAGTTCTAGAATCGACCTTGACCTTAAGATAAGTCGCTTCTGTGTCCCTTTAACTTTTTGCAACATCAAGGGTAATGATCTATTAATTCTAGGACCTCTTTTGACTAGTGATGCAGAAGTCAATTAAGATTCTTCTATGATCTTACAATTTTTATAAGATCAAGGTCACTAAGGTCAATAATGATCCATTTGTAGCGTTTCCGATAATCCTAGATTGGTTTTGGAAGACCAATAGGAGTTCTAGAAACGACCTTGACCTTAAGATAAGTCGCTTCTGTGTCCCTTTAACTTTTTGTAACATCAACATCATCAGTGATGCAGAAGTCAATTAAGATTCTTCTGTGACTTCATAATTTTTATAAGATCAAGGTCACTAAGGTCAATAATAATCCGTTTGTATTCCACAAAAGAAGGTTGAATATTTAAAAGAAAAACGCCACTTTTTTGACATTAAATATACATATTAAATTGGTGCGATAAAATACAAAGTTGAAACCTATCCTTAAATATAAATGTGAGATACCTCTTAAATCTAAATTACAATTAACTACCCCGCGATTAGTTAATTTCGGTGTTACAATGATCTTTTCAAACTTTTTTTCATATGTTCATATTCATCATCATTCTTCTTTAGCATGCAACAATAATCAGCTAGCATGTTAACATTTCACTTCCATTGAAACCTCTTTTCCATATCTTTGACATCTTTCACCTTGCTCTTCACTAAATGTTCCCGAATTGTCTGGGAAATTGTCGAAATGTGAATGTAAAAAAATGTACCTTTAGACTCATACGACACTCAGGTTTTTCAAATTTACTTAGCATATTTTCAACAATTTCTACATAATTGTCACTTTTATTGATTCCCAAAAAATACAGATGGGACAATGTTACTGTTTTTTTTATAGAAAAAGTGAAGGACTTCTTTAAAAGGAACAATTTTACAGGAGTGCTTTATAATTCATTAATAAAATACTACTGATATTAGGTTAAAGTGATCCTTTTGTTTGTGAGAAAAAACTGTTTCATATGGGACACATGCTTCATATGGTAGCACGTGCTACTTGGCAACATTGACAGTGATAATTCTTGGAAGTAAGTATTGGCAAGCGGATTGCGTATATTTTTGGGTATAAGTTAATTAAAGCTGGTTCTTGTCCGATGAAAATTGTATCACAAACTCTTTTAAACGGACACTAAATGGCGCACAAACACTGAACGTTTTGCAGTCGTTCGACAGCTTATATTTTTCACTTCTGACGAAGCTGTCGAACGACTGCGAAACGTTAAGTGTTTATGCGCCATTTAGTGTCCGTTTAAAAGAGTTTGTGGTATAAGTTAACTTCACACATGCCAGTCAATTTTGTGTAATGTAGTATAAAGGAAATTAATATCGTTTTGCTTGATGGAAGGTTTTTTCTGTTTTATTTTATAATTCAGTATTTGCTTCAATAAATAATTTATTTTTAACACTGGTTTCTAGCTTAACTTGCCTACTCGTAATACCGATCAGAAGAGATTGAAGCAATTTGACAATGCATTGGAAAGACATCACTTTTGCATTTCACTGTACGCGCAAACAGTGTGAATTATACAAACTTTCAGAAAGTGTTTACGAAAATCTTTGTTAGTTTCTAAAAATATTAACAACAAATAATAAATTGTCTTCATTGGTCGAACTAAAAGTCATAACCAAGTTGCAGCAACCTTTGATTCGTAATTAGTTTGTTTAATAGAAACGTGAATGCAGAATATATACAGTGTGGTGATAAAGTAACGCACCAAGCGAGAAAACACCCTTAGCGTTGACTTTTTCGAAAAACGCTCGGACAGGTCGATTTTATTTTTAAAAAGACATCTTTTACAATCAATTTTAATTTTATGTCGGTTACCAGTTTTGCCTCGTGACGTCATCGACATTTTTTTTAAATGACAACCTATTTTTTTGAAAATGTCATTTGAAAGCATCCATTTTACTGAGTACAAAAATGTTAATGAACCACTAGTTGCATAAGAAAATTTTGAAGAAAAAAATTATTGAAAAATGGAAATGTGATTTTTAATCTTAATAAAATTTCAACCTAAAATAATACTTTCTTGTAAAAACATAACAAAACAAAGTCTTAACGGATTTTCCATGATGTTTGTGACAATTAAAAATTATTTAGACTCGTAGATGCTAAAGGTCACAAAAAACTACAACGTCGGAAAACGATTTATATTGAAGTTGTTAATGGTTAATGGTTAATGGTTTATTTTTAACCGAAACATGTCATCAGCTCCAAGCTTCTTGTATTAATAACTTCAATATACATCGTTTTCCGACGTTGTAGTTTTTTGTGACCTTTGGCATCTACGAGTCTAAATTATAACAAAACAACTTAATAAAATTACAATAAATGTTGGAAATGTCCTCCACCAACCACTTGACAGTGACCAGCTCGTGTGTAAACGTTGTTAATTACTTTTGCGATGGTTTCACGGTTAATGTTATTCATTTCCGTCCTAATTTTGTTTTGTAAATCTTCCAAATTTTGAGGTCTGTTCATGTAAACTAGAACCTTTTAGATAACCCCACAAAAAAAATTTAGGGGAGTTAAGTCGGGTGAGCGGAAATGAATAACATTAGACGTGAAACTATCGCAAGAGTCATTAACAGCGTTTATGAAATATTCTGAAATATTCTGTGACTTTGTAACTTTCTTGCAACTTCAAAGATATCGATGAATGAATTCTAGGATTTCTTATGACCTTGAAGTTTTCAAGATCACTTTTTCTCACGAAATTTTATTACAAATTCAATCATTTCGGACGTACCAAGGAATGCCAACGTGCATTCGAGAAGCATCAACGATGACGATGACGACTACTCAGAGTAAATTAAACGGAGCGTTTTTATAAGGGAATCGTTAACGCGTCGAATTATATCGCTAACGACATTAGAATGTAGAAGAGCTTAAAAGTTTAACGCAATCGAGCGAATATCTGGGAGAATCTAATTTGGCAAAAATGCCGTTGAGCGAATTAATTTGGGGAAAAGTTTTCGGAACGTTCCGGCTTAATCGATGCAGTTACGATTTTACGATGCCGTTTCCTTCGCCTCGCCTAAAAGGCAAATTAATTTGATAAATACGCCCACCGTTCTGCCTACAATTTTAACATTCGCGCGAAGTCGGCTCACGTTAAGTGCACAATTTGATTGATTCATTGATTAAAAAAAAAAAAACTAAATGATCCATTTTTTTGGGCGCGCCCAACAGAACAACCAATTCAAACGGGTCAATAAAAATTAAACTAAATAATCACCCCAATCATTTGGCGCCCAACAAGAAAAAACTGAGCTATATTGTGACAAGATGCAAGTAAATTCATGCATTGGATTTATTTAGCAAACTTGAGATAAGAGAAAATGCAACTCGTCAACGTAAACAACGGAACCTTGACACCTGCGTGAAAAAACCTTGAACACGTTGGAACGGATTTAAATCGTCTCGTAATCTTTTGTACCTTTCCGGCTTCGTTAGAATTCGGAATTGCTCGAGTTGCACTTCCTATAAAAATCCCACGATCTGCATAAAAAGATAAGATCTTAAACTAGTTGCTATCAGAGCATGATGTAGGCTCTATTTTGTTAAAGTGTGCTGTTGGGGTAAGTTGAACTTTGTACAATTATGTTTGTCTGTATTTATTTATGTTTAATATAATATTTAAGCTACGCTATGCCCCTTGTTTCGATTTATACCGTAACAGTATATAAGAAGAATAAGAACAGCATCCAGTTCCATGCCTAAAGCTTATCGGAGAGATGTGTTTTCAGTTGATTACTCACACTACCGACTGAGCCAGTTAACCTGATCAACTCAATGATAATCAATGATTGCGGTAAGATCGTTTGTAAAAGAAGAAAGTTGCAAAATAAATTAGTATTAGAGGAAAGAAGGGCGTACGATGGAAGAAGATGAACGTCAAAGAAATAAGATGTTACTTTAGCAAGCAGCTTTCAAGTAGTAGAATATCGACCGTAAATAAACAGTAAACAACAGAGTCATGTGTCAAATCTTTGCGTATAGCACTGCATCATAATATTTCACGCGGGTTTATTGCCTAGCATAATTCATAAAGCTACGTTCTATTTGTGTAGCATTCGTAAGACCGTGAGTCTCCTGGCAATTTATCTTACTACTAACGAGCCGACTTGGAAGTATATAGCATGCGCGTGCCAGATTGACTTCGCATCAGGCCCCGTTTGATTAATTGCGGCATTTTAGGCATAATTCGTAATTCGTGCGCAAAATTAAAGTTGATCTATACAAATGACAGAGCCCGCGATGTATAACGACCCGGCCCCCGAAATAATAACCATATTTCAGCGGGGCCGACGCGACGCGACGCGACGCAGGCGCCCTCCGTAGATCGTTTTCACATTGTGATGTATGCGAATACAAATCTACTAAAGGGGAGACAAATTGAGAGCTATTTTTTAAATTTCATGATTAAAAAAGAAACCGCTCCGAAGCATCAAAGGGATGCCTGGGAGTGGCATTTTAATATGAAACGAAATTTTAATGTCAAACGTATTTAAACGATCCTCGGATCTAAAGAGATGAATCGCCATATTTATTAATTTTTTTGCTGTTTTGTGTGTGTGTGTACCTACTTTTTTTTATTTTAAAGGAAAACATAAATATCATCGCGTTTGGTTTCGGTAATGCGATTTGATGCGAGATAAGGCGCGTGACTTAATGAAACCGATTGTTAGTTTAACCTTACACGCTGGATGGCGCGCCGGCGAATTAATTGGAGCAAACAATGCCGTAAAATTTCAAAGTTCGCTTTCAAAACGTAAATTTAGTAGTGTATTGCGCGCGGAGGTAAAGTTCGCAAATTGCTAAAGTTCTGAGGTGGAACCCGATTCAGTTAATGTTTCGAAACAATTATATTTCGACTTTGCACATCTTGTTAATATACTCCGATGGAATCAATACGTACGTGACTCTACAACCGAACTTGTTTAACAACTTTAAATCGAACTTACCGTTCATATTTATGACACTACAAAATCAATAAAAATTGGGCGCCAACTCACTATTTGGCGCCCACCTTTTTGGGGCGTCAACTAATCATTTGGTGTCCAGTTCCGATCAATATAATTAAAATAAAACTAAATAATCACTTTGCTGGCCGCCAAATCTTGACCCCTCCCCCCAAATTATTTTATTTTTCCAGTCATCACCCGCAGTTAAAATGGTTTTTAATTCAAACTCACTTTGTATTTAGAGCAATAGACTACGGTGGGTCTATGATAAGTCCTCGTCGTCCCATTTACAACTTCTAATCTAGAAGAAAGCGAATTCACTTGAAATTTTAACCTGGCTAGGGTCTATAGGGCTCGTGATTGTTCTCCAGAAGTCATTCTTAAAGACGTGGCTGTTATAGTTAGACTAAGCACATCACCTTATTACATTTCGACGAATTGGTGGGTGGTTGTGGACTTGTACAATAGTTTTAAATCGAAGTTACAGTTCAAAATCGCAAGACATGGTGATTTCAGATACTCGCGTGTTATTGAAAAGGCGATTGCGCACCAAAAGATGATTTGGCGTCGAACAAAACAACAAATTCATACAAATCAATGAAAGCACAACTAAATAATGACTAAACGAATGAATAAACGATAGACTACGGTGGGTCTATGATAAGTCCTCGTCGTCCCATTTACACCTTCTAATTTAGAAGAAAGCGAACTCACTTGAAATTTTAACCTGGCTAGGGTCTATAGGGCTCGTGATTGTTCTCCAGAAGTCATTCTTAAAGACGTGGCTGTTATAGTTAGACTAAGCACATCACCTTATTACATTTCGACGAATTGGTGGGTGGTTGTGGACTTGTACAATAGTTTTAAATCGAAGTTACAGTTCAAAATCGCAAGACATGGTGATTTCAGATACTCGCGTGTTATTGAAAAGGCGATTGCGCACCAAAAGATGATTTGGCGTCGAACAAAACAACAAATTCATACAAATCAATGAAAGCACAACTAAATAATGACTAAACGAATGAATAAACGATAGACTACGGTGGGTCTATGATAAGTCCTCGTCGTCCCATTTACACCTTCTAATTTAGAAGAAAGCGAACTCACTTGAAATTTTAACCTGGCTAGGGTCTATAGGGCTCGTGATTGTTCTCCAGAAGTCATTCTTAAAGACGTGGCTGTTATAGTTAGACTAAGCACATCACCTTATTACATTTCGACGAATTGGTGGGTGGTTGTGGACTTGTACAATAGTTTTAAATCGAAGTTACAGTTCAAAATCGCAAGACATGGTGATTTCAGATACTCGCGTGTTATTGAAAAGGCGATTGCGCACCAAAAGATGATTTGGCGTCGAACAAAACAACAAATTCATACAAATCAATGAAAGCACAACTAAATAATGACTAAACGAATGAATAAACGATAGACTACGGTGGGTCTATGATAAGTCCTCGTCGTCCCATTTACACCTTCTAATTTAGAAGAAAGCGAACTCACTTGAAATTTTAACCTGGCTAGGGTCTATAGGGCTCGTGATTGTTCTCCAGAAGTCATTCTTAAAGACGTGGCTGTTATAGTTAGACTAAGCACATCACCTTATTACATTTCGACGAATTGGTGGGTGGTTGTGGACTTGTACAATAGTTTTAAATCGAAGTTACAGTTCAAAATCGCAAGACATGGTGATTTCAGATACTCGCGTGTTATTGAAAAGGCGATTGCGCACCAAAAGATGATTTGGCGTCGAACAAAACAACAAATTCATACAAATCAATGAAAGCACAACTAAATAATGACTAAACGAATGAATAAACGATAGACTACGGTGGGTCTATGATAAGTCCTCGTCGTCCCATTTACACCTTCTAATTTAGAAGAAAGCGAACTCACTTGAAATTTTAACCTGGCTAGGGTCTATAGGGCTCGTGATTGTTCTCCAGAAGTCATTCTTAAAGACGTGGCTGTTATAGTTAGACTAAGCACATCACCTTATTACATTTCGACGAATTGGTGGGTGGTTGTGGACTTGTACAATAGTTTTAAATCGAAGTTACAGTTCAAAATCGCAAGACATGGTGATTTCAGATACTCGCGTGTTATTGAAAAGGCGATTGCGCACCAAAAGATGATTTGGCGTCGAACAAAACAACAAATTCATATAAATCAATGAAAGCACAACTAAATAATGACTAAACGAATGAATAAACGATAGACTACGGTGGGTCTATGATAAGTCCTCGTCGTCCCATTTACACCTTCTAATTTAGAAGAAAGCGAACTCACTTGAAATTTTAACCTGGCTAGGGTCTATAGGGCTCGTGATTGTTCTCCAGAAGTCATTCTTAAAGACGTGGCTGTTATAGTTAGACTAAGCACATCACATTATTACATTTCGACGAATTGGTGGGTGGTTGTGGACTCGTACAATAGCTTTAAATCGAAGTTACAGTTCAAAATCGCAAGACATGGCGATTTCAGATACTCGCGTGTTATTGAAAAGGCGATTGCGCACCAAAAGATGATTTGGCGTCGAACAAAACAACAAATTCATACAAATCAATGAAAACAACTAAATAATGACTTTGTTGGGCACCAACTTTTTGGCGCCCAACAAAATAAACGATAGACTACGGTGGGTCTATGATAAGTCCTCGTCGTCCCATTTACAGCTTCTAATTTAGAAGAAAGCGAACTTACTTGAAATTTTAACCTAGCTAGGGTCTATAGGGCTCGTGATTGTTCTCCAGAAGTCATTCTTAAAGACGTGGCTGTTATAGTTAGACTAAGCACATCACATTATTACATTTCGAGGAATTGGTGGGTGGTTGTGGACTCGTACAATAGCTTTAAATCGAAGTTACAGTTCAAAATCGCAAGACATGGCGATTTCAGATACTCGCGTGTTATTGAAAAGGCGATTGCGCACCAAAAGATGATTTGGCGTCGAACAAAACAACAAATTCATACAAATCAATGAAAACAACTAAATAATGACTTTGTTGGGCACCAACCTTTTGGCGCCCAACAAAATAAACGATAGACTACGGTGGGTCTATGATAAGTCCTCGTCGTCCCATTTACAACTTCTAATTTAGAAGAAAGCGAACTCACTTGAAAATAACCTGGCTAGGATCTATAGGGCTCGTGATTGATCGAACAAAACATTTATACAAATCAATGAAAGCACAACTAAATAATGACTTTGTTGGGCACCAACCTTTTGGCGCCCAACAAAATAAACGATAATTAGTGATGTTTTAGTTTTCACGTCATCACCTAAGCTATTGTCGTCTCGATTAATTTCTGTTTTCTTTTTGTTTTCCCTTAAGTCTTCTTACCGATAATCATCAGTGTGTTAATGAGTGCAACGCACACATTAGGTCTGTTTCTACACTTTTTGCACCAACCGCTCCTGAGAGAGTGAGATGTATATAATGTAATGTAAGTAGGAGTGAGAAAGGTAGAGTAAAGAAGTTAAAAGTGTAGAACAAACCTTTAAACTCAGCGTGTGAGATTTGTAAGCGAATGAACGACGTGCGCGCGCAAGCCAAAAATAGCACGAGGCGCAGGTGACGTCACAGCACCTTTACATGAATGAACTGTACATCAAATAAAACAAATTATCGAAACGATCTATTCATGGATCAATTAAATTCGCTGAAAGTTTATCATGGACGTAAATGATCTAGATGCTAGAGCTTGGCGGTTAATTAAGGACGTAAACACTCTAGACATCGAAAGTTTACCACCGACGTGACGTAAATTCGGTGCTTTTTTTAAGCTTGATTGTCTATTCCCGGATACACGGGATGCTGTTGAATTTGAGACAATTGGAATCTTCACCAACTTTAGTTAATTGAAGTCATTGGGCATTAAAAGTTACAATCGACTTAAACGCTCTAGGCACTGTGGCCACGATATACGGTTGTAACGTATTTCTCCTCTTTTTTGAAGCTTAATTGGACGTTACAGGGTATTGTTGAATTTGAGACATTTATTGAAGTCATTATCGGGCAATTAAATCCGCTGGAAGTCCACCATGGACATGGACGATCCAAGTCTAGACACTGGACTTAGTCGTTAATTAAGGAGCTTAACGCTCTACACTCCAAGAGGTTGCTATCAACTCTAGGCGCTGCACTCCTCTTCTTTAAGCTCGATTGCCTATCGTACAGGGTGTTATAGAATTTGAGACACTTATCGAAATCTTCGTCAGTTAATTTGTTGGCCTGTCGTTTAAATATTTTAGCTTTTTTTCTTACATAAAGTTATTACATCAAAATCAATTATTTTTTAGAATAAACTTGAAGGCTTTCGCAGCTGGTTTCAATCTTCTTCTGGTTTCCTTAGTAACACGTCAAAATTCTCTTTTGCGAAGAAGTCTTTTTGCAAGAAACGAAGTAATGTCAACAATTGATAATGAGGAAAGAAAAGTTAGGGAGAAAGTTTTAAAATTCACGCTGCGATCGATTGCTTCCGTTTTCTTCCTTTTTCTTTTAAAGAAATCCATTCCTTTTCGTTTTTTATTTTTTGTTAGCCGGTCACTTTTCCAAAAGGGACTCGAACGTTTTAAGTTCATTTTTCGATCGCTTCCTTTTGTTTGTCTTTGTTGATCGATGCTCCGTCGCTTTTCTTTCTCTTTTTTTTTGATGAAACAACACAAGTGATTTTGTTGTCTCAACAAAAAGAGAGAGAGAAAAACAGAGGATCCATCTACAAAGAAATCAAACGAAAGATATTTTGTTTTATCGATTTTTTAAGTTGTCATGGACGTGAAAGTTATAGACGTTTACCATGGACGTTACAATAATAGTCGCGATAATCTACGAATCTGAATATAGTTAATAATTTGAATAATTAACGAAAGAAACTTTATTAGGTATAAGTGATTTTCTAAGCAATCATGGACGTGAATGTTATAGACGTTTGCCACGGACGTTACAATTATAGACGCAATAATCTGCGAATTTGAATAAAATTAATAATTTGAACGATTAACGAAAAAAATTAATACAAGTTATTTTCTGAGCTATCATGGACGTAAATGTTCTAGACGTTTCATATGGACGTTACAATTATAGACGTGACAATCTGGGAATCTGAATAATTTATTAATAATTTGAATCTTAACTTATTACAAGTGATTTACTGGGCTATCATGGACGTGAATGTTATAGACGTTTGATATAACTTTGATATACTTTCAACTTTATCCATTTTACAAGGCCTCGTCGAGACGCTATGCTCCTCTAGATGTCACGACGAGAGTGAGATTGCCACTCAAAATACTCGACGATTTCCATTTCTTCTCATCATTCTTTTACCGAAATTTTAATCAAACCACAAAGGACCCAAGTAGCAACTTCTTTGTGTGTAGGTGTCTGGTATGAACTTTTTAGCCAGAGATTGCTGTTAATGCCCTCTTTATTTGGAATGAGATTTTAGCCCTTGCCCGCCACTACATAATATATTTTTCGGGATTGATGAAAATACGTTCTTTCTTTTAAAATGACATTTAATTAAAAATAAAGGGGAATTTCATGCAAGTGTATACGTATATGCAGAAAAAGTAAAGCAATTGAAGACACGAGTCGATAAAGGTGTCATGTAACATTTTTTCAGAAATTGACTTTTTGGTTCTGATACTCTTATAAAAAGACCTTGTATTGTTCTAGCATGTTTATTTCTTTTTATTCTTATGCTAAGTCTGAATTTTTAAAAGATGAAGGTGTTATGTTTTCTTGTAAAATCTCAGAATGAGCCGAATACTAGCCGAAATCGGTGAGTCAAAAAATGTTGCACGTGTCGTTTGGCAAGCCGAAAGTCTTTGCGATTTAATTATTTATTTTTAAGAAAATTAAAATAGACCTATTTTCAATTGTACAAGCTGTGAATTAAATAAATATTATCTGCTCAGAAGACGAGCATGTTTCCTTCCATAATAATTGGCAGCCACCCTGTATATATAACTTCAGATGATAGGTGATTTTTATCATATTTCACAATATTTCATAACCAGTCCATACGTTGTTATTTAGTTCGACTGTATATTTCCAGTTCACTCTGTCGTCCGGTTAAAAACTGATTTCATTCGTAACGACTTCCGTCGTAGCGATAGTGGAAGGGTACGCCGTACTCGTCCCACGGTCATTGTTGCATCAGCGCTCGTGGGTGTTGTTCCTTTTGTTTGTGTTTCTTTCATGGAGTTTTATGATTGAAACCTGAAACGCAGTCTTCTCCGAGATTTGTCAAAGCACGCCGAGCGAATTATAAGCTCGTTAAACAGTTCTTCGAAGGCCTGCTTCTGTGAAAAGGAACAGGTACGTTTTGTTGGCCATTTTGTGCAATTGTTGTGTTGTTTTACCTTGATTGAGAATACATTTAGTATTCCTTGAGTGGAAAGGCTTTTGAAACGATTTAAGCTCCGCAACACGGCCTTTCCCCGCCTGTGATAGTGGCCCCGTCCTGCAAGACGACGTTACTTAGCGACATAACCGCTGCACTGACTTACGGTCCTAACCACCGTGAGAGGGAGCTCCGACACTGTTGACAGCGGACTGTCATTACGCTGGATATTGATTACAAGGTCGGAATTACTCTAATTATTTCTAATTATTCTGTTGAGTTAACGCGGCGTTGTTATTTTTATTTTTCTTTTATTTGATAGACAAGTGAATTTCTTTAATTGCCTTAAGCGATAATTGTAAACGAGGAACAGATCTGTTCATCGGATATCTAACTTTTTGTTTACTTAATTACATTTCGTGTTCTTTTCATTGGGACTCCTTCTGGGTCGAACTCGATACTTGTAAATTTATTTTTCTTATTCGTTATTTAATTTTGAGCATTTTAAATAAAAACAAGTGTGTTCAGATTTTTATTTTATTCACTTCGCCCACCTTTTGCTTTTGGGTTTCGTCGAACCCTCCCAACTCCAAGAGCTGAGCCGAGCGGTGTTGAGAGACGTCAGTCACTCGCACAATTTGCTGGCCTTCAGGTAGGTTGCAAGCCAAATGAAATTTCAAAAGGATGTCATGTCACTGCTAACAACGAAGAGCTTGTTTTTGCAGAACAAAGAAATCGTGTTAAAAAAAAAGATATTTCAGATAAAAGAAAAAGCATCCACATTCAGAAAGTGTGTTAGGCAGCACAATAAATGGAAAAAATGCACAACTTATGCCTCTTTTACACGGTCATATTTTTGTATCAAATTTATTACGAAGTTGAAAAGTGGTCAGTCGGCCCCTACACCTGATAAGAAAGGACATCATTCAGATCGACCACATAAAATAAGTGAAGATGTCAGACAATGCATTACTGAACATATAAGATTTCCTGCTGAAGTGTCATTATTCACGGAACAAAAATCCACATAAAATGTATCTGTCGTCTATTCTCAACATAACCCAAATGTACAAACTTTATATTGGGGATTGTCAGGAGAAGAAACTAGAAAACCGTTTTATGGTAAAGCTGAATTCATCTACCAATATATTTTCTACCAAATTTAATTTTTCATTCGGTCATCCGAAAAGTGATACATGTAGCGTATGCGATTCTGGTCGAATCACTGATGAGCATACTGAAAATTACAAGAGAACGTTTGAGGCCCAAAGAAGAGACAGCCTCAGCTGATAAAACTAAGTGCTATATAACTAAGGACTTGCAGTAAACAATATCAATGTCAAAATAAAAATTTTAATATCGTCTACCTTTATCAAGTGTTGATTTTAAAAGGCCTGGTTAAGTTAATAGATCATAAGTTATCTTGTCTCAGATTCGGAGATTTCGGGAGAACAGAGAAGAAGCTGCGAAAAATTGAAAATATTTTCGCTCCCGAACAATATCAAGACATATAAACATGTTGTTACAAATATGGAAAACTATTTTTATAATGTTAGCCATCAAAGCTATATTTATTCAACAAAAAAACACATACTTTAGGGAACAAGATTTATTGCAGAAATAGTATTAAATGAATAAGAGTTGATGCATACGCCAGCTTCCTCTACAAAGACAGTTTGGTTGATTGTACTCCTTTCCTGAAAGTTGATGTTTTAAAAAAGAGTGGTTGAACCATACGAAATATTTCTCACCAGATGGAAGGACTAAGGGTTGATAAACCGCAAAACCTACGTGATCAAATTAAATTTGTGAAAGAAGAATACAGATGATTTTACGAAGGCATTGTCTTTGGAAACGAATCAAATTCTAAGACAAAAAGGAAGACAATGTAATAATAACTGTAAGGAAAATGTTTCAATATTTTTTTGTATCTCTGATTAATACGATATTTTTTTTGACGTAGCACTTTCTTCATTTACTTTTCACTATACACATTTGTCTTATCGTTAGTTTCTGTGCATGAAGGTGTCATGTACATTCAACAAAGTTCAACATAACGAATTGGCAGAATTAATTAATATTTTCTCACCCAAACCATGGTATTAGATACAGACAAACGGACGTATATTCGGACTTTGTTCAGTCACTATTGTGACAAGGTGAAAGTAAATTATAATATTAAAATCATTTAGCCAAGTTAAGATAAGCAATTGTACATCTGGATGGCGCCAACAAAAGCGCCGACAGCGTGATTCATCGCAGGTGGACATATTCCAACTAGTTTGAAACAATAAACGTACAAGTTTTGGTCAAAAAGTGATCGCAGAATGTCGCGATTGAAACATTTCATTAATAAACGTACATTTTTCCCTCGTTAATACTCGGAATTGTTCGAGTTCAAAACTGTATATAAACTGTAAACTCTGTAATTTCCCAAATTCGAGAGATCATAAACTAGTTGTTATCAGAGCATGTAAGCTCTTCTCTTGTAAAGGTCTAATGTGAGGCTGGTAGACCATGTAAGTGTAACATTGTTTAACTGCATTAATTTATGTACAATATATTATTTAAGCTATGCCCCTTGTTTCGATTAATATCGTCACATTTTTGGTGGAGGCGCCGTTGTAAGCTCTTCTCTTGTAAAAGTGTAGTATGAGGCTGTCAGACCATGTAAGCGTAACATTGTCTAACTGTATTAGTTTATGTACAATGTATTATTTAAGTTATGCCCCTTGCTTCGATTAATACCGTAACACTATGACATTCTTTGAATGTTAATTGCACCTACGGACTCGGGGAGGCGTCCACGATCAAACGGCTTTGAGCTATCTGATATCTCTCGTGGTAAGTAGTCTCCTTTTATATGATTTTATAACGAAAATTCCGATTACGTAACACTTTACAGGTGGGCCAATATTCATCGTGATATTTCTGCTCATACGCTTGCATAACGCTCGGCTTTTTCAATGAGTTACCTATGCAGCTGAAATTGTTGCAATTTGATGATGAAGCAAATAGCACTGTAACGTTTGCCTACATAATCTTTAGGTGAGCATGTTTTCCGCTGTCGCGTAGGCGACGTTGTATCGAATTTAATTTACGTATTGAGCTTAACGATGTATGAGATGCCGGATTCTTAGAGTCACTTTGAATTTAGAGCAATACACACATATGAGCCGAGGATTTGGTGCGTCTCTGTTTGGTCCTCATCATCCCACTTACAGCTTTCAATTTATTTTAATTTGGAGGAAGGCAAACTAACTCACTTGAAATCTTAACCCGTTTAGAGCCTGTAGGACTAGTGATTGGCCAAATCCGCGGTGGGTGCTACCCAGAAATCATTATTAAAGATGGGACTACTATATTTCACAACTTTGCACATCTCGCCATTACGTTGTGAGGAATTACTAGGTGATCGTGATCTTTAAATCACTCGAAACAACAAATTCAAACAAATCAATAAAAACAAAACTACTTGTAATCAATAAAAACAAAACTACTTGTAATCACTTTGTTGGGCGGCAATCATTTGGCGCAAACGAATTAATAAAAGTTGGGCGCCAAAAAAAAAATTCGATCGAGAAAACTTACCTGAACGTTAACGTGGTTAAAGGTCTGTAAGATTTGTGACTGGCCAAATCCGCCATGGGCGTTCCCCAGAAATCATTCTTAAAGACGTGGCTAATGGGATTCTGAGCAAGGACGTCTTTGTTGAGCGTGATGGCAGGGATGTCGTCGTGCACAAAATCTCCATTTAAACCGTTGAGGTAACACGCAACGGCTACCGTGCCGACAAGACTATACATCGGCCACGAGGATGGAGATTGCTTAATCTCGGTTTCCGGAGGGTTCGCACCACCCGCACGTCGCTTCATCGCTCAATACGAACTTATCCACCCGGCGATCATCTTACTACAATCACACAAACCGCGCGTCACAGATTCTATTTCGAAATTGAAAAAAAAAATTTCGCTCAGTCCACCGACGACCACCTCATCGCACCCCGCCCTTAATTCCGCGGTGTCATGTCGCACTGTTTATTGTTTAAGGGTGATCATCTGTGCCGCTCGTGGGG
Organism: Dorcus parallelipipedus; assembly: GCA_958336345.1. Lineage (NCBI taxonomy): Eukaryota > Metazoa > Arthropoda > Insecta > Coleoptera > Lucanidae > Dorcus > Dorcus parallelipipedus. Next base: position 38,640,885 of record OY284480.1, read on the forward strand.
TGGTGACTGGATGAGAGTCGTGCTGGCCGACTCGTTTTCCGCCTGCAACAAATCAATAGTATCAATAAATCTGTGATATTACAAACGTTTCGGCACGTCCTCGCTTATTACGAAACCTTCCGGCTGTTACAAGATCGCCCAGTTAGAAAATATAGATCCAATTAGAACTGTGCTTTCCTCCGAATGGGATGTAGTAGAAGCGATCTGAAATTAAACAGCTAATTTCGTACCTAACGATAGGAGATAAAGAAATAAATCGGAATTATGAAATAATAAAATATTCCGGAGAATTTCATGAAACAGTGGCGTGTAAATTAATTGAAACTTAAATATTCCGACAGACTATTTGTCCTTTTTTGTTCGCAAGCATACGTAAACCCACACTCGATCTCGATCTACCAAAGCACGCCAAATGCACGGGTCTTTCATTAATCATCGGTCAAGAGAACAAAGACACATCCATTGTGCTCATGGAGTGCGATAAAACTTTATATTTCATTAATTAAACGTAGATACTAATTCACAATATGACAGGCCGTGTATTGTTGTGTTTTATATCCGCAACTAAGGCTCAGACAGCCTCTGCGTGGCGTACACGTCTGTGCAAAAGGGAGCCCTTTATTGTTAGCGTGGATGTAGTAAATTACGGCTCACTACAAACGAGCCTCCCCTCATGATTTAAACGAGTTGCTCCGAATTAGATGATGTGAGAAAATGGTTTATTAGGAAATCACATTACCGCAGCCCGTCTTGAAATTTTCAGGGGTCATGATATATTACAATTAGCGTCTTTACGTGGAGCATGTGAGTTCTCTCGCTTTATGAGCTTCAATAAAGATGTAGGGTAGACAAAGTCGCAGCTGTTTTATGCTTTTTATATCCCGGGCGACGTTACGGCCTGCTCTATAGGCAACTCACATCACAGGGATGATTACTTATCGCCTACCATTACTCATCTCTTGAATATCCGCGAGTTTTCTAGTGCGTCAGTATATCCTAGCGGATAGACAGCCCACATCACAGGGCTACTCGTCACCCGTATCTAGAACAATCTGCTTATTTCCGTGAATTCTCTATTACGTGCTACTACATCCTGGTAGGTAGGCAGCCAACACCACAATGACGATACTTACTCCGACCACCCATCCCTCTTCTGGTCATTTCCGCGACCTTTGTGGCCCACATCACAGACATGATTATTTATCCTGTTTACACACATCCGTCTCTAGAACAATCTGGTTATTTACGCGACTCCTTTATTACGTGCTATTACATCCAACTTATCACTTATCCCGACTACCCATCCCTCTTCTGGTCATTTTCGCGACCTTTCTGGCCCACATCACAGGGATGGTTGTTTATCATGACTGCCAACATCCGTCTCTAGAACAATCTGGTTATTTACGCGACTTCTCTATTACGTGCTGTTACCTCCAACAGATCAGTGATTACTTATCCCGACTACCCTTCCCTCTTCTGCTCATTTTCGCGACCTTTCTGGCCCACATCACAAGGATGATTGTTTATCCTGTCCGCCAACATGTATCTCTAGAATAATCTGGTTCTTTCCGCGACTTCCCTAGTACGTGCTATTACATTCTGGGGGGTTGGAGCCAACACCACACTCTTCCTGACTACCCTTCCCTCTTGTGATTATTTTCGCGACTTTTCTGGCGTATGGCGATTATTCACCCGGATGATTCGCCCCACTCGCCTGGACAAACTTCATCCTCGTGAATAACGGCTGTCATAATCACTCACTCATACGATTGAGGAAATTCTAGTGTGGACATTTTGGAAGCTTCACGTGCACACACACGTATTAATTACGTTTCAAAATGTGTTTCTCGCACGTGTGGAATTCCTTGTAGAATCATGATGCAGATTGAATCAGCTTGCGAGAGCACGGTCGGGGGTCTCTTCTTACGTAACACGTTACATGCCCCGCGAATCGGAAACAAAGGGAGACTTGCCGGGTGGCGGCGGGAAAGAAACGAATGTTCTGCGAGAGAATTTCAATAAATGTAAAAAGCGGGGATTCGGGAATGTCGGGCGCGTCGTAATCGTCGGATTCCTCAGTCGCCACGTTCGATTAATCTTGACCCTTTGTTTTAAAATTGCCGACGACGTAATAACCTAGAAACAGCTAGTAAATGTAAGTTTCGGCGGTTTAGAAATAATTGTAGGCTAGTGACTCTATAAACCGTCGAGGTGAGTATTGGTTCGAATTTACCATAGAAGTAACGAGTTTCTTACTCACAAAACCACTATTATAAACTATGTAAGCCTGAGCCCATAACCTGCCAAGTTAGTAAGTTGTCAAGGTGATTGCCTAGTCCCTAGTACAAAATAGAAGACAACAGTGGAGTGAATGTTTTATGGACAGCATCAACATACACTGCGTAGTGGCAGCGGTGGGATTCAAACTCATCGCCTTTCGTGAACTTTTATGTGAACCCCTGTACAAGTTCAGCTGACGGTTGAGGTGAATAAATTATTATACAAGATGATTTAATAACTGTGCGAATATTTAAACTTTTAACAGAAAACGACAAAGCATTACGATTCGCTCAATAATGCCTTAAAGGCCCAAAAATGGTCATTTCTTCGAATACCCGGTCACCGCAGCCGAAAACGGCCGTCGCCATCAAATACCCCGGTCCTTTTCACCTATATTGTCGAGACAATTCGGACGTTCCGACGAAGTTCAGATGGCGAAAAAAATTCGAGAAAAGAGGTCTGCAACATGCAACCCCCTCACATATTCGCCTCCGCCGCCGCCGTGCTACGAGAGATGGCTTCGCGACCACCACCAAAACACGTACGAAGGGTTTATCCAGAAAGCCTTTTTTCAGATTTTTGTTAAACCTTCCCCGGTTTTCACAATATTAAAAAAACCTCAAAAAACGCAGTTTTCCGGAGGGAAGCCGTCCCCGAGCAAAAACTCAAAAATCCACTAAGCGTCACCGCACGCCCCTAACCGAATCTCGATAAATCTTGAATTAATTTGAAAACAATGGCACGAAAACTAAACAACTATCCCATTTCGTGCAACCCCCTCCCATATTCGCTTCCGCCGCCGTCGCGCTACGAGAGATGGCTTCGCGACCACCACCAAAAAACGTACGAAGGGTTTACCCAGAAAGTGTTTTTACGAATTTTCGATAAACCTCCCCCGGTTTTCACATCATCAAGAAAACCTCAAAAAACGCCGTTTTCGGGAGTTTTTTTGGGGGGAAACCGCCCCTGAGCAAAACTTCAAAAATCGGGAAACTGGAAATTGTGCGCGACAAATTTCGGCACCGTTACTCCGGAGTCAAATCTCGATAAGTCAAAAATTAAAGAAATTATTGTCCTCGAGAACTATTGTTACAGCCAAATTTAATCGCAGAAAATATGCGACGCATTTTATAGCGAGCTGGCAACGACTCCTGTATGTACATGTTGTCTGAACATCTGACAACACTGTTAACCTATGCCGGAAAACATCTATTTGAATTCCCGCTTTCGTATTGGTTCTTTTATTCAAAACTCTTGACGTCATACATAATCCGCTTATGACGTAATAGTATTTCGGCATCCTTTCGCTTTACGTTGGCGCTTTCGTTCAGTGTTGATTCTGCTCCCTTGGTGTACAGTTACGTGTTATTGTGATAACGAAATTCTTGCTCTTAAAGTGAGGAGAATTTAGCGACGGCCCTGCCGGAATAGTATTCACACCACCGAGCGAATTTTGGGGTATTTTCAGCCCCATTCCCAGCTTGGGATTCTCGCAAATCTCAGGTAAAATATTGAACAAATTGGCCAACGCCATTTTGGGACGCTACGGTTTTCATTTCTCTTCGGGCTTCCAGTACAGGCTTTCAGTATAGGCTTCTAGTTCCACTTCGACTTTCAATTATCAGATTTCGGACAAGTCGAAGTACTATTTCGATTTATCGTATCGAATCGCTGCGAAGGAACCAGTTCAGGTGTCCCCTGCGACGTACCTTGCGAATCCGCTTTGAACCAGATCACCGGTGTTGGAAACAACCCACAGGTGGCGTCGTGAGTACCAACTTCACTCCGCAACCCGACTGACAGATGAATGTAGGTCGCGTGCTGACAGCAAGGTCGTGAATTTTGAAGTTTAACCTAATTTTTTTTTCGTGAACGGTTATTGCATGCCTTATCGAAGAGAGAATTTCGACTAAGTGCAAAGTTGCATGTACAGATTTAAATTATAAAAAGTGAATAACTTTGTTAACTGTAGATATATTGGGAACTTGCGATTTGATGTTGTTCAAATGTTTAACCTCGTATCCTCTATTTGTTCAACGATTTAGTATTCAATAAAGTTCAAATTTGTTAACTTCAGTTTTGTTTTTGTTTTCCACATTCACGTACCAGTGAGTCCAGGTTAGCCTCAACTTTGTTTTCGACTTGATTTGCCCAATCAAGTGAGTTCGGGGATACTGACGAGGTTGTTTGTCTATCGGCTGGGAGTTCCGCCCTGGCGCCCTTAAGAATTTAACATCATATTGAACCCACTCCCTTCCCACTGTTGCTAGCCGAGGGGATAGCTGATAGTTAATGCAGCGCAGAATTTGTCACCGAATCAAGGTAAGGTTGAGGCAGTCACGTTTAAAGTAAATTTGGTGACACTATAAAAATTTGTATAGTGCAAGTTCCTTTATTACAGTGTAAAATATTTGTACAACTGTTAAAATCACCTGTATATATCATAAAACCATTGTGGATATAGTCCAATACAAATAGCTCCCAACTCAAAAATTGTTATTTTAATCATGTCACACCTTCACCCTACATAAAAAGAAGTTAAGGAAATGTTAAGGAACGTATTGCATAACCTCAAATCTTTAAATCTCAAATTCTGATTGAAAAGGATAAGCCGCCAACACAATCATTTTAAGTTTTAAGTGTCATGGCAAACTGGATAACTTCTTTTTTCAATCCATGCTGCGTTAGATTAAATTCTCCAGGTAAAAGGCATTTCGATTTAACTCCGCCGCATTTGTTCGTTTAAGCATTTCTCTGTTTAATAATATCCGTGACATCAGGTACAGTTCAGTACAAATTGAAATTGTAAGGAAATTCCGCCTCCACCCCCACGTCCCCCTCTCCCCCGGCAATTGCGTTCACTAGCGGCGGCATTCAGGGGCGAAGTTGACAATGTAATTATATGTAATATGCCGGGGATTCAATGGCATCTTAAGCGTTCGGAAACATAAGGGGACTCTGTTATTAAATACATTGAGGACGCGCAATGAAAATTACAGTTGGTGGAGGCACCCCACTCGAAAGTGAAATTATCAATAACCACACAGGAGTATAAATTGGGGGAGATAGAAAAAAGACCGCAGATGAAGTTTCATCTACGCTCTTTATATGGAATAACGTCGTTTTATTTTTTTTAATTGCCTGATTAAATAAAGTGCCTTTCGCGAGCGCCGCAAAAATCCATTTTTACAAGCGCGAAACACGAATGCTAGTAGACACAACTGAGACATCAGAACGAGATTAAATTATCATGTTCCCTTCCGTGTCTTTCCACCCTGTTTCCTTGTGTTTGCCAAGTTCGCAGACTTGTAATACAATTCTTTTAAATTATTTTGCGCGCAGGAACGGAATTTCGCTGCATAATCTCTTGTGATTACGTTTCTCAAAAGTGCGCGCCAAGAAATTTTAGAAGTCACCTCCATTAGCTCATTTCAAGCGCCAACACGACAACAAACGCTTAACTTAAAGTAAGTTTTAAGAAATGCATCACGCACATTATTAAATCAAGCGCTGCTTTTAAAGAGGTCCCCCTCTTTTGAAAACGATCCCGTACAATTCCTCGAACCTTTTCGAATCATCGAGAAGCCAGATGACGCAACAATTTATTAAAAAAAAAAAGTACATTTTCATTATGAATTCACTTCAAAGACGTAAGTAGAACAAGCTGAATACAGAACATTAAAATAATTATTATTAAGCTTGTGTACGTACCTAGTTGCCTTTTTTTTTTAATGAAAATGCACTTAAGCGAACTTGGAGAGGAAAAAGTCCATTAGAAAGTTGGAAAACAACGGCGCAAAACTAAAACCTCCCGGTGCATGTTGATGCAGATATTATAAAATTCAAAGGCAAATTACTTTGCCAGTAAAGAAGACGGAGAGTGTACGTATTAAGTACGTGGGGCACGTTGTAAAGCAGTTCGGAACTTTATGAACTAGTAGAACATCTTCTTAAAAACTTTTAAATTCCATTAGCGCCTCGGAAAATTACGTTGCGTATTGATTGATTGGTATGGCGGCGTTTATTTACTCCGAAAGGTGGCGCCCTTTTTCCAAAATATTTTTCAACTTCGAGCTTTCGCAAAATGACAGTTACACGATAATCCTAATTGTAATGCGTCGCATTTCCATCCCTAATTGAATATTAATGGAAATGTTAATTGGAAAACATTACACACCTGAGCGGGGGCGACGGGAAGTCAACCCAAACAAACAATAACATCCGAGGGGCGAATTATGTACATAATGTTCTAACTCTGAAAAGTGGATAAAAATATAATAACGAAAGACAACGCTGCTTTCATAATATTTTATTCATGGAGGCACTTTATGAAACGCGTATTCCGCTCGGGGGCGGGTTTTAACTGTTTCCAGCGTATACAAGTTTTAAAATTTGCCACGAGCACGCGTGCGAATGAATTTTCTGCCCCCGACGTTTCGCCGAACTCCGATAATAAACACGGCGGGGTTTGCTTTTTGCCAAAGTGTGCGGCGGTTTATTGTACGGGCGCGGATTTCGTTGAAAGAAAAGCGAATTTTCAGATTTAACCGCACGATGAACGCTACGTTTTATGTAAATTGTTCAGAAGGCCAAACATCAGTGAAATCAAGAATACACCCCCCAGGACCTAGAATCCATTCGAAGAAACGAAACACATTCAGAGAACCTCAAACACCGCTGCAGAATCAACACCCGGGGCTTAAGAGTGCATTTCGAAATTGTGAAATCGACTCAAAGCCTTGGTTGGTATCTACTACAAGTTTCCGGAACCCTCTCAAGAAACTCAGGACCTGCTCTGGATCTTTGTACCCCGAACTCAAAAGTCGCCATGGAAAATCGGAGCGCTCAGAAATTCTGGAATCAACTCGGAGCCTCGGCATCTACTCTAGGATCCTGGAATTCGTTGGAGAAACCCAGAACCTTCTGGGGTTTTCCGAAACCCGTTGAGAGAACCCTCGGAATTCGCTTAAGAATATCTGATCCCAATCCGGGCCCTGGAGACCACGCTCTAAAATTCTGGAATAGCTTCTGAACTTCGGTATCTACTCCAAGAGGTTGAAATCCATTTAAAAATCTGCTTGGGATCGAAATATGTCGAGCGGAACTCAAAAGAAACTCATTGGAAACCCAGAGCTCGCTGGATAATCCATACGAGAATTTTTGGAGTCTCCAGTATCTACTCCAGAATCCTGGAGTTCGTTTGACAAACCCAGAACCCGCTCAGGATGTCTGAAATTAGTTGAAATGAACCTCAGAAGTCGCTGTGGAAAGTCGGGGCTCTCTGGAGAAGCCTGAACTCCAGGAACTTGGAATCTGTTCAAGAAACCTAGAACCTGCTTGGGATCTCCGAAAGCCGCTGAGCGGAACTCAGAGGAATTCACGAGATTATCTCTGATTCTGTTCCGGAACTTAAGAGCCACGTTTGGAAATTCTGGAGTCGCCTCAGAGCTTCGGTGTTTATTCCGAGAACTTAGTGCCTATTTCAGAAACCTAGAGGCTGTTCAGAATCTCCGAAATCCGCTGAGTAGGATTTAGAAGTTGCTATGGAAAATTGGGGCAAGCTGGTTCTTCACCGCAAGCTCGGGACCGAACTCCGAGCCGCCTCAGAGCCACGATATCTACTCCAGAATCCTGGAGTTCGCTTGAGAAACCCAGAACCCGCTCATGTTCTCCGAAATCCGTTGAGATGAATCTTGGAAGTCGCTGTGGAAAGTCAGGGCTCTCTGGGCAAGCCTTCTAAGATTTGGAAATCGTCTTAGATCATTGGCATTTTCTCCGGTATTTACTTGGGAAACTTGGTGTTTGTTTCAGAAACCTAAAAGCTGCTCAGGATCTCCGAAAACCACTGAGCAGAACTTAGAAGTCGCTATGGGAAGTCGGAGCAGGCTAGGTAATCTGATTCCTCACCGGAACCTCCGGACCGGACTCCAAGTCGCCTCAGAGCCTCGATATCTACTCCAGAATCCTGAAGTTCGTTTGAGAAACCCAGAACCCGCTCAGGATATCCGAAACCAGTTAAGATGAACCTCAGAAGTTGCTATGGTAAGTCGGGGCTCCCTGAGGAAGCCTACTAAGAGTTTCAAATTGGCATTTACTCCGGGAACTTGGAATCTGCTCAAGAAATATAGAACCTGCTTGGGATCCTCGAAATCCGCTGAGCGGAACTAAGAGGAATTCACTTGAGATTCTCTTATTCTGTTCCGGAACTTAGGAGCCACGTTTTGAAATTCTGAGTCACCTTAGAGCTTTGGTGTTTACTCCGGGAACTTGGTGTCTGCTCAAGATCTCCGAAATCCGCTGAGCAGAACTTAGAGTTGCTATGGAAGATAGGAGCAAGCTGGTTCTTCACCGGAACCTCCGGACTGGACTCTGGGTCGCCTCAGAATCCTGAGAAATCCATAATCCGCTCAGGATATCTGAAACCCGTTGAAATGAACCTCGGAAGTCGCTGTGGAAAGTCGGGACTTTCTGGGGAAGCTTTCTAAGAGTATGAAATCGCCTCAGAACTTTGGCATTTACCCCAGGAACTTCGAATCTGTTCAAGTAACCTAGAACCTGCTTGGGATCTCAGAGAAATTCACTTGAGTATCTCTGATTCTGTTGCGGAACTTTAGGAGCCACGTTTTGGAATTCCGGAGTCGCCTCAGAGCTTTGGGAACCTAATGTCTGTTTGAGAATCCCAGAAGCTCCGAAATCCGCTGAACAGAGCTCAGAAGTCGCTACTTCCACATTGGAACAACCTCGGGACCGGGCTCCGAATTTTTGGAGTTGCCTCAGAGCCTCGGTATCTACTCCAGGACGTTGAAATCCGTTCGAGAATCTGCCCGGAGCTCGCTGGGTAATCCACATGAGAATATCTGGTTCGGTACAGGAACTTTAGAAACACGCTCCGAATTTTTGGAGTCACTTCAGGTCATGAGCATCATTTGAGCTCATTTGAGAAACCCAGAATCCGCTCAGGATATTCGAAACCCGTTGAGAGGCACCTCAGAAGTCACTATGGAAAGTCGGAGCTCCCTGAGGAATCCAGAGCCCGCCTTCTAAGATTCTGGAATCACCCCAGAGCCTCGGTATTTACTCCACGAACTTGGAATCTGTTTAAGAAACCTGGAATCTCCGAAATTCGCTGAGCAGAACTCAGATGAATTTAAGGTACTTGAGCATATATTATCTGATCCCGATCCGGAACTTCGAAGCAGCGTTTTGAAATTGGAGACTTACTTCTAAGCACAGCTTATACATATACTGGCCACCCTCCCTCTCTATGTCTGCTTTTATTTCTTTATTAAGCACATATATTCACTTTGAACTGATTATATAGGAAGTAACCCTCTTCATTCACTTTTGATGTGTATACACCCTTGTATATCTGCTTGTATATGTTATGTCACCGTTATATATTAGTTTATAAATTGAGTCACCCTCGTATATGGTTCTAATTCCTTATTTACTGTGACGCCCTAGCTTGTAATTCGAAATGCATACATAAACAACTCGTTGGCGTTTATTAAATAAGTGTCACGTGTAGAACAGATTGTACAAATTTATAACACCGATGGCCATTTGTAGCTTCGCCGGGGCAAAAACGATTACGACGACTCGCATTCCCAAAGAAACTTCCCTCCGCCGCCCCCAACTTATTTCTAAGCTTTCTCAAACAAGCGCACGGAATTTGTCACGGCCGATTTATCAATATTTGACAAACGATAAGCCCGCAACATCGAGCCGAGTTTACCGACCGAATCCCATAATGCCTAAAAGCATTCCGAAGCTTGACCAAGACATTCGTATTCACAAGTGGAGAGAAAAAAATTAAATAATATTTCGAAGCTTAATGAGACACACATTTTACAACAACGCGACGCCTTAACAATCGAAAATAGGCAACCCATTCTACTTCCGTGCTTTTTAGTTAGTAGATTATGGAAACACGAAGTTATTTCTGATTTGATTGATGGGTTGCCTATTTTAAAGTCATTGGTTATTACGTGGCACTGTTATTACTGAACATACAAAAACGTATGCGTTTGGGAAGGAATAGTTGAAATATAAACGATTTTAAGTTTCAGTATTTAATTTAGTGGCAAAGTCCTGCTTTCAATTAAACGAACGTTAAACAAGACTGTTTGAAATCAGATCCGCTTAACTATACGACGTTAGCCCGAAATGAAATGATAAATGCCGGGCAATAAACGGCCGAATAACCCTCCACTGGTAAATGTGAATCGGGCAATTTGCGTAGTCCATAATGTTAGGTGGTATTAATGGCGAACATGTCCGGATTAAGTAATTCAAAGAGAACGCGGCGAATAATTGATAATATAAATCGGCGCTGCCAAGCAATTCAGCATCCTAATCAAGAAGGACAAGCAGAGTTGCAAGGGGGGGGGGGAAGAGGTTCGAGATACATTCAGCGGCGACAATCCAGGATGAACCTCGGCATCCATATGCTGTCAACAACCGAGATTTATCCCGATGGGGCTCAGATTCGAGAATATTGAGCAGGCGTTCGCCCCCCCGACCGGCAGCACGTACGTCCTGCCATATTTTTCGACAGGGATTTGCGGTCTTTGTGTGGAGCCACAGAATAACACGTGACAGGGGCGAATTATTTCTATGGAAGGACTTGTAAGTCACTATGAATTATTGAAATGTGATTTCGAATCAAAATAACTTTCTTTCGTAACGTTGATGTGCTCCGAAGGTGGAAGGGAATTTATTCTCGAACTACGTCGATACGCATACCTCTCTTTCAAGTTGCTTTCGTGCAGTATGTAACCTCGTCAACCGAACAACATTAAAATGTACAGGCGGTAAGAAAATGTATCGAATCAGATACTATTGTAACTAGGATAAGAGAACCAGCAAAGGTGTACAGCTGAGAATAAGTCAAGCGTAACATAAACATAAAACGATAACATAAACATAAGAATGACTCCGTCGCAATTATGTAAAGTATGACTCACCCGCGATGCAGAAGCCCACCTGCACTTTTACGGCGGGCCGTGCGCAAAATCTAATGACTCATCTGCAGGCACAGATCTAGTGCGGAATCGCATACACAAACGTCAAGGCAACAATTCACGTCACACCCCGGAAACGAAACCCCTATAAAAAGGCCACAAAGCCAAAGCTAGAGGAGAATTAGAACAAATCTCTTCAGAGTGTCATGTAGTCTAGTTGTCAGTTAGTGCCCCAAAAAACCACAATGTAAGTAACTTGTAATGATTGTAATTAATAATAAATCTGTTGTTATATTAAGCTATGTTCCCAATTTCATGTTACTTCAATTATTACCGTAACACTATCATGTCATAAATAACTGAAATATAAAGCAACAAACACGACAAAATATAGAAACGATGAAAAGGACAGAGTTTTCAGGTGACACAGATTAGATAGATATGCAAAAAGTGTAAAAGTGCAAAAAGCGGTGGTCACAAGACGTTACCCTGAGATAAGGCGTCGGCAGCTGAAGAGAAACAATGAATCAGCAAGTTTCTAATTGTTGTGGAGGTACAGAGCAAGGGTGCTTGGTGGTTGCGGTCGACACCTTACCGCACAATGTCTTCCTTCACCATCTCTTACATTCTGAAGCCTTAAGTTAGTTGGATAGTCTTTTTTTCTTGTGTACGACTACAATTAAAGCAAGTGAAGCAAATTTCTTCGTTAAAAAGAATGTTGCAAGTAAAATTGATCAAGAAATCTCATCCCCGTTGATGCAAGCGATAAAAGTGTGCTTAACATCGACTGCAGATTTCCAGAATTAAATTGAAACCTAAGATACAAAACAGCAGAGCGGAAAAACTGTAGTTTATTTGACCCGCGCCGCCGTTCCGGAGCGAGGGTCACTCCGATCGAAACAATCTTCATTAAATAAAGAGTCCACAGATTGCACTTTTTGTATCCCGACGTCGCGTTTACCACAAATCAGATCTCACTCTACGGCTTTCGTTTAAACTCCCCTCTCGAAAATTTAGATTCTTGATTGTTTGCGCAAACAAAGGTGAGAGGAGGTGTATTATCAATATTAGTTAACTGCGCATTGCTAACTGATCAACACATGTACGGATAATAGGACACATTCACCGTAATGGATGGGCATGATTACACACGGTATTAGATTTTAGTGTGCTGTGAATAGCGATGCTAAAACTGATAACGCCGCTGTATATACTGATTGTACACTGATTGCATTACGGCTATTATGACGGGAAATACCCGCTTCGCGCCGGCGTGCCTTTTCAACTAACAAACTACGTTTGACAACAACGTGTAAAGCGCTCGTTCTGCGTTGCTTCGTTCAGACTTAATTGATTTTGTCAAATTGTCTCGTTTCCTCTGTGCAAATTACGTTTAAACAATTAAGAGCAATTTGAAATAAGCAAATTTTTGTTAGATTGCTAGTTGGACAGATTTTTTTTGTTGAGGTAATGCTATCAGAGGACGGAGTTGCAATAACCGTATCAATCATTGGTTAGCCCCTTGTAAGCGTACGTTCTCAGACACTGAGACTGCTCTCCCGCGATTCGTACAGCTCATGCACGGTACAACACCATTTCCGACGAGTGTCCAGGTTAACGCCAGCCGACGATCTCCTCACTCTGCTAAAATATCGTCATTTCAAGGCTGATATTCTAGAGTAAACCCTCATCAAATGTCCACTACATTACATTAAGACTTCCTTTAGGTTTAATAAAATAAGAATCAGCCGAGAGATGGCGCTGTAATGTTCTCTCTGGAATTAATAAAATTCAGTTTCTAGTGGATGATGAACGGAACTGAATGCGTTAGAATCTGTACAAGTGACAGGCAGGAAACTTGCGACATGTTTTTTTTTTCCTGTGAACCTGGAAGAGGTTGTCGATTGAACGAGTTCCAGAGTCTCTGAGATCCCAGACGGAATCAAAAATTCTTGAGCGGGTTCAGACATTTCTCTGCCGCCTGGCACTTCAGCGCATTCCAGGGTGCCGATGAAGGTTTCTCCAGCAATCTCAGAATCTGAAATCCCATTTCGGATGTCTCTGGGTAAGATCAGAGCTTCTTTCGAGGTTCCCTGAGTAGGACCAGATCGATTTTTGAGGTTCTCTGAGTAGGATCAGAGCGACTTACGAGGTTCGCTGAAGAGGTTTTGAGGTGCCTGAGCGATTTCAAGTTTTCTCCGGGGTCCTGGAGCCCGTCTCAGGATATAGAAGCCTAATGAATAGGATGAGAGGGACTTCTGAGGTTCCCTGGAAGTTTCTCAGTGGTTTCGAATTTTCTAAACGAGTTCCGGAAGCGAATACTAAATGTCCAAGCCGATTCCAGCGCTTCGGAGCCCGTATCCGAGGTCTTAAAATGAAATCAGTGTTTTTCAAGCAGGTTCTTCAACGCGCATTAACTTTCTACATCGACTTCTGAGATTCTCCTGAACGAGTTTTGTTCAAGACTCTGTGCAAATTCAACGAGTTCGGAGGTCCCGGAGTGGTATCAGAGGTTCTCAAACGCATAGCGATTTCTGAGGGTTTCTCCGGGATCCTGGAGCCCATCTCAGAATTTAGCAAACCATTTCCGATGTTCCTGAGTAGGATCCCTGAGATTCACTGAACAAGTTTTGAAGTTTCTAATGGTTTCGCGTTTCTTCCGAGATCCTGAGGACCATCTCAGGATATCTTTGAATAGCATCAGAGAGACTTCTGAGGTCCCCTGAACAAGTTTTGAAGTTTCTGAGGGTTTAAAGTTTTCTTCGAGATCCTAAAGTCAATTCCTGGATTTCAGATCCCTCACCCGAGGTCCTAGAATGAAATCAATGATTTTCAAGCGGCTTCCTCAGCGAGCATTAATTTTCTACAACAACTTCTGAGATTCCCCCGAACGAGTTTTAGAGTTTTCGAGCAGGTTCCAAGACTCTGAGCAAATTCAACGCGTTCCGAGGTCCTTAGATGTTCTCAGACGAGTTCCTCAGCAAGCTCCGACTTTTCACAATGATTTCTGATGGTTTATCCGGGATTCTGGAGCCCATCTCACAATTTAGAAACCCATTCCCGATGTCCCCGAGTATGAGCTCCCGGAGTGGGAGCAGAGGTTATCAAACGAGTTCCTCAGAAAGCTCCGATTTTCCACAGCGACTTATAAGGGTTTCTCCGGAGCCCATCTCAGGACTCAGAAGCTCATTGCCGATGTTCCCGAGTAGGATCGGAGCGACTTCTGAGTTCCCTGAACGGGTTTTGAAGTTTCTGAGCGGTTTAGAATTTTTCAAGCGAATTCCTTAGTATCCGAGGCGATTCCATGAGTTTAGAGCCCGCTTGCGAGATCCTGGAATGCAATCGGTGGTTTTGGATTCTCGAGCGGGTTCCGGGGCTCTGAGCAAATTCACGGGATTTCGGAGAACTTGGGAGAATATCAAGCAGAATAGAAACAGTACTCAAAAGCAGAATGAAAAAGCTATCATATCAGAATTTAAAAATTTGTTTGATGTTGCTCGTGGAGATGCTCTGGGTACTATTAACATTTCGGGGGATCGTGAGTTCTTGCTCGCCCAGCGAGACCCAAGAAGGCGAGAGTGTATGATGGGACTTGACGAGAAGCTTCAGAAAAAAGAGAAGGAGACGACTAAGCGAGATGAACAGTGACGATTTTAAAAGAAAAACATCTTCCTCCAGTGTAGGGGAGAAATCACAAAATGAAGATCAAGTTCCGGTGCCATCTACATCTGACTGCGGTGTACCTGTTCGAAAGAGAGGCAGGGAGGAGATATTTACGCCAGAAGTGTTGTCCTCTCTTGATCACTGACAGGCAAGCTGTGCACACAATAGCGTCAGTGATTTCAGTGACAGGAAAAGATATTCAGGAGTACTCTTTGAATCGTTCATCTACTCGACCTTATCGTAGGAACTATAAGGCAGAGAGATCACAAGAGTTAAAGGCAGAGTTCCAAAGCTTAGGCAGACCTTTTACTACTCTAATTGATGGAAGGTTTAACAGGTGATCTGAAGGTCCTGATCAACTCCTTGCTGTCCCAAACCTTCCCAATGGGACTGGACGGGTCAGGTGTGATGCCATCATCCAAACAATTGATGATTGGAATCTTTGATTCAGCTTTGATACCACAGCTGCTTATACCGGACGTGTGAATGGAGTTTGTGTATTTTTTGAACCAACTCTTGGTCGTAATGTATTATACTTGGCCTGTCGTCACATATTCACGAAATTATGCTGGAGTAAATCTTTTCTACATGCATGGGCCTTTCTTTAGCTCCAGAGATAGAAATGTTCAAACGTTTCAACAAATTCTGGACGAACATAATCAGCGACGACTTTAATCCTGGAATCAATGATAAATCAGTACTGACTCAACTGGACTCTGTCATACCAGAGATCCTTTCCTATTCTTAGAGATGATTATAGAGAGTTATTGGAACTTACGATTTTGTTCTTGGAAGGAGTTCCTCAGCAAGCTCCGACTTTCCGTGGCAACCCCTGAGGTTCAACTCGACGGTTCTTGCAGAATGCGAGCTGGTTGTGAGTTTCTCGAATGGATTCTGGGAATCTGGCGGCTCCAAAGTTCCGGGGCGAACTCAAGTGCGATTCCTTTGAGTTCTGCTCAGCGGAAATCCAGAGAACCCGCCGGTTCTGGATCTCTTAAACAGGTGTCAAGTTCCCGGAGTAAATACCGAGGTTCTGAGGTGAGAGAACAATTGCGTTTTGTTCGGAGCTACAATACGTAATTAGATAAGAAATTATTTGACGATTTGACATTAGGTTACTACGTAGAGAACGACTTGTACGTAATAGAATGCCATTTTATTTTATTTATAGGTTACCAAATTTTAGATGAATCGAAAGAATTGGTCCATAACCACGACATAGAATTTTTATAACGTTTCTCCCACACTTTCGGATATCGCTTCTTTTCATGTTTTATTTTTATTTTTTTGGAGGAACAATTGTCAGTCACACTGTATATTAAGAGGTAAATCATCTTTAATCGCAGCGGATAAATTTTTTCTCGCAGATTTCGCAAAGTGATTTATCATCCCGCGCGATGAAATCTTTTACGAGGAACTAAGGGCGAATTGAAATTAGTCCGTCCATTGTAAGTAGTCATTCAGAAAGCGCCATTATCTCCATTTCCAACGATTACCGGTAATTTAGACTAATGGTAAACGACGCGCTGAGTTCTATTTATAGAGAAATCCAAACAATATACTCGTCAAGTCTTTTTGTTTTTTAGTTTTTTTTTCTTTATTAATCACATCGATACTTGTTATTTATAGCAGGCCCAAGTCATTAGACTTTTTTTTTTGTTAGTTTCACTAACGGCACATGTGATGGGTAGATAACAAAAATAACTTTATCGGGTGGGTACGTATTGATTGCTGTCGGTAAAGTATACGTAGTATTCGCAAGCAAACTGGGCAAACACGATATTTACATTAAATATTAAGGATATGTCAGTTATAATTAACAGGAAATAAATGAAAGTAAACAACCCTAATTAATATTGACAGAAAATTATTTCCGCCGCTCTCGAGATTCGAACTCGAGTCTTCTGGTTATATGCCAGTTGCTTTACCAATTAAGCTATGGCGACCCGAAGTTCAAATCTAATTTATATAAAAAAAACGCTTGAAATAAAAAAATAGTGTATACCATTCGAGGTATATACAACGTCTTTTTTTAGATTGGGTCTCGCAAACATCTGGCTCAACCAAAACCCCATTCGATTCCTTCTATCGTGTCATATTGAATGAAGTACATAATATAAATGAACGAGCAAGCTGTGAACTAACTATGTATATTTTTAAGTGTTGTTCAATATAATTATTAAAAGGCCGAACATCTAAGGGACCCCATAACAACCCTTTGTACGTACGCACTGCCAGCTGCAGCACAACAATAATTGCATCCCGATTCCAATAACGCCGCCAGCTTGGAGAATATTGCTCCATAGAACGGAATTCAGAAGACGTAATAAGAAATTCCGATTGGATTTGTTTCTTTATTTTTATTCGTACATCAGGGGTTGTCGTTGGATAACGACGACGTCTTCCCGGGCGTTATTAATTTCTAATTTTAATGAACAGTCCCGGTTAAACGCGTTTAATTTTTTTCCTTTTCGTTTTTTTTCTCTTGAAAGAAACCAGACGCAGACTTCGACAGTTTAAGCAGCGCTGAAGTTTCTTCTTCCGAAGTTGGTAAATGGCCGGAGCTAGCTAGAATAACTCAAACGGCAATTAGTGACCTATTTTATGGCGGCCTTATCCTGGAAATAAGTTCGTATAAAATTATAACTTGTAGGTACGTCGAAAGTTCCCTTCTCTTGTAAAGTCATATTAATTACAGTTTGAAAATATAATGAGGGTGGGTTCCTACCTCTGCCCCGAGGAAAACTGGACGAAATATAAAAAAAGAAAGAATTTTATAATATTCTGATGTATTTCTTGTCACTTCATTGTTCATTTTATTCATTCACAAAAAATAAACATATTTGATTGGGTGCCATTCTTTATATGCTATGGTTGATTTCTTGAGCTCCACGTTGGGCGCCATTTTTTACACTATTGATGCTTCAGAGGTCGTCGTAAAGCAGGATTTTTTCTTTATGTATTCATTCATTCTCTACTAGCTAGTCAGTCAACCCCACGGAGCTGCAACAACCATTCACTCATCATCATTGGTTAGTCCCTTTGTAAGCGTACGTTCTTAGAGTTAGTGCTGCTGCTCTGAGACCATTCCCCGGCGATGTCGTACCGCTGGTGCACGGTACAACACCATTTTCGACGAGTATCTAAGTTAACGCCAGCCGATGACGACGACTACCACCTGCACTTCGCCGGAAACTATCTCTGGCAAAATATCAAACGTTCACTGTTATTTTATTAAGACTTCCTGTAGGTTTAATAAAATAAGAACCAGCCGAGAGATGGCGCTGTTCTCTCTGGAATTAATAAAATTCAGTTTCTAGCGGATGATGAACGAAGCCGAATGCGTTAGTGTCTGTGATTCCGAAAAAGGTTGCGAGTTGAACGAGTTCCAGAGTTTCTGAGATCCCGGACCGGCATAAAAAATTCTCAAGCGGGTTCTGACATTTCTAAGCGGGCTCCTATTTTCCATAGCAATTCAGCGCGTTTCAGGGTGCCGGAATCCTGAATCCCATCTCAGAATTTGGAAGTCAATTCCCGATGTTCCTGGGTAGGATCGGAGCAATTTCTGAGGTTCCCTGAATGGGTTCTGAAGTTTCTGAACGGTTTCGTGTTTTCCAAACGAGCTCCTTGGGGCAGATACTGAGTGTCCGAGTCGATTCTAGGCTTTCAGAGTCCGCACCCGATGTCCTGGAATAAGATAAGTGACTTTCAAGGGGGTTCCTCAGCGAGCGTCAACTTTCCACAACGTCTTCTGAAATTCCTCCGAATGAGTTTTGGGGTACTCGAGCTAGTTCCAAGCCTTTGAGTAAATTCAACAAGTTCGGAGCTCCTGGAGTGGTTTTCAGAGTTTCTCAAACGAGTTCCTCAGGAAGCTATGACTTTCCACGGCGACTTTTGAGGGTTTCCTGATGTCCTGGAATAAGATAAGTGACTTTCAAGGGGATTCCTCAGCGAGCGTCAACTTTCCACAACGTCTGAGATTCCTCCGAATGAGTTTTGAGGTACTCGAGCGAGTTCCAAGCCTTCGAGTAAATTCAACGAGTTCGGAGCTCCTGGAGTGGTTTTCAGAGTTTCTCAAACGAGTTCCTCAGAAAGCTATGACTTTCCACGGCGACTTTTGAGGGTTTCTCCGGGACCCTGGAGCACATCTCATTCCCTTCAGCGAGTTTCGTGGTTCTCGAGTGGGTTCTAAAACGCTGGGCAAACGAGGCCCCGGAGGGGGTTCATAGGTTCTCAAACGAGTTCCTTAGAAAGCTCCGACTTTCGACAGCGACCTCTGAGGATTTCTCCGGGATTCTGGAACTCATCTGTTACAGTCGTTTCCGCTTCGTCGCCGTTATGGTCCTCATGGTTGAATGTTTCGTTTATTCCGTTCGGTGGTGTAAATTCTCGCGCTGAGTCGGTGTGTCGCACTTGATTTAAGTGACTGAACGCGTGGGATTATGGGGGACAGGCGCATTGAAAAATTTTCCATCAGCCAACAAGGGAGCGGCCAGCCGGCATTTTTCTGGTTTTCGGCGTATGGGTGCCTGTGATCCCTTGGGTTTCTCTGCGGATTTTGGTGTACGAAATTTTGGGATTTCTGCGCCCAGTTGGGGTTCTGTGAGTTGCACTCAAGAATTCACGGATTAGTAGAGGTTTCTGATCTCATTTTTCTCCTACATTTTTGGATCTTTTTGGATCACCGCACGTGCCACTTGGCTTCCCTTTTGTCGGCGCTTTTGTCGGCGCTCGACTTTTCCCATGCCGAGTGACAGTGACATCAGGGTTTAGAGGGAATTTTCGTAAACGCGGGGTGGACCTACGGACTCCCCCAAAAGTGCTGCGAGCCGAATTGCTTCGGAGGTCTGTTGGGTATCGTATTCTTTTGAACTCTCCTTTCTTCCGTACGTCGTTGGACACGCTCTTTACAGTAATTGCTCGGATGCCATATGTGTAGTGGCGAACGATTTGACGACATTTTGCTCTCGGATTTCTTTCGGCGTTTAGATTTAAGTGTTACTTTTGTCTGTTTGCTTTTGTAAACGTAACTTATTTTGGTCGTTTTTTTTATAATACGTATTTTTGACTGCGTCTCATCTTGTCCTGTAAACGGACGTGTGGGATCCCTAGCGTACGGGTTAGATTTTCGCTTTTTACGCGTGTTTAATGTTATGTTATTTGGGCTTCAGCGTGTTATTTTATATAAGCTTCTTTTCCCCCTTTGGTACAGAGGGCGTTTACTGCGGAACTATATTTCCTTGTTTAAGCGACTATTTTTGTTTTTTGTCGCCGTTACCCGCATTAAAACCTGTTTAACGTGGCGTTTGACGTCGACATTTTGCGAATTTTAGTGTTCCCTTCAGGGACGGATCATATCGGAACCGAACCGACTGGTGAGTGGGGATTTTTCTCCTGTTGGGGGAATCCCACGATTGCAAGATGTTGCGATCTTCAACAGGCGGCGCCCCTTTTTGACTTACAGTTACCTGTGCGAAACTGGTAGCCCACGACCTTCTCGACTGACACGGGATTTTGGTCGCAGCAGCAGCCCAACCAACGGACAACCCAGGTACGTTCGTTTGTATCCGTTTCGGGATTGTATTTTCTTATCATTCGCTATCACGTAACCTGCCGTACACACTCGACTGTAGGATTCTTTGCGAATCGATGTTTTTTGTTAGAGTACATTTTGGCGACACATCTCAGGACTTAGAAGCTCATTGCCAATGTTTCGAGTTTTCTTCAGGATACTGGAGCCCATCTCAGGATGCCTCTGAATAGGACCAGAGCGACTTCTGAGGTTTCCTGAACGGGTTTTGAAGTTTCCTAGCTCCTGGAGCTTATACTGAGTGTTCGAGCCGATTCCAGGATTGTAGAGACCACAGAATGAAATCAGTGATTTTCTTAACTTTAACTTTTCACAGCGTCTTCTGAACGGGTTTTGGGGTTCTCGAACGGGTTCCAAGGCTTTTGAAAATAATTTCGTATAAAATTATAACTTGTAAGTACGTCGAAAGTTCCCTCTCTTGTAAAGTCATATTAATTACAGTTTGAAAATGAGGGTGGGTTCCTCCTCTGCCCCGAGGAAAAGTGGACGAGATAAAAAAAGAATTACAATATTTTGATGTATTTTTTGTCGCTTCATTTCTCGTTCTATTTATTGACGTATAATAAATACATTCCTATGATTGATGTTTGATTGACCTCACCTTGGGCGCCATGTTTTATATGCTACGATTGATTTCTTGATTTCTTGAGCCCCACGCCATTTTTTACGCTATTGACGTTCGAGAGGTCGTAAAGCAACATTTCCTTTTATGTATTCATTCTCTACCAGCTGTTCAGTCAAAGAAAATACTTCTAGATAAAATCAGAGGTATCCGTGTAGATAAAAATTAAATAAAGTAAACGTTATCGTTGCGCCTTAGCGAATCTCAGTAAATTCTGGAGAACTTCATCAATGTCTTTTAATTTTAATTACCGAGTGCTTTGTGAGGATTGTTTCTTGAATGTTTGGTCCATTGTCCTTTTGGATTAATTTTAATTTAAATGACGTTTCGATCTGATCGTAAAAAAAATTGTTTCGATCGCTGCGAAGCTCGCAACCGACGGTGCTCTAACGTTGCGTGCGTGATTTAAAAGAATGTGTATCCCATACTTACCATGAATTTTTTAAATAACGACCTGGCGAGAACGGAATTGCTATGTAATTCGACTTTGAGGTCGGGCCTGATGTAATTCACCTAAAACTGTCTTTACATTCGAGTCGCACGGAAACAAAGAATTGAAAACTATACTTTTTTAAATTACATAGAAAAGTCTACGAGTGAAACATATTTTTAGTAGAAAAAACATTTAATTGAGACAGGTGCACTAAACTCCGTTGTTATTTACAAATTTCCAAAAAGCACGTCTGTACCGTGTTGAATCTGGGATGTTAATGACACATCTTTGGCACTGTTGCTTGAGTTTCGCACAAAGGGGATACATTAGTGCGGGTTGACTGAATGAGAAGGACTGAATGAATGTTTCGCATTTAGCGTAAGCTCACCCTTGCTTGGTATTTTGTGGTCAAGCCGCTAGTTTTTTTTTTACAAGGGCGCAGGAAGGACAACTGATTTTGCATTTCAGACCTGGTTACAATTTAAATTTATTAATATACGTAATATTTATTAACGGATAATTAAACTGTAGCACACTTCTGGCATTAGTTTATTCTTTACAATTTTTTCTTGTTAAGAAAAAAAAAAATTAAGATTTTCTCAGTCAGTTAGCCCGGTGATTAAAAAGTTTTAATATCCTTTCAGGTCCTCAAAAGAACTTTTATATCCCCAATATTTCTGAGCTTGTTCACGTGGGTAATGAAGGTGGTACGGAATTTAACTTTACGCGGCGCGGCGCCAGAATAAAAAACTCATTACGCTTTAGGTTTCCGACGACGTAATTAGCCGTGATTTGTGAAATATTATAAAGCGAGTGGGGGGCGGGGGAGTGGTGACATGATTTTCGCCTGGAATAGATTTATTAGAATTTTTCCACTCAGACGGGTAATTTCGGGGGCCATTCGGGCGAAGATTAACACGTTTTAGGGGCGCGCCGCGCGTTATTTAAATTTTGCTACTTTGTTTAATGGCGTCGTTTAAAAGATCGCGTGACCGGACACCGGCTTTATCCGATTGCACGGGGCGAGAGACAAATCGTAACAAATCACGTTCATTTCACGTTCATGTCAATTCGAACAATCAATATTGCACCAGTTTAACAATAATAAATACATCTGTGCATCATTGCTGGGCATTTGACTTGAGTGAGTGAGTACCTACAGCATTGGTTTGAATATTCATACTTCATGAATTTATAATTTCAGCTTATATTGCTTGCAGGTTCCGTATTATTAAAATTGTGCGCAAATGTAATTTATTCATAATTTTTTGCCGGCGAAGCTAGATCGACATCGGTGTTTGCTAGGTGATTATTATTCACGTTTCACTGAAATGAGGCGAAATTTCAAAGAATATGAATATTCCGCTGAAAGTTGTCTGATACAGGCAAAAGCAAAAAACTGTTTGCGAATAATGTTAAATTCTACATTTCATTCTATATTGTAGTTCTATAATTTTCGTTTCTTCTACATAGAACGTGAGTTATCGATGATTTTATAGACGATTGGTTCGGAAAGTAGTTCTATTTCGGCCCCAATTAGAGCGTCATCAGCTCACAAGCTCTTACCGACCGGCTTCCTTATTTTCTTACTTTCAAAACTCGACCCTCAAGTTAGAGGGATGCAACCACATCCAAAGAATCACTTGAAAGTCCACCAGTGCACGTCCTGTTGATCAACTAAACTATCCTCGTAAGCTCGTAAGCGTAAGTTGCGCTTAGCCCGGAGTATCAAGTTGTTAAACCCGACAGAGATACAAAATGTTACTTGAAATTTCATAAACAGGCGTTTTGTGGTTGGTGAAACCACTCCTGCAAACCAAAAATTGAAATTACCTTCAAAAATTCACCCCCGAAGCTACAAAAAGTCACAGGAATGCAACCACATCCAAAGAATCACCTGAAACTCCGCCAATATACGTCCTTTTGATCAATTGGAGTATCAAGTTATTAAACCCGACGGAGATGCAAAATGTTACTTGAAATTTCATAAACAGGCGTTTTGTGTTTGGTGAAACCACGCCTGCAAGCCAAAAATTGAAATTACCTTCAAAAATTCACCCCCGAAGCTACAAAAAGTCACAGCAATGCAACCACATCCAAAGAATCACCTGAAACTCCGCCAATATTCCGCCTATTCTCACAATCAGAATTTGTTTTTCCTATTTTGTACACACCAGGTTTACTGCTTACCGCGGCACCTACTTTGACCTGCATGGCTTTGAATGACTCTCGGTTTTGCTTTGCTCACCTGAATGTGCGCTCTCTTCAATCTCACTATATAGAATTAAAAAATTTTCTGTTACAATCAAATATATGTATTTTAGCGATTAGCGAAACATGGTTGTCCCCTGCTGTACCTGATGAAGCTGTTCTTATTGACAATTTTTCTTTAATTCGTTGTGATAGGCAAACGCGTGGAGGAGGAGTTGGTATGTATGTTAAGTCTAATTTAAAGTATACTATTATTAACCTCGAAACTACCCTTGAACAGTTATGGATTCGTTTAAAATTCAGGAACAAACTGATTGCCATCGGTTGCGTGTACAGACCTCTCAGTTCAAATTATTTTCAATTTATTGACACGTTTGATGACACTATTAGCTCATTGCTGCCTGAGTTCGACGAAATCATATGTCTCGGAGACTTTAATGTAAATCTGTTAAATGAGTATGAAAACTCGACCATTCAGTTATATTCTCTATTCGATACATACGGGTTAAAACAGTTAATAAAGGAACCTACACGTATTGCTGCAAACTCCACAACTCTTCTAGATCTCATTGTCGCGACTGAATCCTTGCAAGTTGCTGATTCTGGGACAATAGACATGTCCAACATTTCTGATCACCACTTGGTTTATTGTGAAGTAGTCTTAACTCCTGTCCACAACGAGCCCTCCATTGCGACGTTCAGATGTTTTAAATATTTTCAGTATGATGAATTTTCGAATCACCTAACTTCACTACCCTGGCACGACATCCTTTCATTGCCCGATATCAATCAAAAGCTTGAATTTTTAATCAAAACTTATTAATGTTATTTGACATCCATGCGCCCTTCAAAACCGTAAAGATTACCAAGCCAAACGCCCCTTGGCTGACTGATACGATTCGGCAAATGATGTCTCTTCGAGATAGTGCCCTCAAACGATACAAGAGAACAAAACTTCCCGCCCATTGTCAATACTATAAATATCTAAGAAATTATGTTACTTCAGCCGTGCGGCGAGAGCAGAAAGCCTTTTTAGATTATCAGTTCAAACATACAAATAATAAATCGCTTTGGAAAAATGTCAACAAGTACCTCTTAAATAAGAAGTCTAACTTTCAAACACCTCCAGAATTTTCAGATGCCGATGCTTTCAATAATTACTTTCTATCCAACCCCTCAGTAAACAATTCTCATAAGGCTAGTGTTATCCAACATTATTCTAGTTCCCGCGCTGATTTCCGAGAAGAGTTTGTTTTAAAGACAATTTCTCAAGATGACATAGCAAAAATAATTTCTAATATTTCATCGGAATCTGCTGGGGCTGACGGTATCAGCATCACTCTAATTAAATTATGCTGCCCCTTCTTAGTGCCATTTATCACACACATTGTCAATTCCTGCTTGCTCGAAAATGTATTCCCAGTGATTTGGAAAGAAGCCTTAGTGTATCCGATACCCAAGGTACACAATCCTTCAGCTCTTCAGGACTTTAGACCTATTAGCGTTCTTCCAGCTCTGTCTAAAATTCTAGAAAAAGCTGTAGACAGTCAATTGCGGCAATTTTTACAAGAAAATAATTTGCTACCCCAGCATCAGTCCGGATTCAGACCCAATCACAGTTGTGCAACCGCTCTCCTAGACCTTGCAGACGATATTCTCAGAGCATGTGATATACGTCATATGTCTGTAGCTGTCATGTTGGATTATAGCAAAGCTTTCGACACTCTAGATCACGAGATATTGTTAGCAATTTTGTTGCATATAGGATTAAGTGCTTCAGCTGTCAGCTTTTTCCGTTCTTATCTGACAGGTCGACTTCAGCGGGTGAAAATTGGCTGTCTATCTGAACGACTTTACCTTACTAGTGGTGTAGCACAAGGAAGTATTTGCGGACCCCTTCTCTACATTATTTACACATTCAAGTTCCATAAAGTTTTACATAGTTGCAAAATGTTTGCTTATGCTGACGACACGCAACGGCAACATTTCGCCGCTCATTTTCATACAACGTTTCTCTAATCTAGAATTTCATACCCAACAGCTTCAAACTATTATCACTTCCAGTTTTTAAACGTCGCTTACGGAGTGCACTTTTGGGTGGGAAAATCGAGACTCCCTGTTAATTTTGTGTTCGCGCTGCACAATTATTTCATGAATAACATATGTAAAGCACAGGTCCAGGTAGAATAGCAGCACGCGCGTTTGCGTAAGCTGAACCTGCACCTTTTGGCTGCACTGCATGTGTTTGTAGTTTCATTAGTTCTTTTAGTTGCAGTTTGTTATGGCTGCACCTATGTACTATATGTATTACTTCTACTTTCCATAGAGCAGTCAATAAAGATTATTATTATTATTATTATTATTATTATTATTATTATTATTAATATACGTCCCTTTGATGAACTAAGTGTAAGTTTCCTTTAGATATTGAAGTATCAAGTTATTAAACCCGACAGAGATGCAAATTGTTACTTGAAATTTCATAAACAGGCGTTTTGTGGTTCGTGAAGCCACGCCTGCAAGTCAAAAATTGAAATTACCTTCAAAAATTCACCCCCGAAGCTACAAAAAAGTCACAGCAATGCAACCACATCCAAAGAATCACCTGAAACTCCATCAATAAACGTCCTTTTGATCGACTAAGTGAAAGTTTCCCTTAGATATTGGAGTATCAAGTTATTAAACCCGACAGAGATGCAAATTGTTACTTGAAATTTCATAAACAGGCGTTTTGTGGTTGGTGAAACCACGCCTGCAAGCCAAAAATTGAAATTACCTTTAAAAATTCACCTCCGAAGCTACAAAAAGTCACAGGAATGCAACCACATCCAAAGACCCACCTGAAACTCCACCAATATACGTCCCTTTGATGAACTAAGTGTAAGTTTCCCTTAGATATTGGAGTATCAAGTTATTAAACCCGACAGAGATGCAAATTGTTACTTGAAATTTCATAAACAGGCGTTTTGTGGTTGGTGTAACCACGCCTGCAAGTCAAAAATTGAAATTACCTTCAAAAATTCACCCCCGAAGCTACAAAAAGTCACAGCAATGCAACCACATCCAAAGACCCACCTGTAACTCCACCAATATACGTCCCTTTGATGAACTAAGTGTAAGTTTCCCTTAGATATTGGAGTATCAAGTTATTAAACCCGACAGAGATGCAAATTGTTACTTGAAATTTCATAAGCAGGGTTTTGTGGTTGGTGAAACCACGCCTGCAAGCCAAAAGTTTAAATTACCTTTAAAAATTCACCCCCGAAGCTACAAAAAGTCACAGGAATGCAACCACATCCAAAGAATCACCTGAAACTCCGCCAATATATGTCCCTTTGATGAACTAAGTGTAAGTTTCCCTTAGATATTGGAGTATCAAGTTATTAAACCCGACAGAGATGCAAATTGTTACTTGAAATTTCATAAACAGGGTTTTGTGGTTGGTGAAACCACTCCTGCAAGTCAAAAATTGAAATTACCTTTAAAAATTCACTTCCGAAGCTACAAAACGTCACAGGAATGCAACCATATTCAAAGAATCACCTGAAACTCCGAATATACGTCGTTTTGATGAACTAAGTGAAGGTTTCCCTTAGATATTGGAGTATCAAGTTGTTAAACCTTAAAGGGGAGCTAAAATTTACTTGATTACTGCATCAATAGGCGTTTTGTGATTGGCAAAGCTACCCTTGGAAGTCACCAATTAAAATTACTTTCGAGAGCCATCTTTGAAGTCCACAGGCATCCATTGCCACTTGATGGGTCGAAATGGCTTCTAGGCGGCGTACACAGTACACATGCGTCGTTATTTTTTTGCACAATTCATTTATTCATGTTCTGTCCAGCTTAAATTGTTATCAACTGATGAGAAACTTTAATCTGTGTTTTCCTGTTGTTTTGTTTATTATTATTTGCTGCGTTTTATCTTTATTTAGATGTAATGAGTTTGAACTCATCCACGTCTTCTAATAATTTATGTGAAACTTGCTTCAATTCGGTCATATTTTTAGCTTTATTTATAAACGTCGTATCGTCGGCAAACAAGCATGTATGATCTGTAATTACATTAAGTACTAAATCATTAATGTAGACGATGAAAAGTAGGGGTCCTAATAACTTCACTGTTACGTTTGAATTTGCTGCTAAGAAGACGTGGCAGCAACGCGATATCTAAGCCGCGTTTCGATGTGTTCTTTCCCCGCTTTCTCGAAGCTCATTCGTTATAAGGTACCACGTGACAGTTTTCTGGTAGACCATTGGTTACCGCGTTTGCAACGTTACGAACTTGGCGTCCTTTCTGCAGTCGTGTTTTCCACGTCGAGGTGTGTAGTCGTGTGTAGGTTGATTAACAAGATTTTTGCTCCGCAAGTGAGAAGAATCAATAAACGGCTGTGGCGGAATTAAGATCACACCGACGAAATTGTTTCCTTTTATATTCAGGCTCTTTCTTATCCCCGCAAGTTTTCACGAAGGTTTCCCATTTGGTTGTATTGAGTCTTGGTGCCACGAAGAAATTCCCTCTGTGGCCTGCCGTGCTGTTTGAGTTAGGCTCCGATCGAGTCAACCCCGTACTACGAGAAGCGTGAGTCCGCCATCTTGCAGCCTTCGTCCACCCAGATTAAACTAGTTACCGGCTTGGCCAGGACCACCAGATGGCTCGATGACCGCCAACTTCACCGCGTAGACTGTACAATGACAGATCGGTCGTGAGTTAACTATTTATTGAATTTATTGAATTACGTATCGCTATCCGACTTGTGCATGCATATTTAAGAGCGAGTTACGGCCCCTTTATGCGTTTTGAAATAACGGGCAAATCGTTTTATTATTAAATAAGCTCACTTGACGTAAGCTACTGTTTCGACTTTGTGTAAACCTTTCATTACAGGTTGTAGTGTATCTTTGTACAACCTATTTGTTTGTGTTTAATTAAATTTAAGTTAACCTGTGCTACTGTGTTTGTGTTTGCTCCTTAACGTACCAGTGAGTAAATAAGCTTCTATTTACGTTTGATTTTTCTGCCCAATTCTGTCGATTGGAGACGTCGACTGATTGTTTACGTTCGGTTTGTTAAACAAGTCTCCTGGCGCCCTCTAAAAATTTTTATCATCGTAATTCGACCCACCCCTGTCTCCACTGTTTGCTAATCGAGGGGAACAGCTGATACGTTTAGTCAGCAGATCTTGTACACCATCAAGGTAGGTACGAGGTTAGTCAATTGAATCATAAATTTGGTGACATCACGTTCAAATTTTTCTTCTCTCGATAAATTATTTTCCCAATATACAACTTGAGTACGATTTTCAAGGTGTGATGACAAAATTTAATGTGGTAGGCATCTTACCTCATAGTAATGTAATTTTTTTGAGACGCAACATGTGATTTCCACTGTTTTCTGGTTATCCAAAGCATTTGCAACTGTTGTAAAAACATCAATCATGGCAGTTGTGACTGGTTTTCACTTATCAAATTGTGCGATTCGAGGAAGCATGATAGTCTTTCTTTTAATCACCCTTTAGCCTAGGCTTTAGGCTACCTCGTCCGTTACTCAGTTGAAAATATTTGCTTGGTTATGGGCCCAGTTCGTTTGAATCGAACGCAGAACATAAACCGAAACAAATTCGGGTGAAATTTCAGCGCAAAGCATTCGAGTTATTTTTAATATAAACCTTTTCATTTGTGTGTACGCTAACGCGTCGCCGTATTTATTCGTAAGACGAAATATTTCGGCGTTTCACATGAACAATGTGAGAGAAAGCACTAGTAGCACGCAAATTAAAAATTCTCTTCATTGCGCACCACCGCATATCAAATCCGGAAGCGTTTCAGAATTTTATTACATCACCAAAATATTTTCGTGTACACACGGACGCGCGCGGGTCGATACGACGAGGGGGGCCGCGCGCGTTTTGTATTTTCGCCCGAGTGTACCTCTTTGATTGTTTATATGTGCCGTAGAGTAGATGGATGACATGGCCGCGGTCAACTCCCGGGTCGCTCGTTTGTATTTCACTTTGAAGTATTTACTGTGCTACCGTGTTAACGACAGCATTATATATTATAACCTGGAGAAATATACCGAACAAATTGAAAACGAGATTAATGCAAAGTAACTGCGGCTCTTGTAATATGCATGAGGCTGCAAGCTATGGATGCTTTTTGTTGGCTGGCGTACACGCTGGATAATCAAAGTAATGCAGATTCAAATTTGTTCCCTTTTGTCGTAATGTACTTGTACGCAAAGAAAACGGCGACGAGACAGTCAAAAATTTACATTTACGTATTTTAGCAAATACACTAAAACATAAGTAAGTTTTTATTACCTGAGCCTATGGGGCTTTTCCGTTTTCAAGGTACGATCAATCCTATCATGGTTAATTTGTTTTTTTTTTCAGGACTCTATTCTAACTGCTCAAACATTGTAACATGAATTGTTGATTACGCCCTCAGACTTGTGGAGTTGCATTCCACAAGATGGGCACTAGCTGTCTTATCTGTCGTGCTATGTCTTGGCCTTTTATATGGTTTTACAAAGGTCATTTCGATTACGTAGTATTCTGCATGTGGTCCTCTCGTCTATGAATCACGGTGATTTTCCGGTTTTTTCGATGAGTCGCCTACGCAAATACAATTCTTCGAATTTTCAAAGGTCAGTCATGACTCATATCGGACAAGAGTTTTGATAAAACGAGCCCCTCTTATGCCTGCTTACATAATCGTTAGGTAGGTGAATTTTCCGAGCTCGCGTAGGCGACATTGTATCAGGTTTAATTTATGTAATGAGTTTAATGATTATGAAATGCTCGATTTCTTACACAAGTGTAATGTTACGTCACGGTTCAAATTTTATTCGACAAATTTTCTAACTATTCGTCTATTTTCGAGCGCGAAGAACTTTTGGAGAAAACAGTGCTCCCACTTGTTATGAAAAGTTACCAAAGACAACTTGGCAAAAGTAAAAATGAGAAATCCTAGAGTATAAAAATAAAGAGCGAATAAACTCTTTATTTTTATACTGTCGTGTTAAAAAAAAAGGAAATAAAATTTATATATATGGATTATGATTACGAATTACGAATTATAAGATACGAATAAATATGATGCGGCAATGTCTTTAATTTAATTTTATTTAACTAAATTATTTTAAACATAATTATTCTAAACTTAATTAATCTTTCTACTAAACTTTTAAATTATATATTGTTCTAAGTCTTTTTAACTTAACTTCTATGTCCCTTCAATTTTAAAACTTAATTACCGAACTTATTTAATCTTTTACTTTAAACTAATACTCAGTAACTCTAAACTTATCCTTACTTCTTTTAAATTCACTTATTTAACATACTGGCTCGTAGAGTCCACTCGCTTGGCTTTATTTACGCACACTTGGTTTCACACTAATTACTTCACGACTACTGAATGACTACTCTTACACTGTTACCTACATGACTGTTCTTAATCACTTGACTAACTAATTAATCATCTCTAATACCTGCGGGTCAATCTTTTATACATTTCTTAAATCTATGTCACAATTGGTTCCTTCGCTCCGGTGGTTGGGGTTCGGTCCAAAGTTCTAAAAGGTGTCAGCATCAATTGACCCTTGCCAAATTTGTCTTCTTAAAACGTTCTAATTGCCTCGATCTTAATTGGCACATGTAAGCAACACACTTACATTCCGTATAGCTTGCATTTATGCGTAGTGAAATGCGAGTATGTGTAACGCGGCTTTGTCCTACTAAACTTCAATGGGTGCTGATTCCGCATAATTTTGAAATGCACATAATTGCAATAATTACGAAACGAATTTACTTATTTTCCCAGATAATGACATTGTGACAGTACTCTAGAATTTCTCATTTTTACTTTTAAGTTGACTTTCTACAACAGTTGGAAGTACTGTTTAACACTGATATATATCGAGTTATTTGCTTCTAGTTTTACCTTTACTGACGGTTCGCAAATTGATTATTGATTAGCTCGAAAAGGAATTTAAGAACAAACACGCAAGTGAAAGAGAATAGACTGTGAAGCAAAAAATAACAAAAAAGCCTCGAGTTTTGAAAAAGCGAAAAAAAAAATTAAAAACGGTGAGAATTCTCGCTGTTATCGATGGACGATCTTCTTTTGTTTTGCTTTTTCGATCTAACATAAGATTTTAAAAATGATTGACGAACTTAAATTTTGGAAAAATAAAAACTAATCAAAATGGCGTTCATTGTCATTCAAATTCTTGTAAGTGAAAAACAAAAAAGAGCGAAAATTGAATGAAAATTTTCGAAAATTTCAAAAAGAAAACTTGAAACATAAAGTTTTTCGAAATTTTCGGTATTACCTGAGGACGATCTTCTATTGTATTTTGTTTAATTGTTTCTTGACCTTCATTTTATTTTTCGTAGTTAAAACTTCATATATAAATCATGAATTTCAAGAGACCAGAAACAAAACAAAAAACAAATGTCGATCACCATTACAACCGGAAAAAAAATTAAGCGAAAAACAAACAAATAAAAGAGACATAGAATTCTCGGGAATTTGGTCTTTGGACGATCTTCTACTGTTTCTTTTTTTTTCTCGGTTTCTTGACCTTTATTTTACTTTTCGCGTTGAGACTTCAAAAATTGCAACGATCATTTATTACATTATTGTAATGTAAGAAAATAGAAAAAAAAAAGCTAGAAACAAACAAATAAAACAAGGTCTTTGGGGCCAATTCAGAACGAGTTTTGCGAATCTCGAGGTCCTGCCTACTTCGACATCGTGTTCGTAGATGGTAGCTGCCGAATCGCATAGGGCACGCTACGAGGGCTGCACCCCT
Source organism: Dorcus parallelipipedus (assembly GCA_958336345.1). Classification (NCBI taxonomy): domain Eukaryota; kingdom Metazoa; phylum Arthropoda; class Insecta; order Coleoptera; family Lucanidae; genus Dorcus; species Dorcus parallelipipedus. Next base: position 38,673,465 of record OY284480.1, read on the forward strand.
TTCTAGGTCGAACACATAGATTGCTGGAGATCGTCTTGGGATCGTAGAAAATTTAATCATATGTTTTGCGTTGTATTTCGTGTACGTTAATTTTGGGTGGGTACGTGTCTGTGCGACAAGAATTCAAAAAAAAAAATTTTAATCACTTGGTATATGACACGCTTGACCGACAGTTCCTTAACCTAGCGCCATCTCTTAGGTGTTTTAAGTAACGAGTGTAATTTTAAGCGCGGTATTCCCAAAGGGTCTAAGCGCCAAATTTTACTAAATTCGTATTTTTCTATAAAAAGGATCCATATCTATATTGTAACTAGGATGAGAAGACCACCAACGAATATGCAGCTGCGAAACATAAACAGAGGTATGATTCACTTCCATTTATGTAATACCCGTGTGCAAATCTAAATGTCAAGGTGTATGACTAATCTGCGTGCAGATCTGAAGGCAAAAGTCGAGCCGTGCGCAAATCCAAAGACAAATGTCAAGGCAACAATTTACGCAATACCCCGGGAACAAAACCCCTATAAATACGCGACAAGCCAAACGTTAGCGGCATTAGAGTACCATCTAGTCAGAGTGTCATGTAGTCTGAATTGTCTGTAAGTGACAAAAATAAGATGTTAGTAATTGTAGGCGTAATTAATTGTTAATAAATGTTTTGTTATACTGAGCTACGACCCTTATTTCATGTTACTTAAATTAATACCGTAACATTTCCTTGCTGCATTAGAAAAGTTTCTAAGTGTCTACCTGATGTGGAAATATTTTATGTAATTATACATAGATGACTCTCTCTCTCTCGTGCGCGTCTTTAACAATGACGATCGTTTTCCTTAATTTTCTAGGAGTTACGTTTTTGGCACTTAGACCCTTTGGGAATACCATGTTTCAATTATTATTACACAGTTAGGAGAGGGCATGCAATGTTATGTTATATTTTGTTTTGAGCGACAGATATGGAAAATACATTACATTATTCAAAAGCCACTTCACTATAATAATAAGTACACTCGTTATATAAAACTGATAAGAGGACGTTGGCGTTGCTTATTCTTCCTTATTGAGTGTCTCGCTTATAAAATCTGCTTCAAGCATTTCTGCTTCATCAACTGTGATAGTGTGACAAGGCGAAAGTAAATAATCTTCGCGAGGAACAAAATTATACGAATTTAATTAAAATACTCACATCCTTAATTCACAACACAAATCAAAGTACAAGAAGTTACACGCTGTACTGACAGCTGATTATAATCTTATCTCTTTATGTAGATCGCGGGGTTTTTATAGAAAGTGCAACTCGAGCAATTCCGAGTTGTTACGAGACCGGAAAGATTCGACAAAATACGAGATAATTTAAATCCGTTTTAACTTGTTCAAGGTTTACCACCTGCATCGGACGTCGAGGTCATTTCCGTTGGCGCCGCTGAGATGCATTTTCTCTTATCTCAAGTTCCCTAAATGAATCTAATATTTTATTTTACTTCTATCTTGTCACATCTTAATAAATTCGACAACCACAACCTTCCCAAAAAATTTAAATTCGTATAATTTTGTTCCTCGCGAAGATTATTTACTTTCGCCTTGTCGCAATAGGTGGTTAAGAATGTACCTAACAATTCGAATTAACAGAAGTTGAGTATAGTATAGCACACTTACACTAGTTACGACCTCGTCGTTTTTTTTTTTTTATTAAACTTCAGTTTGTTTTGTACCTTCCTTTTCTAATCGTTCTTTTTTTCCATTATATTCGTCGCGTTCATTGTTGTTCATTTTTTTTTTTAACTTATAGAGGCATCTGCTTTTTATGGGTGACATTCGTCCATTTTGTTTCAATTAAATCAAGTGTCATTTGTTTTCCGATTTATTATTTCGAACGATGTCCATTTGTTTCTCTTTGCCCGTGCGCTGCTTTATTTTCGTTTGCGATTGTCTGCGTTTTTTTTTTTTTTAATTGACAATTTTTTTATTCGATTTTATTTTATTTTTTCAAGGCGTTCGTCATTTTCTGTGCCACTTAAATCGGTCATCTTTTCTTTTTATGATCAGAGTCGATCGTATCTTGTCGCTTTTCAATTATGTTTATCGTGCGGTTTGTTTTTTCTTTCTTTCGAATGTCGTCTATGTTTTGTCTATCTGAGTCTCTTGTTCTCCATCGGCGATTGTCATTTGTTTCTTGTTCTTCTTTTATTCTCCGAAACTGTATCTTTGCCTTCTTTTCGACGACGTTTTATGTTCGTTTGCGATCGTCTGCGTCTTTTGTGATTATTTTTCTATGCGTCTTTCTTTTGTTTGCCGAATGTGTTCGTCAATTTCTACGCTTTTTAAATCGATCGTTGTTTGTTTTTTCTAATCAAAGTCAGTCGTGTGTGTCGCCTTTCGATTATGTTTATCGTGCAGTTTGTTTTTCCTTTCTTTATTTTGTGTATTTTTTTCGACCAATTTTTATTCTTGTTTTATTCTTGAAAAAATGAGGTGATCGTCATTTGTTTCTTGCTTTTCCTTTTATCCTCCGAAACTATACCTTTCAGACAATGCTCATTTGCTTTGCTCTGCCGTCGTTCTTTCATTTATTGCTATTTTATGAGCGTTTACCTTTATATTGTCGATTGCCTTTTTTTTCGTTATTTTTAAAATAAAATATTTCCATTTTATTAAGTACTTAGTCAGTTGCAAGAGGCAAAAAGGTAAAACGTCAGAACCTATAATTAATTGACGGGGCTCGTATCACCCGAACCGGTTTGACTGAATATTCAGAGAGGTGTATATAAAAGACAATTAGCAAGTTTTGCAAGATTTACAGAAGATTGTGATGAAGATTTAACACAATTAGAAAAGCGATATTCAGAAATAGCAAAAAAGTGTGGAAGAAGTTTGAAGACAGCAACGTAGAAATAGAATGTTTGTTAGGAGAACATGAAAATCAATCAGAATTGAAAGATCTCATCATCAATTTCGAGAAATATGAAAATTTGTACTTCAAAGCAAGTGCAAGAGCAAAAGAAAAACTACTGAGAGCTTCTAAAGACCAAGTTGGATCAAGACAAATTGAAGGGCAATTTGAAGCAATTAGAATAGATAGCAATAAAGCGACAAATCAAGAAGGAACCATGTTAAAAATCCTACCTAAAAATCATACCTACATTAACAATTCAACCTTTTAATGGAGAGTATGACAAGTGGCTTACTTTCAAATATGCTTTCATTCAAGGAGTACACAATCAAAATTTAGCACCAGTTCAAAAGTTTCAACTACTTCAAGGCTTACTAAAGGACAAAGCACTGAAAGTAATTTCAGCACTCGAAGCTTCACATGCTAATTATCAAGTAGCTTGGGATCTGCTTACTAGAAGATATGAAAATAAGAGACTCATCGTCAACATGCATATGAAGAATTTGTTCGAGCTTCAAGCAATCAAAAAGGCAGACCATATGAATTTAAGAAACATGGTGGATGAAATTTGTAGTCATACACGTCCACTAGGATCATGGGAACAACCTGTTGACAAATGGGATAGAATCATCATAACCTGTGAGCAACTAAAAATCAGATTAGAGTCGGCGGTGCAAAGAAAATGTATGTCTGTGATTAACTAAATTAATTAATCTAATACATTCATGAACTGTCAGATCAGCCTAACGCCGCGTTAGTAGCAGACATACTTTTTCTTTGCACCGCCGTCTCTAATCTGATTTTTAGTTGCTCACAGGTTATATCTCATTACCAACAAATTAGATGTTTCGACCAGAGAAGAGTGGGAAAAAGAAGTAAGCTCACAAAATGAACAAGATTTACCTAAATTAGAAGAATTTCTGCAATTTTTGGAAAAGAGATGTATGACACTCGAAATGACAAACAAAAATCTGAATAATCAAGATAAGTATACTATACAATCTTTTCAGTCGTTTCAAAGAAAATCAGATAAAAAAATCGCATTGGCAGCAACTTCAACACTGTGTGGTCATTGTGGTGAACCACATCAATTATTTTATTGTAAAAAGTTTTTGAATCTTTCACATGATGAAAAGTTTGCAGTGTTGAAGAAACTGAAGTTTGTATCAATTGTTTCAAATTTGGACACATCGCGAAAAATTGTCGCTCATCAACTTGTCGTAAATGCAACGAAAAATACAACACATTGCTTCATCGTGAATATGACCGTAAGAAGGTTGAAGAATTAAAAAGCAGTAATACAAAATCGTCAGCTTCAACACAACATTGCGATCAAACTAGAAGAGATGAGAGTCATTCAATTGTAACTCACTGCGTACCGAAACAGAAAATGCAGATCATTTTATCAACAATTCAACTATATGTAAGTGATGAAAAAGGAAATTTACTTTATGTAAATGTGATCCTGGATCTAGAAGAGCTCGACATTTATTGTCGAGCTCTTCTAGATCCAGGATCACAGCTTGACATGATAACCGAAGAATTAGTGTCGCGTTTGAAGATTTCAACAAATGTAGTAAAATTTCCAGTTAGTGGTATAAGTCAAGCTACATTCACAATCAATAAATTATCACACATCAAGTTAACGTCAACAATATCTAGTCATTCAACAGTACAAGAATGTCTTGTACTTCACAGAAAAGTTGCCTCAAGTACAGATAAATAAATCGAAACTGATGATACCAGAAGGTTTAGAATTGGCGGATCCACATTTTGATAAACCTCAAAAGATTGACCTTTTATTGGGTGCAGGTCTTGTTTGGAAAATCCTTCGTCATGGTGAAACAATAAGTAGAAAAAATCAAAAGTTAGTCGAGCCTGTGAAAGTATGAATCAATCTTATGGCCCACCCATGTATATAGTAATTTTATATGTATATTCTTTATTTGAGAGCAGATTAAGTCTGGATTGATGTCCCAATATGAATATACAGTGAAGTTAAGAAAAAATGAAAAATTGTATGAACTCTCGAAATATGTACACATTACGACCGGAAGCATATTGGATTTTAGTTTCCGGCGGCTATGCTAACGTGCATATAAATTACTTGCGAAATTCAGTTCCTAAGTGAGCCTAAATTTATTAGCTATGTACGGCGATTATTCTCATTTGAGCTAAAGCCGTGCTCTATTTGGTTTGCGGTATACACAAATTTTAACCGAAGTTAACTCCTGCACTGCAGCGCATCTTTAAGTTACATCGCTTTATTACATTACCTCGGTTGTGCAACAGAGATATCCACTGTGTTGACTGACTTCTGAAGTTAGTCAAGCCCATCTATGATGGCAAGAATTAATGTTACGGCTCGGCGATGCATGGCGATTATATGTGCTTATTACTAAAGCACGGATTTAGGTGCATCATTCCACAAAAGATGACTTATCACCTACAGATCCGTGCTTTACTTTTTACTAAAGGCGAAGCCGAGCTTCATCTGTTTCGCAGCGACACGTAAACCCAATATTTTTTATGAATTTATAAATAAGTTGAACGGTTATGACCCGAAGGATATTAAGCTGTTATTGCGTTTCTACCTTCTACCACGGAATACGTCAAATTACCGGTAAAATTAGTCCTCGCACCTGATACTCTCACACGTCGCGCACGAAACGTCGATATACACGACTTTTGTTTTACGAAGCCATTTCGTACGTTAATTGACGTGCAAATCGTCCGACGGGTAATTCCCCGAGCGTCATTATATTCGGCTTACTTAATGGCCGCCGCTACCGTCGAACAGCTTGAGACGAAATCCGAACGGTGGTGGCGGCGGCGAAGGCGGTGGTGGAGGCGGCAGGGATTCATTGTTCCTAGTCATAAATCATATGTCTATAAATCTCACATTCTTTATTGATCGGTTTATTGCTGCGAATGGGATTTGTTCGGTGCCCGTAAAATGTAATGCCGCAAGTAACAATAAATAGTGACAAGAATTATTCTCTTCGACGAACCGGTCGTTTGTCACGCGGCTATAGGGTGTCCCAGAGAAACGGAGCAACTTTTAAAGATCTTCTAATCACAAACACGGCAGCCGGGAAAGTTCATAAAAAATTCACCGTGTCCCTCATCTGAGGATTAAACTTCGCAGATTCGTTTTCGTTAAAAATTTATCGGACGTGTTTGATTACTCTCGCGGAAAACTTTCGTCCTAACTAACACTCGGAGCTCCGACGGAAATAAGACTGCGAACTTCTCGTCCATCCGTCTCACGTTGACCTGGAAACGCTTAAAAATAGATAGCTCTAATGAAGTGATTCTGATTAATCTTGCAGAGGCATCCGAAGAACAGGTGCACTTAAGCCGAAAACCCTTTCATCTGCAGATTCATTATCAATTTAATGATAATACACGCCCGGTCTTAAAGCCATTGTGAGCGGAGGAGTATATATATAATGGAACAATGTTGGGACTCAGAAACGGATCCGAATTTCCACTCGACGGCTCAAATATCTGGATTGATAACGGCGATGCCTTAGGGGGATTTATAATTGCGGTGAAACACTAAAAGCACCCTTTCCACATACTTGCGCGAGGAGCGAACACGTATCTCGATGGCCATCACTTGAATACTAAATCGCAAGCAACAGGGTGTTACCGAACTCGAGTCGATGATCGAACACCAGGAAATACCGACGCTACATTTATTTAGTTGCTCACCTTTCGACCATCTACATTACTTCCCTTTCACAAAAAAAAATCTTCTTCAAGCGTCTTGTCGCTTTAATATTTTACGGCTTTTCAAAATGCAATCTTCGATACTCGATAGAGACGCTTGTCGAAGAGCTACCCCCCTCCCTCCTCCCGCCGTCAGTCTAAATTGCTTGTAAAAATGATAAGAAAATAGTAGGAAAAAAAAACATTAGACCTAAACCTCTTGCGGCACTTGCGACACTTCACCGTCTTTACTTGGGGAAAAATAATTCGAGCTTTGCAACGCCTGTTAAGGTCACTCACGGTTCACCTGCGAAATTGCAATGTAATACAACGTAATATAATGTAATCTGTTGTACTACAACGAAATTAAATGTAATACAATACATTTCAGCATATAACGCAATGCAGGCCAATTTACAATGTAATGAACTATTTTCGACTTATACGACATAACCTATTACAACGTTACGTCATTTCACGTCGCGTAATTCAATGTCCTCAACGTTACGTAATGTAATGCAGTGTAAATTAATAGAGTCTGAAGTAATTATATATTTTTTAGCATAATACGGCGTAATGCAGCGCAATGTCGTTTATTCTTATGGAATGCGATGTATTCCAACGTAATTTAATGTAACGCAAGAATGTATCCTATCGTACTACAACGTAATCTTAATAATAAGAATAATACACTGTGTAATCCAATACAATTCGACGTCATTTTATGTTGCCTAACTCAACGTAATCCAATGTACTGTGATGTAAACTAATGTAAATTAAGTTAACGTAATGCATTTCAACGTCACGCTACTTAATTTACTAATGTATTTCAACAAAATTAAGTGTAATACAGTGCATTACAGCACATAACATTACATAATGCAATGTAGGTCAATAAAGCGCAACGTAACGCAATGTAATTTAATGTGACACGTAATGAGGAAGTTAATTTTGGCGTGCTGCAGCGTAATCTAATAAAATTCGACGTAATATTACATAATCTATTAAAACATGACGTCATTTCACGTCGCGTAATGTAATGTCCTCAACGTTAAGTAATGTAATTCTGTATAAATTAATAGAGTATGAAGAAATCAAAGCACGTCGTAATAAATATAATAAAGCACAATGTCATTTAATCTTACATAATACAATGTATTTCAATGTAATTTAACGTAACGCAAAAGCATATCCTACTGTACCACAACGTAAGCGTAATGATAATATTATGTATAACCCAATATAATTCAACGTCATTTTACGTTACGTAACGCAATGTAATTCAATGTATTGCTACGTAAAGTAATGTAAATTGAGTTAACGTAATTTACTATTGTATTTCAACGAAATGAAATGTAGTACAGTGAGTGCATTACAGCATATAACATTATATAATGCAATGTAGGTCAATGAAGCGCAACGTAACGCAATGTAATTTAATGTAACACGTAATGAAGAAATTCATTTTGGCGTGCTACAGATTAATCTAATAAAATTCGACATAATACGACATAATCTATCAGAAGATGACATCATTTAATGTTGGGGAATGCAATGTCCTCAACGTCACGTAATGTAATGCAGTGTAAGTTAATAAAACATGAAGAAATCAAATATTTCGTTACTAAAGCTCGGCGTAATAAACATAATACAGCACACGGTCACTTAATGTTACATAATACAATGTATTTCAACGTAATTTAACGTAACGCAAAAGTATATTCTACTATACCACAACATAAGCGTAATGATAATACGGTGTTTAATCCAATGTAACTGAACATCATTTTATGTTACGTAACGCAACGTAATTTAATGTATTGCTATGTAAAGCGATGTAAATTCAGTTAACGTGATGCATTTGAAAGTCACGCAATGTAATTTACTATTGTATTTCAATTAAATGAAATGTAATAAAACATGTAACATTACATAAAGCAATGTAGGTCAATGAAGTGCTACGTAATGCAACGTAATTTAATGTAGCACGTAATAATGAAACTTATTTTGCCATACTACTGCGTAATCTAATAAAATTCGACATATTACGACATAATCTATTGTTGCGGAATGCAAAGTTTTATAATGTCACGTAATGTAAAGCAGTGTAAATTAATAAAAGATGAAGAAATTAAATATTTTTTACCAAAGCATACGACGTAATAAACATAATACAGCACAGTGTCATTTCATGTTATGTAATACAATGTATTTCAACGTAATTTAATGTAACGCAAGAATATATTCAGCTGTACCACAACGTAACGCAACGTAATTCAATGTACCGCTACGTAAAGTAATGTAAATTAGATTCATGTGGTTTATTTCAATGTCACGCAGCAATGTAATTTTTTTATAATACAAAATAATTAAATGTATTTTACGGCATACCAACATAATACAACGCAATGTGATTTGTTATTACGGAATGTAAAGTATTTCAATTTAGTTAATGTAATACAAAAATGTATTTTGCTTTAGCAAATTTTATTTTACGTAACGCAATGTAATCCAATGTCAGGTAACTTTAAGCAGTATAAATGAATGTAATGTAAGGTAATGCATTGTTTTCTTCTTGAAAGGCTTATATTTCAATGTAATACATTTCGCTGTGTTACATTGAAGTAAAAGCGAAACTTATTTTATTTTTGACGCACGCATAACCTTACTTTGTTTGAAGCGCCATACAAATATGCACTTTGACGGTTTTGTAGGAGTTTTCCTCAATGTAAATTCAGTTATTGTAATGTACCGCCAGTTAACTTAATGAAATGCAGTGTAAAGTCTGAAGATTGCAACAGGATGTACTTCAAAGTAATGGCAATGTAAACCAAAATTTTGCATGAGGAGTTTGAAGACGTTCTCCCTTGGTTTTCTTTTGTTTTTGTGTTTGCTATTGTTTTGGACAAATGAGCAATACACCCAATTTAAGAATGACATTTAATTATTCCAGGAGCATGTCATCGTTTTCTATTTCTATTGCAATGTAATGCGATGCAATTTAATGTACGGCAATAAAATCTAATAAATAAATTAATATAATAAAAATAAAATAGCAAATAAATTAAAAATGTTTTTGGCTATAAACCCACCCTAAGGTCCGTGGTATTTTATTTAAGAAATAATAATAATAATATTAATAATATAATAATAATAAATGCATTTATATACAGGCCCGCCGCCTTTAAACAATTTACTTACTTCAAGAATTATGTATTTAACAAACACGTCATCGTCGCTAATAACAATCTCCGTTGTAATGTAGTGCAATGTAACTTAATGAAACGCAATACAATCTAATGTAGCAAACAAACTTTTCTAAAGTAGAATTATAGGTGTTTACCTATTTTATCTAAACGCTTGAATTTAGTCACCCTCTGATCGATGGACACTTTTTTTTATCTGTGGTGGTTGCCCAAGGGGGTCCTAAGTCAAAGACTTGTCAGGACTTCAGGAGTTGAATGAATTTCCAAACCAAAATCATCACCTTTAAGCGTTCTAATGTAATGCAATGTAATTTAATGTAATGCAATGTAATTTAATGTAAAGCAATGTAATACAACAAAATTTTATTTTCGTCGAATAAATAAGCTCACTTATGTTCGATACTGAAGGGTTGATGTAACATAGGCTTTGTTAAGAACCACCGCTTGAGTGATAATGCCACGAAAAGGAATCTACAGTGCTAACAATTAACACCCCGTACTGATTAACAGCATTTTCTGTGACAGAATTAAATGAACCCCCGCCCTCCCGTCTGTAATTAAATATCTCATACGGTAGAGTTATTTAGAATAGGCGATAATGGGCTCGGGTTTTCAATTTACGCGACCTGCGTCGCGCGAATAGATAATGAAACGAAAACGAATGTAATTTAAAATCTTAGGAAACGGGGCACGCAATTCACCCTTGTCTTCCCTTCAAACGAAATTGTCTTGATTAACGTTCGGTAAATTTGAGGGGTGCGGGGGTTTATCCCACAAAAAAATAATAAGATACGTATTGCGCTGTAATAAACCACCTGGAGGGAATCGCATAAGATTTCTTTGTGTTGTCGTTATTTAAATATGTAGGTGGTGTTAACTTGCCTCCGTTATGAGAGTAGTGCACATTCGGTGGGGTGGGCTTTGTGTTTACATTTGTTTGCGGCTCTCCGAAGTCGACACCCTGGAAATGAGCAGGAAATAGAGTTTGTCTAATATAAATTTTGGATTTGCGCGCGGCGGAAGCATCCTACGGCTTCCATATTTAAGTATGATGGATCGCCTTGTGGAATTATTCAGGAGACTGTGCATTATTCTTAGTTGGCGTTCCCACTATACAAAGTAAACAACTTTTCCGGGCGATACTTATTGCTTACTAAATCTTCTGAATCGGGTCCTGCATTCAAACATTCCTCGCGAAGTAAACAATGGCGCGGCTATTGGGAAAGTTGGCTGTGCACGAACTAACAACAATGGGGAAACGTTAATGGAATTAATTTTCTAACAGTGTACAAGAATTTATCGTCCGGTTCTCTCTCTTGATGATCTATCGTGCTTACATTGTACCCGAATTTACACGGTTAAGTAGCACGCTTAATCATTACCAAGCTACTTTACAAGGGAAATTGTTTTTATTATTTTTCTAGATAATAGCGTAAAGAGAGTGAGAACAGTTACACAGTTAAGTAGCATGCTTAATCATTACCAAGTTACTTTATAGGGGAAATTGTAATTATTATTTTTCTAGACAAAGCACAAGGAGAGAGAGAGAGAACGTTGAGTAACAGGCGAAATTTTTGAGGCTATCGAAAACCTATACGGTCTTACAATGTTTTCACTAGAATTTGGTTTGTTTATTCTTACATTGTAGGTACGCGAATCTACACAGTTAAGTAGCATGCTTAATCAATACCAAGTTACTTTATAGGGGAAATTGTAATTATTATTTTTCTAGACAAAGCACAAGGAGAGAGAGAACATTGAGTAACAGGCGAAATTGTTGAGGCAATCGAAAACCTATACGGTCTTACAATGTTTTCACTAGAATTTGGTTTGTTTATTCTTACATTGTAGGTACGCGCATCTACACAGTTAAGTAGCATGCTTAATCATTACCAAGTTACTTTATAGGGGAAATTGTAATTATTATTTTTCTAGACAAAGCACAAGGAGAGCGAGAACATTGAGTAACAGGCGAAATTTTTGAGGCTATCGAAAACCTATACGGTCTTACAATGTTTTCACTAGAATTTGGTTTGTTTATTCTTACATTGTAGGTACGCGAATCTACACAGTTAAGTAGCATGCTTAATCATTACCAAGTTACTTTATAGGGGAAATTGTAATTATTATTTTTCTAGACAAAGCACAAGGAGAGAGAGAACATTGAATAACAGGCTAAATTTTTGAGCCTATCGAAAACCTATACGGTCTTACAATGTTTTCACTAGAATTTGGTTTGTTTATTCTTACATTGTAGGTACGCGAATCTACACAGTTAAGTAGCATGCTTAATCATTACCAAGTTACTTTATAGGGGAAATTGTAATTATTATTTTTCTAGACAAAGCATAAGGAGAGAGAGTAACAGGCGAAATTTTTGAGGCTATCGAAAACCTATACGGTCTTACAATGTTTTCACTAGAATTTGGTTTGTTTATTCTTACATTGTAGGTACGCGAATCTACACAGTTAAGTAGCATGCTTAATCATTACCAAGTTACTTTATAGGGGAAATTGTAATTATTATTTTTCTAGACAAAGCACAAGGAGAGAGAGAGAACATTGAGTAACAGGCGAAATTTTTGAGGCTATCGAAAACCTATACGGTCTTACTATGTTTTCACTAGAATTTGGTTTGTTTATTCTTACATTGTAGGTACGCGAATCTACACAGTTAAGTAGCATGCTTAATCAATACCAAATTACTTTATAGGGGAAATTGTAATTATTATTCTTCTAGACAAAGCACAAGGAGAGGGAGAACATTGAGTAACAGGCGAAATTTTTGAGGCTATCGAAAACCTATACGGTCTTACAATGTTTTCACTAGAATTTGGTTTGTTTATTCTTACATTGTAGGTACGCGAATCTACACAGTTAAGTAGCATGCTTAACCATTACCAAGTTACTTTATAGGGGAAATTGTAACTATTATTCTTCTAGACAAAGCACAAGGAGAGAGAGAACATTGAGTAACAGGCGAAATTTTTGAGGCTATCGAAAACCTATACGGTCTTACAATGCTTTCACTAGAATTTGGTTTGTTTATTCTTACATTGTAGGTACGCGAATCTACACAGTTAAGTAGCATGCTTAATCATTACCAAGTTACTTTATAGGGGAAATTGTAATTATTATTTTTCTAGACAAAGCACAAGGAGAGAGAGAGAACATTGAGTAACAGGCGAAGTTATTGAGGAAACGATATTCTGCACAAAATATGTTTATTTTAAATTGAAAAGAAATTATAAACAAAGCGGTCGACACGACGTCAGCACGTCTTGTCTTCGAACGAACGAAGGACACCTGTTCCGTTCCATAAAACAAGTGTGCGATAAATTTGTTTAAGCTTGTAGACTTTTGATAGTGGTTAATCGGAGCTCTTCGGTTAGGAAACTGTTATAATAGACGAAGAGGACCGACGGGCAAAGCTCATATTTCATTCCATAAAATGAGGGCGTTGAGAGGCAAACGAAAATTTGTATGGTTTTGCAATGTTTTGACTAGAACTTAGTAAGGGGGATGGCAAGAGGGAAAGAAATTGGTTTGTTTATTCTGTGTAAAATTTTTGTGTGAAGTTTCGGGATCAAAGTTTTGAGCGTAAAGGCTGAATCTCTTTCTCACTCCCGTCGCGTCTTCCAGAGGTAAAGTTTGTGCTCGACGAGCCCTTGTAAACTGATAAACCCGGAAGTGTTGGATAGTTAATCCACTTTCCTTTATCATTTAACCTCCGTCCCTTACACGATAGGGAAAGGTCACTAGGATAATAACAGGAGCGCCGTTCGGAATCCGGCTCACAGCCATAACATGGCAGCAAAGTTCCACCGCAAGTAAAAGAAGGGGGTGCACCTAAAGTCCGAAACGTAGAAAATTGATAACGCAGTGATCACACCAAACTACATAGGTGCAGTAAGACAGCCGGAACAATAAATAACAAATGACATCTCTGGCATTACAACCAATAATAAAATGAGCGGAATTACAATTTCCCTTTTATCGGATAATTTTATTAGTAAGAGGAAGGGTTTATTTCACATTCCGTTGCGTGCAACGAAACAACGCACGCATGTGTCTGAATTTATAACCGTCTTTATCCGAAACGCGCGGCCATAATACCGTCTGCCGGTTATCCGCCGTATTTCTGCCCCCGCATTGATCATATTATTTACTGTTTCTTCTTTTTTTTTTATCTGCCGACATGCTCGACTAGGCCGGAGCCTCGCAATAAAGCGCGGCGCATTGGTCCCTCGTAATTTGCGATTATCATCGCAAGATTTCCACCGAATACATAAATTCTCAAGACGATCTTATAAAATTTATCAGAGAAAAAATGTATCTATATAAACTGACAAAAGGGAAGGTTTTCTCCGGGAGGCTTTAGCTCTTAAACTGGAGAGCGTAAACCAAACGTTCGGGAACCGCTGTCGCGTATTAAACGTGCTTTTGCGTTTACAAAGAGAGAAAAAGATAACTTCTTTAGAACGATAACTTGAGCATAGGAGAAGGACGCGCTTCGCTATCTAGGGGCGAAATTGAAACCGCGACTTAAAACAATAGGGGATCTTGTACTTAGCGTAAACAATTCTAAGAAAATTATATTTCTCATCGGGATGGCGTCGCCAAATCAAGAGAAAAGTCCTGCTACGTTAGCAAGTGGAGGCACGTAAGCAGTTCGCTTCGCGTGAATGTACCGAGAAATAAAGGGAATGGACAACCCTTATATTTAGCGTAAACAGTTCTAAGAAAACCAACAACACTGATATGATATGACAGTAAACCAGACGAGTAGACATGTTTTTAAACTAAGAATGAGTGCGCCCTGAGGCTAACTTTCCTGAATTTCTAAGAGGATTTTTATATAACAGCCTCAAATTAAGTAGATTGAGCGAATTATGTAAATACAAGAACAAAATTGAAGCCCGCTGAATGGGAAAACTTAACTAATTCATTTCTGAGGCTATGAAGATATTTTAAACCCGTTCAGTTCTGCTCTGAGGCCAACTATCCTGAGTTTCTAGGACGATTTTTATGTATCAGCCTCAAGTTAAGTAGAATTGAGCGAATTACGTAAATACAAGAACAATTATATCTCTCAGAAGCACACTGAGCGGGAAAACTCGACTAATTCTCTTTTGAGGCTATGCGGATATTTAAAACTCGCTCAGAGGCAAACTTTCCTGAATTTCTAAGACGATTTTCATATATCAGCCTCAAATTAGCAAAGACAAGAACAAAATTGTAGAATTACGTCTCTCAGAAGCAAACTGAGCGGGAAAACTTGACTAATTCTCTTCTGAGGCTCTGCGGATATTTAAAAGCGCGCTCAGAGGCAAACTTTCCTGGGTTTCTAAGACGGCTTTTATATATCAGTCTCAAGTTAGCAAAGACAAGAACAAAATTGTATAATTATGTACCTCAGAATCCCATTGAGTCGGAAAAATTGTTTCTGAGAAAATACTTCCGAGTCTCTGAATCATTTTTGAATTGAAAATTAAAAAATTAAAGCAATTAACGGTCTCAAATTGGAAATGAGTATAATCAAACGCGAACAGATGAATTGCCTCAGGAGATTACTGAGCAAGTAACTCTGCTCTGAGGCAACTTTTGAGTTTTTAAGTAATAATAATTTAAGCATCGCTTTGACCGGAAATGCAAATTAAATTCGTTCACACGTGTGAAAAATGTTCAAAATTAATCGTTGATGTGCCTCAGGGGCTTACTGAGCAAGCAAACACGTCTAACTCTGTTCTGAAGCAAATTTATCGATCTCTTAACGAGGAATTAAAGCCACAGCTCGATTGTGACGGCATTAGGAGTTGATAGAATTTAATTAATAGTAAGAAAACCGAGCCGAGTTAATCATTAATGAGTCGCAGTGGCTTACTGAGTCAACAAACTCTACGCTGAGGCAATTTTTAACACAACGCCACGGCAATTAAAACAAGCTTTGTTCTTCCTGATTTGAAACGTGAAGTAAATATATTCAATCATGTAAGAGTAAACCAAAAGTTAATCAATTATGCGCCTCAGTGGATTACTGAGTTATAAATTGAGGCAATTTTTAACTTAAAGTCGCGACAGTTAAAACAAGCGTCGATTTTAATTATCTCAAACGTGAGGCGTGTAGAAATAGGTCATGATGCATCTCAGTGGTTTACTGAGTCAGCCAACTCTACGCTGAGGCAAATTTCCACTCAATGTCACGGCAATTAAAACAAGCTTTGATCTTAATGATCTCAAACGTGAGGCGTGTAGAAATAGGTCATGATGCATCTCAGTGGTTTACTGAGTCAGCCAACTCTACGCTGAGGCAAATTTCCACTCAATGTCACGGCAATTAAAACAAGCTTTGATCTTAATGATCTCAAACGTGAGGTAAATTTAATAAGGCGTGTTAAAATAAACCCAAAATTAATCAGTGATGCACTTGAGTTGTTTACTGAGTCGGCCAATTCCACGCTGAGGCAATTTTTAATTTGCTTTGCTTTTAATGATCTCAAACGTGAAGTAAATTTATTCAAGCTTGCGAAAATAGGCTCAAATGATGTGCCTCAGTGATTTACTGAGTCAGCCAACTCTACGTTGAGACAAACTTCACCTCAATTTTTAATTCAGAGTCAAAGCTTCGATCTTAATTATCTCTAAGGTCAAACAAGTTTATTCAGACGTGGGAAAATAGACTGATGTGCCTCAGTGGTTTACTGAGTCAGCCAACTCTGCGTTGAAGCCAAACTTCTCCTCGATTTTTAACTCAAAGTCGCGACAACTAAAACAGGCGTCGATTTTACTGCCTCAGACGTGGAGTGCATTTATTAAAGGGTGTGAAAATAGGTCCTAAGTTAATTAATATGCCTCATTGATTGACTGAGTCAGGAAATTCTACGCTGAGGCAAACTTTTCCTCGATTTTTAACTCAGAGTCAAAGCTTCGATCTTAATTATCTCTCACGTGAAGTAAATTTATTCAGACGTGGGAAAATAGACCCACTTATGCGCCTCAGTGGTTTACTGAGTCAGCCAACTCCACGCTGAGGCAATTTTTAACTCAACGTCACGGCATTTAAAACAAGCTTTGATCTTAATGATTTCAATGATTCAGGCTTGTGAAAATAGGCCTAAAGTTATTCTTTGACATGTCTGAATAGTTTACTGAGTCAGCCAACTCTACGCTGAGGTAAACTTCTCGATTTTTTTTTACCTAAAATTCGGGAACATAAAATAACGATTCGATGTGGGATGGCTGGTGTCAAGAACGAGGCGAATTTAATCAAACGGAGCAAAGTTAATAATTAATGCCTCAGTAGACTTCTGAGCGAGCATAATTGTCCTGCCCCACTCAGAAGCAAAGCCGAACAAATTTAAACGAAAGTTCCAACGCAACGGTCTTTAAATATGAATCGAATTTAACCAGAACCAGAAACCTGAGCTCTAAAGATTAGGTGAGTTACTCACATAAAGGTTTATATCTAACTAAAAAAAAAAAAAAACTATGAAAAGAAGACCTCTCTAAATGAAGGATAGAAGCAAGTTTTGATTTGGTCTTTCTCGTTCGATTTGTTTTATATGTTTCCTTTTCTTTGTGAAGTAAGGCAATCAATAAATGTACTGAAAGCTCGACCGGAATATATAAATTTGTTATTAAAATTCTGCTCCATGTCTTTACGAAACTAATACGAAGTCAATAATAGCATACTTCGGCTTCAAAGCGCCCGCCGCAAAGCAAATATGAAACCATTCTTTATTTTAAAAGGCAAAATGAAGAGGCCCCTCCGTATGCATCGCCCGTTTAAAGAATATTATTACAGCATCCATAATGAATGAGCGCGATCGTCTACCCTTATTTTATAGCCCGGCTTCCAAAACACATCTGAGATTTTAACGTATTTCAATGATGAAAGGACTCTTACGTTGTGCTGTTTTTTTTTTCTTTTCGCCTCGAATGGAAAGCTCCCCCCCGAAAATAAACTTGAAACGGGCGGTGTATATTTTGATTGATATACGAGTGCGACTAAACTCATTTTTGTTGTTTTATGTTTCCGTCACGTTTCTCCCGGAGTGTGCCGTAACACGAACAAAGCGTATTTATTGACACGTATTTCAATAAAGGCTTTTATTTTCTGATTTATGCCGACATAATTTCTCTTCTATTACGTTTAAGAGTATAACTCGATTATTAGTTATAACTTTTTTTTTTCGGATCCCTTTCAGAGTGAAAGGCCATTTTTTTAAATATAATATCCTAACTAGTTTCCGTGAACAGCCATCATCAGGGGTGTTGTTGTATAATTTATAAAGTTTAGAATTTAAGAAAGTTTACGCATTCTCAATATATCCGTAAATCACGAAACGTTTGTTTGTTTTGTCTTACGTGTCAGGCAGAGGGATGTAGAAAAGATAGCAGTCAGTCTCCGGCTGAGCTTTGAGTGGTAAACTTGGTGGTAAGACGCGCAAATTAGGCAGATGGACTCGCGAGTGTTGTTAATGAATTGCAATGACATGTGATGAAGAAGTTAGTTCAAGAATTGAGGCTTGCTGATGATAGATGATACTCTGAGATAGATACTCCGCTGATGGCTCGGACAAAGGGTAAGAAACTATCATATGGGTGATCTCCCTGTATTCGCCGGTTAGCCGGATTAAGAGTAGGGGATCACCCCACCTGCACACGGCATTGTACCGTATCCGCCGATTGCTGATAGCTGTATGCCTGACCCGTGGATTGCATTGTGCATCCCAAGAACGGTCATGACTTGGTGTTGACAGGGCTGGGGCTAGCGTGGCTAACACTGTAGGAGACAGTAGCGCCAATGATTCTGAGAACGTACGCTCAGAAGGCAAAGTATGCTAATATCCACTTGAGGCTCGTCTTTATGCATGCGAAGTACGAAGATGGACATTCAAGGACACCTTCTCCGTGAGTTCGCGTTCCCGCAGGGAACTTCCGCATCTAGATTCGCCGCTGGAGTGGGCGGGACCGAGAGAGGGCCCCGGTGAGTAGCTCTACGTTTTTGAGTAGATACTCGTAAATGATTATTGGTAATTTTGCATAACATCCTTATCGAATCGGAAGGCGAAGCTTAGATGTTAAGACGTTTACCCTAAGCTCCACACAGGTCGAGAAAGAGACATCTAACCGAAGGGTGAGTGAGTGTTTATTTGTAACTCCGCCCTCTGACTTTGTTATCAGTCGAGAATTTTTAACAAATCCTACAAATAAGAATGATAATAATGAAAGTAGTGGCGATTTTATTTCCGGCGCCCACTCCGAGTAGTATCCGTCGCCGGGCGTAAACAACCGCCCATTCAAAATAATTTGCATTAATTTTGAGCGGGGCTAATTGAAACGTTAAGACTGTGAACGAGGCCTAACTCAAGACGCTCTGCTTTTAACATAATCCATTTAAGCAAATTTAGGTTTGTCACCCCCGCCACCGCCCCCGTCCCCGTTCCGCCCAATTCCGGCACTAACGATAAAAAATGTTTACGCTCTGTTAACTGCATTAACAAGGCGAATTCGATTACGAAGGAGAGAGGAACGCACTCGAGGATTACGCGTGGCCTCGAGGGCTAAACTAATATTTGAGTGGTCTGCCCGTCGGCAGCAAAAAAAATTCGGTAGGTAATTTTTGACGCGGCAAAATTTTTTTTAATGTCGGACCCGTGTGGTCCTCGCAAGGTTCGGAACAAACACTCTTTTTTTTTTTTTGATCGACAGCCCTGACCAAGTTCGTTATTAATTACAGAGTTCCCCGAGAGATAACGAACTTACTTAAAAATTAATTTCGAACTTTTACGACGACGAAACCGATCGATTTCCGGGGCGCTCCTTTGCTCGTAAAGTTGGGACGAGATTTTTTAAGTAATGGGCATGCTTATTTGGTGCGGAACGCGGGCCGCAGAGATCCTCGTTATTTACAGAAAGAAAAAAAAACGTCCTCTCCTACAATCGGGAGGGAAGTGGCCCTTGAGGTTTGCAATCAGTCGCTTTCGTCAAACAAAGACGTAAAAAGAATCAATATGAAATTTTTCATACTCGTCGCAGAATAATAAGAAGAAGCGCAACTCGCAAGTCCGATACATTAGATTTTCGGTTGACAAGTTTCTTTAGTTGCTTGAATCGTGTCTTGGTAATACCAAATCTTTTAACCGGACACTAAATCGCGCACAATACACTTAACGTTTCACCGTCGTTCTGGTATAAGCAGATGACGGTGCCTACAGCACACTCCACGAACAGTGGTCGTATTTTCGTTGGAGCGTACCTTGGAGCTTATGTTTTGAGCTTGACCACCCAAAGGCTATTGGGGATCTTATCGTTCGTGAAAAACGTCTGGAAGTGTTAATCCAGTCTTTTATACACTTAACGTTTCACCGTCGTTCTGGTATAAGCAAATGACGGTGCATACAGCACACTTCACGAACAGTGGTCGCATTTTCGTTGGAGCGTACCTTGGAGCTTGTGTTTTGAGCTTGACCACCCAAAAGCTATTGGGGATCTTATCGTTCGTGAACAACGTCTGGAAGTGTTAATCCAGTCTTTTATACACTTAACGTTTCACCGTCGTTCTGGTATAAGCAAATGACGATGCATACAGCACACTTCACGAACAGTGGTCGTATTTTCGTTGGAGCGTACTTTGGAGCTTGTGTTTTGAGCTTGACCACCCAAAGGCTATCGGGGATCTTATCGTTCGTGAACAACGTCTGGAAGCGTTAATCCAGTACTTTTATAGCAGATAAAATCTGTGTTCGTTGCACTTTGTTTGAGGACGCCACGTGCTATCGAGCCGACACGTTTCTTTCCGCTCTGGGCCCTTTCTCTACAAGGGGTAAGTCATTTTGGTCATTTACTTACTTTCGTGTTTCTTTCGTTAGCAACTACGTGAGGGTTAATCTGTGAAAATCTGCGTCACTTCTTCGTGACCTTGACGTTACCGTTTGGTTCTCCCCAAATGAGTTTAGCCGTGAATACCACCGTTTTCGAGAGCCTCTTCTACTATAACACCGTCGTTCACCGTTCTGCGACTGTAGAAGGAACTGTCGATCTGTGTTGAACAAGTTTCGTGTGCTGCAGCCCTTCCAGGCCATGCAATGAAGAAACTGAAAATACAACCGAATGGGGCTACTTAATTTTTAAGGTTTTTTTCCGAAAAAATTTAAAAATTTAATCTCCCTTCCCAAATTATTTCAGACTTTAATTCGAGTCGCCTAATTGTTCTCGTTTGTGGCTAAAAAGTGAAGTGCAATTTTTTATTTTTATTATTTTTTTAACGTTACAATGAAATTTTGAAATTACATTTTTGGACAATTTTTTTTTACTGAATTATTGTCAATTGTTTCACGTAAATTTAAAATAACCAGCCACATTATTTATTTAAAAAAAAATTAACTGCACTTCCCCTCCCCCTCCCTCAAAAAGTACTTTCATTTGGGCTTTGAGCCAAGCCACGTAATTTGCCCCGTTTGTAGATAAAGTTAATTGCAATTTCAATTTTTGTTGTTTAAATAATCTAAAATATTGAGAAAAAAAGCTGGGGGGTTTCTTTCCCGATTTCTTTTGAAATGTTTTCAGTTGCGCCCCCTCCTCAAATTCTTTTTATTTCGACACTAAATCGAATTACATAAACTATTTCGTTTGGTGCTTTTAGTTAATTGCAATTTCTATTTTTTTCATTGTTAAAATAAAATTTTGAAAAAAAATTAGGGGAGCTTTGTTTTTTTTGTAGCATTTTTTTATTGAAATATTGTCAGTTGTTTCGTATGAATTTTAATTATACTGTCGAGAAAATGATGGCCAGCGGAACTATTTTATTGCTATTCCCCTTCCCCCCAAAAAGAAAAGAAATTATTCGGGCTTTAAATGGGGTCACCTAACCTGTCTCGTTTACAGCTTTAAATCATTTGTAATTTGTATTATTTTTACGGTGCTTAAATATGTCATCTAAAGTTTTGAGAACTGGAGGGGGGTTATTTTATTTTTTTTTAATTTTTTTATTTTTATTCAGAGATTGTCATTTGTTTCACGTAAAATAATATTGTCGACAAAAATGATGACCAGCGCGACTATTTATTTATATTTTTTTTATTACACCCCCCCATTTCGAAAATTTCTTTTTATCTCTACTTTAAGCCAAAGTGTCCAAAGTATTAGGAGGAGGGAGGCTTCGTCCTTTTTTCAAAATTCTTGGACACATTTTCACTGAAATTTGTATTGTCAATTGTTTTACATAAATTAAGAAAAAAAGTTTTTGGAAATTAACTTTCCGGAAAAGTCGCAATCGACCAATTCTTTTTTTTTTAATTTTAATGGAAAAGAAATTGAGCAAATCACATACGAACTCTGTTTATTTTTATGTATTTATTTTTATGTATTTATTTCATTTGTTTAACTTATTTTATTTTTTATTTGTTTTATTTATTTATTCTAATTCTGTTTTGAGATGCGAATTATTCGATTTTAGTTTTTAATTCAGCTGGATCACATTTCTGAAGAATCACCGGGTATCACTCTCACTCCGATAGATGGCAAAATCTGATGCATTTTTATTATCCGACAGCATTAATCAGATTAATTGGCCCAATTTACTGACAATTCTCATTCAAACACAATCAAAAGAAGAAAATTTTACTATCATCCAAAGAGATGGCGCTTCGAAAAAAACGTCAAATTTCCGAAAACGGAAAATACGGTCTCAAAATCGTACACGAACCGAGGTCTAAACACGCGTCAATCTGCAGGGCCAATAGGCGAGTTTTCTCGATACACGGACTGAGGTCTGAACAGATCAAAATGTACAGTTTGATGCCCCAATGAACGAGTTTTCTCAATACACGCACCGAGGTCTGAATAGATCAGTATGAAGAAGCTACACAGTTTGAAGCGCACGTTAATTGGACCCCAACTATTTTTCTAATTGATGAAAAATAACTTTATATTTTTTGTTTTGGATTCCAAAGAAATTTTTTTTGTAAACATTGTGGGGGGGAGGGACTCCAATTATTTCCTTAATTTACTACTTTATTTTTGTTTCCATTTTCGATATGTTATCTATTATTAATATTCTTTATACAATTCGATTGGCACCTTTATTTTTTTCTTCTAATCCGATCGTCATTTGTTTTGCTTTGTGTCTTTACTTTCGCTTCTTTAGTGTAGCTGTCATTTGTTCATTTAAAATTATATTGTTGTTACAATTACATCTGTTGTTTCTTTGTTTTGGACCAATCATCATTTACAGTGACGTTTCCCAATTAAAAACAAACGCAATCGCTTGATATTTCCAGTGATTTTCGAGGTTATGTTATTCGAGATTGGTATTGTACTATAACCTTCAGTATTATTGTCATTGAAATTTAAACCGCGACCTAAAACAATACTGGTCTTGTATTTAGTGTAAACAGTTCTAAGAAAATTACTTTTCATACCGAGATGGCTTTAATCATAAGTCACTTGGGGTCGTTTAAAGAATAAGTAGTACACGTGCTCGTCCACTATTTGTTGAAACCCCCGCACATAAAACTGTTAATACATATAAAACAGTGAATCCCGCTTGTCAATTTTACTGACGTACTGCAGGGTGTAATTGACAGACTTCGATGGTTAAACGAAACACGCAATTGCAACCACACGTCATGAAATGTAACATACACTCGGGTAAAGCAACGCGCATCGCTTTGTCTCGTAAGTACACCGTTGTTGGTGGAGAACGGCGGCGTCCGTATTTATCGCTTATAAACTCCGAGAACATCTACAGGTCACACATATACTCGATACGACGAGCGAAGGCAATCGATTTGCTCAGGTTTTATATCAACTTTGGATGTAAACAACTGTATTTCAACGTCCTCAACACTCGTCGATAGGTTCCGCGATGATATATTACCTGGAATATTGTTTTAGTACGTCGTTTTCTCTATGTGTTTGAGATGAGGGGTTTTACGATGTTGATATCCTAGTAACTCTAGATTGAAAGTATTTGCTACCGGCGCGCAGTTAATAAAAAAATTAAATCAAGTTGCCCCATGTTGGGCGCCAAATGTTACGGAAAGGAACATTATATTTTAATAGAACTGCCACGTATAGAATAGTGGAGAGCAAGTCTAATGCCCGTTTGCACCAACGCATTGCTTAAGTAATACTTTGTTAAGCAGTGACTTAAGCAAAGTCCTACTTATAATTTAGTTCTGTTGCACCACGCATGCTTACGCTATACTTAACAAAGCATCACTGAAACCAGTGATTTCTTAAAAATCGGTGTTTCTGTTGGCAACATTGGCTAATTTTAACGTGATTTTAACCTAAAATAAACAGCTGTTGTATATAACGCAGGTTGTTTGAGATTTTGTGTAGCAGTTTTGTGTAACAGAAATGGATAACATTAACGATGCTTTTGAGGACGACTTAGAAGTTGTCGAATTACTAGAAGAGGGAATACCGCCTGAAATATACTTTAGGAGCAATTATTTTGATGACTTGAGTGATCTCAAATTTTTTCAAAGGTTTCGTTTAAGAAAGGAAACCGTTTTAAATCTATTGGTAAATATAGAAGGGAAATTGGAATTTCTTACTGATAGGTGAGTATTCATGAAAGAGGTAAATACAAAAGCGTTTATAAATTAATCTTTGTAGAAACAATGCAGTTTCGCCTATCAATCAATTATTAACAACTCTTCGAGTTTTTGCTACCGGGGGACATTTAAGTACGATTGCAGATTATATGGGAATGCATACGGCAACAGCATCCCGAATTGTTAAGAGAGTGTCGGAAGCTATAGCTGGTCTATACGACCAGTATATTACAATGCCCCAAAATGAGTACGACATAAGAAGAGCACAAAATGATTTTTATGCCGTAGCAAGGTTTCCACGCATTATCGGTGCACTTGACTGCACTCATGTGAAAATTGAATCTCCTGGTAATAAATTAACACTATACTGTTATTAAAGAAATGAACCCGAGATTATATTTTAGGAGGTGAAAATGCAGAAGTTTTTAGAAACAGAAAAGACTATTTTTCTGTCAACGTTCAAGCCATGTGCAATGCAAACATGGAATTTACAAATGTTGTAGCTCGATGGCCAGGGTCTGCTCATGATGTGACTATATTCAATAATTCAAGATTGAGACATTCCTTTGAAGCTGGTGAATATCCAAACAGCATAATATTAGGTACTTTTATTTTCCATTATGTAAAAGAGTCTTGTTTTCCATGTTTTGTTTTGACAGGTGATAATGGTTACAATATCAGAACATATCTATTCACACCACTTTTAAATCCACAAGGGAACAACGAGCAGCTATATAATGAAGCCCACATTCGTACACGAAATGTTATCGAAAGAACATTTGGAACTTGGAAGCATAGGTTTCCAATACTTGCTTATGGATGTAGGCTACAAATAGAAACAACATTAACAACTATTATTGCTTGTGCTGTGCTCCATAATATAGCTAGAAAAATGGGTGAAGAGGATCCACCATTCCCTGAAGACGTTGATCAGCATTAACTGCAACAGTTAATTGAGAATGGTGATATCCCTGCTATTCCACTCGGAAATAATGCGCATAGGCATATGGGTGCTCAGTACAGATTACATTTTATTAATAACTTTTTTGGCAATTTATAATTAACAACTTTTTAACAAAATCTCAATCTTTTATTTTATAAAATGTACATACATAAATAAATAAAAATTATGAATTATTAAAAGGTATATCAATATTTTGTAAAATGTTTGATTCTTTTAACTTTCTTAGGTATTCTAATTTTATTTCTACTTCTACTTCTAGAGCCTTTTTCTTTAAATTAAATAGTATTTCTTTTCTTTCCTCTTCTCTGACTTCTGCTGCTGTCTGCTTTTCAACCAATTTTATTTTCTTCTCAGCAAGTTCATCGTAAGTTTTTGATATATTGGTTGAGTGCAGCTTACCTAAAGTAGGCCTACGTCTGCTGATACTAATTAATTGTTCTGACTTCTTTTTTTTTTAAATCACTTGGTTTATAATTTCCCCAGTTACTTTCTAAATTCTGTAAATCCTATAACTCTATATAATTAAAAAAAAGAAAAGAAATAACATTACCTTATTTGTCTCTGAATTTGACTGAATTGCTGAACGCCTAGGAGTTGTACTTTTTTCGGTGGTTGCATTAGGAGGCAACTGAAAAAACTGCACTTGGAATATAAGTGTTATGATGCAACTTTTTACCTACCTTATCACTCATGATCATAGGACTGATTATTGTTGAACACTCCTCCAATGGCATTGGCGTATCCTCTTCAAACAGTGTTGTAACTTCCTCCAAATTCTAAAAATGCTTAAATTACTCTATAAATTTTGATTCATATTTGGTAAAGAAGTAATATATTTAAAAAAATCTTGTCGTTCCTGCATTTGTTGATTTTTTAAATAAATTATCACAAAAAATTAAGCCATGAGAATGTATCTTGTAAAATATTTCCTGAAAAATATAAAAGTATTATTATTTAAAAACTTACATCATTGTTGGCCGGTTCATTACAGTAGTTATCACCACCAAATTTGCAGTTTAGTCCATACACACTATATCTATTCATTGTTGCTAATGTTAACTGCAAATTTGCATCTTTTGTTTCTACCTCAGGAGGGCCACCTCCGGTTTTTCTATAATTTTTTTTTGAATCCGCTACAACTTTCCTTACATCCTTTTTTTGATTATTGTAAAATTTTATCAAATTGCCTGTTGGCCTTATGACACCTCCGGGAGCTTGACAATTAAAAATTTTTGTAATTTTTGTCCAGCATGCCTGTTTTTCTTTATTATTAACGGCATCTGTTTTTTTATTTTCGATGATGTGTTTATATTCATATATAATCGACAACAAAAGTGTCTTTTCCTCTGCTGAGAAATTTGTTAATCTTTGTCTCTTGTTTTCTTTACTTTCCGTCATCTGAAATAATAATATGTAAAGTGACATAAATTGCAAGTCAATTTTAAATTTATATTTACCTCTATTCAATTTTTATAACAGTAGAAACCACTTCAATGACAACCAACTCACGTTGTTCACACATGAATCAAGAATAATATTCAAATATACCTGCTAAAGTAGGTTTGTGCTGGGACAAAACCATAAATCACTACCCTTAAGAATGACTCAACTTTATTAAGTATCGGTTATTCCTGTACTTACGCTAAGCATTACTCAACGCGATTTAAGTAACACTTTAACAATGGTGCAACCTATTTTCTAGGTTAAGCACTTGCTTATCTCTTAAGTAATACTTTAAAACGTTGGTGCAAACGGGCATAAGAGAGGTTAGCATGATATAATTTTTGTGTTTCAGAAATGAAGATATGCCCGCCGCTGGCTTGCCATCGCAAATTAAGTTCCCCGAATTCCGGGGATTACGTTGCGTTACGCAGCGACAGACCGTCGAGATGTTCCAATTTGCGCCCGTAAAGTCCCTTTGTCTGATTCTGAATGCAAACGGCATTTTCTTAAATCAATAGACCCCTCTCCTGTTTACAGTTGCAGCGACGAAGAAATTCGGCAGCAAATGAACGGGGGACAAGGGCCGACAAACCGAGGCACTTTCGGAGACAAATCATTCCCATTATTTCTTCTCGCCTTATTCGTCTTCCGCCCCTGACGATCTTCAAATGAATCACTCGAACTTGTAAAGAAAAATAAGCACACCGCACACGTGGGCTCTTAACTTAATTCGACGCAATAAAAAAAACTATTGCGTAGTTTTTTCATCGAGTAAAACTCAACAATAAATTTTACCTCTTATCCTTGGAACATTGTTGTGTGCAAGATGCAACTTTTTGATAATCAAAATTACACTAAAATTTCGCCAAATTTTTGTTCTAGTTATATATGTACCACCATCCTGCAGTAATACAGATTATTGTGTATTCATTGATTTCTTATTGTCTCTGTCTTGTCTGTATGGATCTGATATACTTGTTCTAGGAGATTTTAACATCCCTGAATTTGAGTCATGTTCTTCGGGTAAACTTAAACCAACGTCACTGTATAGTAATTTGCTAAACCTAATAAATTTCTACTGTCTAAAGCAACGTAATAATATTGTTAATCATAGTAATAGACTTCTAGACCTTGTTTTCCTAAATACATACAGTAAATGTTCTGTATTTAAGGCCGATGATCCCTTTGTACAGGAAGATTGCCACCATCCAGCTCTTAGTATCGATTATAATGTTTCAAAAACAAGACAGAAAAAGCTTCATTTTGTTTCTGACTTGGATTATAATTTCCGGAAATGTAATTTTAATCAACTTTATGAATCACTATTGAACATTGATTGGTCCTTCCTAGATTCTTGTTTCACTGTTGACACCGCCATTACTGAGTTTTACTTCATGCTACATAATCATTTCAAAATACATGTACCAAAGAAAAGATCCTCTCTGACACGTACATATCCCACCTGGTTTACGATGGATATAATTAAGGGGCTAAAAAGGAAAAACACACTTTGGAAAAAATACAGAAGAACAAGAACCTTAGAAGACTATAATGTCTTTAAATCTCTAAGATCCTCAATTAAAACTAAAATGAAAATAGCCTATTCCTCATACTTACAGCATATCAACAGTACCCTGAAACATGATCCTAAAGCCTTTTGGTCTTTTATACGGTCCAAGTGTGACTCTAATCATATTACATCGGAAATGACCCATAACAATATAAATCTATGTACTCCTGATGAGATAGCTAATGCTTTCGCCGACTATTTTGCTCAATGCTTTACTAATAACAACCATGTACAGGTTAATCAAGATTCTCCTAATTCAAATTCAAATATCTTAAATATAAACTCAATTAGTGAGGATGATGTAATCAGGGCTATAAGAAAACTTAAACCTAAAATGACGGCTGGTCCAGATGGTATCCCTGCTTTTGTTGTTCGAGATTGTGTTTATGTACTTGCCAAACCACTAACTAAGATATTCAACCTTATCCTTAGCTCTGGCCAATTTCCGTCGCAATGGAAAACGTCAAGAATATGTCCTGTGCATAAGAAGGGTAGCCTTACTAATATAGAAAATTATAGGCCAATTGCAATTATCTGCAATTTTGCCAAAGTCTTTGAGCTATTGCTTCACGTTTTCTTCTATAATCACGTTTCCCATATGATAACCACCAGTCAACATGGATTCATGAACGGGCGTTCAATTGAAACAAATCTTGCCTCAATGACTCAATTTTTATGTGAAGCTGTAGATGATCAACGGCAAGTGGATGTTGTTTATACTGACTTTTCGAAGGCCTTTGACAAAATTGACCATGACCTCTTACTGCATAAACTCAACTGCTTTGGTTTTTCGAACAATTTAATTCAATTAATGAGTTCCTATCTTAAAGATAGATATCTCTTTGTAAAACTTAATGGATATAAATCTAATCTCATTAAGCAGGAAACTGGGGTACCTCAGGGATCTGTTTTGGGTCCGTTACTCTTTAATATTTTTATTAATGATATAACTGCTAGTCTTGATTCATCGTGTCTGTTGTATGCGGATGATTTAAAAATATACCGTACTATCAATTCAGTGGAGGATTCTTTACATCTCCAGAGGAACCTCGACGCAGTTTATGAATGGTGTTTGAAGAATAAACTTCCATTAAATATATCTAAATGTAATGTCATGACTTTTACATAGAAAACAAAACCTATCCATATGATGTATAGCATTGATGGGTCAGTCCTTGTCAGACCTGATACTTTTCGTGATCTAGGTGTCACATTTGATCCCAAACTTACCTTTAGTTATCACATTGATTTTGTTGTTCAGGCGGCTTTTAAATACCTAGGTTTTATTATCAGGAATGGAAGAGAGTTCTCTGATATCAACACTCTGAAACTTCTTTATATAACATATGTTCGATCTCGCCTTGAATATGCGTCACTAATTTGGTCACCCATGTATAACATTCACATCTCTTCACTTGAACGAGTACAACGTAGATTCTTGAAAGTAGCTGTATTTGTAATTGATGGCACATATCCTGCTAGAGGTTTTCCACAGAAATTGCTTCTTCAAAGGTTTAATCTCACATCATTAGCCTCAAGGCGTGTTGAACACTCCATAATTTTCTTATTCAAAATACTGCATAATATATATGATTGCCCTGCTCTTCTCTCCAGGATCAGTCTTAGAGTCGGTAGGCCTAACTCTAGGTTGAGGAATGTATTTTATGCATTAAATGTTAGGACCGAT